>CM061050.1:14661593-15010838 GCA_030762985.1 Adelphocoris suturalis
TACCCACTGGAAGATGGCTGAAGGGGAGATCTAGGTGCCTTTTGGCCGCCACGGCGCCGCCCACACTGCTCACCGGCCCGACACCAATTCCGAACATCCTGATGGATTCCCACCCAGTAAAACTGACTACGGAGGAGAGAGAGTGTCCGTTTTTCACCCAGGTGAGCTGGTCCATGTCCATTTATGAACACATCTTTCTGCGGAGCTTGGGGAACCACCAGTTGGGGGCGAACTCCTTTTCCATTTGGACTCTCCCAGCGTCGGTGTAAAATTCCATTTTTCAGAAACAGGGAGTCGTACATGGCCCAGTACGCACGGGTTATTGCGCTCATCCCTGTCCGTACATCCCAAACTGGCCGCTGGCCATCTTCAAGCCACTGGATAACTGGTTGCAAATGTCTATCCGCAAGCTGGTGTTCTCGAAGTGGCAACTTTTGGCACCCACAGCTTTGCAGATACCAATGGGCGTTGCATTTCGTCTGGGCGTTGCTTGGTATTTCGTCTCTGCTTTTGCCAAATACCACTTCTGACACCAAATGTAATGATTCCAACAAGAAGATATTCACGAAACGGTTTATTAATCGTAAGCACAGAAAATAGTATCTGACAATAATCGCAAACAACAACTTGAAATCTGGAATTGCTTCTTTTTAAAGTTATTCTCTTCCTAGCAACCAAACCTCACATGACCACCATAACGTGATAGTTGCTATATGTAGTAACCGCTCTACAATACCATACGTTCTTTGAAGTTACTCATTACATCCTGTTGCATTTGTCGCAAAATGGCTTGGATTTCTCTTGGGTTTACCGGGAATCGCGTTTTTGTATTGGGGAGTAAAGGGCAAGTAGCGAAGCGAGGGCGGTTGGGAAGGTCCTATTGTGTAGAGGAGAGTTGAAAGTTTCAGTTACAGTCAAGATGTGGGACCCCGAGCCTCGCACTTTTGTTATGAGATGTTTTTACGTCCGTGATCCAAACCCAACGAGACATTCGCCGGCACTTCAATCTTACTCCGCGCGGGGCGATTCCGGATCGTAACGTCTCATAACAAAAATACGATGCTCAAAGCCCCACATCTTGACTGTAACTGAGACCTGAGACTTACAACATCTCTGTACACAATAGGACCTACCTAACCAACCGCATTCCCCAACCTAGTTGGCGTGTACTACCCAAAACAAAAACATGCGATTCTCGGTAAATCCAAGCCATTTCACAACAAATATTGCAGGATACAATAACAATGTATAACTTCAGTGAACATCTTGCATCATGCGTTCAGTCAAAAAGGTGCAATCTACTTGACATTATTTTTATAAATTAATTTTTTGTGAAATTTTCACTAATTTCAAAATTTAAAGAACACATTTTGTAAAAAAAAAAAAAACTCACTTTTTGAAAACCTAGTTACATTATGTTTTTCCTTGCTAATGCACTCTGTACGATTTTCTTCGTTTATTTGTGTTAACGAACTGTGAGAGATATGTGGATTACCAAACATGTTTTAGGATTCGATATTACCGAGCAACGAGATTAAAAATTTAGGGTACAGTGAATCGCAGACAGAATTTATCCTGAAAAAGTCGAATGAGCCGAACACCGAAGACCTATTGAGATGGGAAAATGGAGTGAGTGGCCTTCGTGAATAAAAGATCGATAGGTAAATATCTGAACTAAAATGTACGCTTGCATCTATGTGAGAACAATTTTTTAATCAATTTACCTGGATGGAGCAGATAGTATCAGGATGACGGTATAGAGGATCATGACGGCTCTAGGGAGTGTTGGGTCATGGCCACGGACCTCCCAGCCAGTCTGGTCCCATTTTCACGCCATCTGTAACATATTAAATGTTGTTTATTAAACAAATATTGTTATAAGGAAAGTATTTGATGTTTATGTGGGAACTCACTCACAATATTACTGTATTATATATATATATATATATATTCTTGTATTGATTTTTGAGGGTTGGTCAAATGAATAAACGGTTTATCTACGCCGACGTTTCGTTCAATTTATTGAACATCTTCAGGGCTTGAAACTAAGTCATGTAAAGACTCTCACTAAAAAACATGGTCATAACACCAAAATTATTTTCATTTCATCTTCAACTTTAAATAAATAAGTTCAAACAGTATAATATATAGTTAAAACGCTAAGTTCGAAAATAAATGTATATACGTAGGTAGTAAGGAAAACTACCTATCTGAGCATCCATGTGTTTAGTATCCACAATAGAAACCACCACCACCATCAGCTTGTCATCAAATCCTGGCATAATAATCATAGACTGTCCGTTCCGTACTCACTTAAGTGTTCTGTATAGAAAAAAAAGTGTATGTTTTATGGTGTACCAGAGTAGTGATGTAGGAGAGGATGGCACTGAAGATAACACTAACTAAGGTATCTCAACTTTCATTAGGGACCTAGATATGTACCTCCCTACTCATATGTCACCAAACTAATGTTGTACTTTGTTTCTTTGTACCTCTGTACCTTATAGCCCTGAAGATGTTCAATAAATTGAACGAAACGTCGGCCTAGATAAACCGTTTATTCATTTGACCAACCCTCAAAAATCAATACAAGAATTTATATACTGAGTGGTCAAGAAAACAAAATGACTATATATATATATATATATATATATATATATATATATATGTATATATATATATATATATATATATATATATATTGTATTTTTTTTTTTTTTTTTTTTACAACTATATACATTTATTTTTTAAATTACTAGTCAAGTGGTTAATTGGGTAGGGGCGAATTGAGTAAGTAGGGCAAAACCTTGAGAGAGCGGGGTTAGCTTTTTATATTTTAGTTTCGGAAATGTAAAACAAAGATGTGGTTTAGTTCCTGGGCAGAGGCAATGGAGCTCCATCCTCTAGGCCCATGTCCGTCGTTTCAGAGTTCAACCAATTTGTCCAGCTAAGCAGTAGGCTTCTGGAGGTGCGGAGTCTGAGGAAGATGGCGCGGATCATTGTCAATTGCGATTTGACCCTGAGCCATCCAGCAATTTGGGACCTTGGTTTTTCCCACTTTCCAGCCAGAACATGAACCATTCTCTTCGAAAAGGCTTCGTATTCTCGATGGAGAACTCCCGTGCAGACTAGCGGGGTGAATGATTTGATTGTTTATAAAAAAAACTATGGAAAGGAGGAAGGAGTGGAAATTTTGATTTTGGAGCAAAAAATTTTCTTTTCATTCCGAAAGTGAAAACAAAGCTTCGGCTGCCTTGCAGTCTCGGAAGCAATAAGCTTCGTGTTCGACACACCCGTAACATGCGCGACGTAAAACTAAACTAAACTAGGTAGCCGTGTCTAGGTCCAACCACTAGCGCGTACGGGTTAGGCGTTGCAATGAACCGTTTCTCATGCGATTAGCGAAGTTAAGCAACGCCGAGCGTGGTGAGTACATTGATGGGTGACCGCCCAGGTAAGGGTCAATACGTTCAAGTAATTATCTCGCTTCTGTACGGCGAACCCCTTTCCACTCAAGGAGGCGAGGAAATGAGTAGCTTTAAGCGGAATCATCAGAACGAATTCTGATACTCATTGGAGGACAGCTGATGACGTCCGCGGCGCCCGAGGCAGTCGGACGAAAAGCCCCAACCTGGAATGGTTGGAATGGTTGTTTACTTTACTTTTTTTTTTTTTTTTTTTTTTAACCACTAGCGCTAGGGCGATACTTTCTAATTCACGATCACTGGTCTAGCAATTACTAAACGTAGTCTATTGTACATTATTAAATTATATAACGACTTAGATGGAGTCACCAACCGAGAGGAAATTAATTAAAGTAAGTAAAAACTTCACAAGAGCAGATATTTAATTAAAATAGTACGTCGGAATCGAATTATACTGAAATTCTGAACCAAACATACTACCAACGCTTGACTAGTCCGTCAATATACCAGGGTGTCTCAAAATTGAACCCCCCTTCGCTCTATTTTTTTCCTTAATTTTTGTAATATCGGAGTAAAACTTGGAGAACATTTGTAGGGTGTCTGATACTGAATAAAAATAAAATAAAATAAAATAAACTACCCTATTTGAAGTGAGTAGGGTATTGGAACTTGGAATAATTGTTGTCCTTTAGAGACGAGTGACTCTTTTATTATTTTTATTTTTTTTATTTTTATTTTTTTAAGCGCTGACTGAACACGATAATGAAACCAGAATTTTCACTCGAAGTCAATGTTTCACTCCGATCGTATAGAATGGCATAGGTTATCTATGATGAAGCGAGGATTTTTCTTGAGTATAGGTGCTTGTGTGATGAAATGGATCAAATTATAATTTGTTCAATAATTATTGAACGTTGAGCATAAAAAAACTATTTTTACTAAAGGTTTGTGCGCCTAAAGAATAACTCAACAATGTAAGGGCATGAAATACAATCATCCCATTGTAAATGAAAAATGCCTCTTCCAATCAAAATTTACGACTTTTTAATTCTTGATGCGAATTTTTCTCTCACGTTGCAAAGTGTCGCAGGAGGAATACCGGGAAAAGACGAAGTGGGTAGTTGTCTTCCATTTCCTTGTACGAGTATTATTGATGTGATTCGTTTTAGAACCACAAACCTTTATTGAAACGCTGCAAATTATTACACAACGGTTTATTAGTTCTGTGTTCGATGGACCTTCTACGCAGATCATTGGTCTATAATTATTAATAAACCCCGTATGAAACTTATGATCAGAACACATGGCGCGTCGTGCCTTCGAGAAGTTCCAAGACCCCTCAATTTTACGCTTCACTGTAAGAATGTTTTTTTTTTTTTTTTTTTTTTTTTTTTTTTAAAGGTCAATAGGTGAGGAAAGAAAATAGGTTCAAAGGCCCCTCATCTGAGCGCCTCCGAACCTCTTAATTTTTTTCTGAGGAGTTCCAGAGGAGCTCCATCTAAATAACAACACCGCGAGTCGAATAGGAAAGTTAGCCTCGGAGGTTTCAAAGCTGATCTGAGTCCTTCCATACTTTGTAATATTCCATATCCATATTGTATTTCAAATCTCCAAAAAGGAGCTAAATTTCAGTTTTTTGCATCATGAGTTAATTTTTTTAAAACCGGCTCCAGAGGCTCTCATTCGCGCATGCGCCGAAGTTAATAATGATGCAACCATGATGAAATTGACATGGAATAATTAAACCATCGTTCCCAACTATGCACCGAATTTGAGCAGGATGGAAAGACTGGAGCGTGAAAAAATAATGTTTAAAGGAATAAACGTTTGCGCATGCGCAGAATGAATGGTTTGAGAACTATGAAAATCACAGTGGACCATTTATAGCCTAACCCGCACATTCCCTGAAAATTTCATCAAACTCGGATAGAAGCTGTTGAAATTAGGCTCGTTTAAAAAGGAATACACATTTGCGCATCCATGCGCTGTAGGTACTAATGATAGGAATATAGACCTAATGCATAAAACTGAACAATGAAAGAATCTTGTATTGTAGCTTGGACAGCTCTTAAGAGGATCAGTAATTACCCTCTTCGTTTCCCATCAGAGTTTTCTTATAAATCTGTACTAATCTAAACGTTACAAAAACAAAAAAAAGAGTTACGAAAAACGGATGTTATTTAAAAGTTATGTGATTTATGGTGCTGAAACCTAAAATGGTTTTTTGGTTTCAGCACCATAAATCAATCGAGAAACCTATTAGGCTCAAAAGTCCCTCAGCTGATCAGTGCGCCTACGTGCACAGAAATTGTATTCTAGGTATTCCAAAGGAGTTCCATTTCAAATTTCAGCCCTGTAAGTTGATTAAAATGAACTTGAAGGGCTCATAGGGCTTGAACGGTTTTTGTAATACGATTTCGAGATAGTCGGGCGAATCGGGGGCTTTTTCATCAATATGCCAACGTAGATATGGGAACACACACAGGGAACATTATTGCAAATAATAAATAAATCTACACTTTATCAAGCTACTTACTTTCATCGCTATAGGTGGTTTGATGGAGAAATTATCCAAGAGGTAAAATGATCATCAACTGGTGAGCATTTTAACATATTAAAACTAGTATAAAATGGTAAAAATCACATTATAAACCTTAAATTTTCTCTTTTAGGGTTGATCAAAAGTGATGCCGAGAATACTGGCACATACCCGGCCAAATAGTTTCGTCCATTATTATCGAAGAAAAGCTTCGGATGCTGGAGGCGCATGGTGGTTAAATGTGACCAAAGATGTGAAAAAAACTACGTATCCTGAAATAGATCGTCATATTGACTTGGGAATGGTTCCATCGATTCTGGAAGGAAAACTGCATTACGAAAGAAATGAAAAGTATATTATGAAATTCTCAGTCATGCATCATGACCAAATATTTAAATTTCCACAAGAAAAAAGCTTTACGAAATCGTGATTACAAAAATTATGCTAAAATAATGCAAAAATTGCTAATTTTATTGTGGAACATGAATTCTAGGTACAATAAAATATTCAGTCAGTAAAGTGGATCATTATTACTTATTAGAAAAATGTGCAAATTATTCACAGAAATGTGCGAAATTTTGTGAAAAATGTGATCCAATTTTATTATTACCTAATTCATGGTCTAAATGTTTCATTCTATGTAAAAACGCTATTTTGTGTAAAAATTGCTATTTTTGTCATTTTTTGCGATTATTGTTTACATCTAACTATAATGAAATATATGTGAACGTTCTGGTCAGTCTTGGTCAACGGATCTTACAGAAGAGTGTCCCCATTATTTCTTCTCTCAAGTAAAATTATTCGCAAAATGACGCTCAATAAAGCTTTTTTCTGATCCATCAACTTCAAGAAAGCAAACATTTTTTCAGTGGAAGTTGGTTTGCGCAGATATATATATATATATATATATATATATATATATATATATATATATATATATATATATATATATATAACTCGGCCCTTCGGGCCTCGCAAGGGGCTCCGCCCCTTGACCCCGCCAGGGGGGCTTCGCCCCCCTGGAAATCTATACTCGGCGCTTCGCGCCTCGCCGGATCTTTTTCTTTCTACTGCGTAGAAAACGAGTATAATTCGCTATGCAATACGAGGAAAAAAAAAAAAAAAAATGTTCAAGCCTGGCTGGATTCGAACCCACAACCTTCGTCTCACGAAAAAAAAAAAAAAAAATCAAGCCTGGCTGGGATTTGAACCCACAACCTTCGTCTCACGAGAAAAAAAGAAAAAAAAAATTTTTTTTTTTCAGGCCTGGCTGGGATTCGAACCCACGACCTTCGTCTCACAAAAAACAAAAAAAAAAAAAAAAAAAATTTCAAGCCTGGCCGGGATTAATAACTCAACTTTGAAACATAGCCTAATTTAATAACCTATAGTATACACAACTCCCGAGTATTACAGATGTTTTTACTAGTTTAGTTGTTCATTTACCAACGTAAACATAAAAGCATAAAAAAAACTATTTCTAGGTTCCTGAAGTCTTTACAATCGATTCAATATCCCCAAAACTTCACCACAGTTGGAAGAACCGTTTGAGCTGCTAGATATTGGTAGAAATTATGGTACCTAGCTCTTTGGAATTACATTTTGTATTGTATGAATCTAACTGGTCTCATATCTTGGGTTCTGGGATTTTGGTTGTTTCTTCGTCCGCCTCCAATTTTACATTCGATGGGCGAACGAGAATTGGATTGATGCTTTTGAATACGGTGGAATTACAATCCGTGTTGATGCTTACAATCGGTTGACCTTGGTGGTGATGAATGTGACCAAGTGAGTAAACATTTCCGGGCAATACCGCCGTATCTATGGAAGCAGCCGTGAAAAACGCAGTCCCTCACTTCAATAGGGCCTGATCTCCATAAGCAGCGGAGTTGCGTTGTTAATTCAATATGACGTTGTCAGTGCAAGAAGGACTCATTCTTTCTTAACGTTTTTATTGAAACCAATAAACGAATTTTTAAAGGAGGAATTAAAAGATAATTTGTAGTAACTTATTACCACTAAAATCTCAAAAACGGTGTAATTCAAGTTATGGCCCTATTACACTGTGAGTGCGATATATACGAAAAACGATAACATCCGAGAATTTGTTCAATACCTGGGACTACAAACGGAAAATTTTCATACACTTTTTTGGATACATAAAAATTCGTTAATTTCTTTACGATAGTTTCCTAGTTAGTAGATATTGTATAAATTGAGTGATATCATTAGTCGGCATCGTACTCAATAAATGCCACACGCTCGTATCAAGTTGCAGGCAGTCTAGTCACCTAAAACTGTTCTTCGTCTATTGGAGGTGGAGCTACGAACGGCCACTTCCATGTTTATTTACAGAAAGTTAGACCGCGTCTTCCCCAAACAAGGAGGCCAGCTTTTGAGACGATCGTTCAAATCGGGTGTTCGGCATTTTCGGCCGGACTCCACGATATCTGCCCACCCAGTTGAGATTTGTCCTATATTTAGTGTGAGTTCAAATGATCCTACAATTCATGACGCTGCACAGTGGGACGAATGACTGATCCAGGTGGAAAAAAGTCATAGAAACTGTAACTGGGGCATAATATACTTGTGTTTCAAGATGACGGCCAGCTTAGCCGAGAATGAAGGTTTACTTTGTACACAAATTAGCGTTGATGGTTTACACTTCCAAAAACACATGACTTGTTTACACTAAACGTATTTAGTTCATCCAGTGCTTTTGTTGCCACTTGATTAGAGATTATTTCAGATTTTTTTTCTAGTAGTGATTTATGAATATAGATCCTTCTAGAACAAGTAAGTGAAAACAGTATTTTTTTAAGTGAGAAACATAAAGTTCTTTTCAGTAAGCAAATACTGTTAACGTTTTTCTAGATTTTAAGCATGTCTTACCAGCTGATATAATTTCAATGGAATTATCACTTCACGAAACCGGGGTAATTATAACCTGTGAATGTGTGTGTCACCTGTAAATGGACTTCTGAAGAGTAGGTAGGTGAATCATTTTACATAATTAATTTTCAGTTGGTGGAACTGTTCGTGTTAAGAGCACTTGTTCTACTCCACCCAATATCTCAGCACTCCATCTGATTTCGAAGATTTTTTCTATATTTATGATAGATTTGGATGGGTCTAAATAACTAAGAAAACAGATTTCAAAAAAAAAATCTCGTTTTGACCCAACCACGTTTTGTCCAAGACCAAATGCTACGACGTCTGAGACGCATACGGTATACTCACTACCACATCCAAAATGACGATTGACCGTGCCTTTTGACTAAATTATAGTGCTAGAGAAAGTTAATGAACTTTCTCCCTCCTCAAATTTCAAGTGATATATATATATATATATATATACTTTTTTTTGTGCCACTCGTAGTCTGTCCAAAAATTATAGCAAAATATATAAAAAACTGATTACACATATTTGTGTAGGAGCTTTAACTGTTACTTTGAAAATCAAAAAAACCGATTTGTCCCACAAAAAAATTAAATAAAAAGAAAGTAAAAAATAGGTAAATAAAATCAAATAAAAACTTTCAGGAGGGGCGAAAAACAAACAACAGTTGATACAGCATTTCGTCAATGTCCTAGTGAACTAAAATGTACTAAATGAACTATAACCTATAGATCTTAGCTACATCGATAGGAATGGGCTGTTATGACAAATAAATAAGAAGAAGGGACAGTTTTCCTTTTCAGGGCACGACGCACCTACTCATTCCCGTAGCAGTTTAGGGAAGGTAGATGAGAAGGTAGATCAGTTGGTTCTGAAAGTGCCCAACCCATAGGTGTGATACCCAACATATCTGCATACAGGTCAGATTTCTGGCATATGATTCTGGGCTCTCCATGATCCTTGAAAGGATGCTAAGCTATTCACAACGTATCACAACAGCTGATAAAGGATTGGAAGCGTCTACAAAAGAGAATGGAAAGAGAAGGAGTTTAGTAAAGTGGAATAAATTAGAGGACGAGTTTGAAGAGGCGGGTGATGAGGACCTCGAGAGGGGGGGGGGGGGGGGGGGATTCTGATTGAATTTTATATGTTCTTCAATTTCGTGAATAATAACTCCAATATACCGTTTTACTCAGAATTGAATCTAGTTTAGTTAGGACAAAAAATAAAAAAGTTAAAACGAATTTTGTTGGGGTACCATGTGCCCTTATTACTTATAAGGAATGTGTAGATGATATGGTTTAGTTTGTTGACCGCTAGGTGATACTTAGCACAGTTTTTTGGGGTGACCCCAAAAAAGTGTAGATGTGTTATTTTATTTAATTAATTTCTCTTCGGTAGTTGCAACACATATGCAGATATATTTAGATACATAATGTATAATAGACTTCATTTAATAATTGTAGATCAATGATCGGCGTAGAAGGGCTATCGAATACAGAAATAATTTACGTAATAATATGCTGTGTTTTATATTTATGCGTCAGCAAATAATTCCAAGTACCAACCCAATAGCCCCCACCCCCTTTGGAAAGTTCAAAAATTTACGGACTTTTTCAAATTTGTTTTGCTTAAAGTGACTTAAAAAGCGCCCTTTCAGTTTCATCTCAATATCTCGCAAATTTAGGAAAAACGTTATGGGGAGGGGTTACTTTCGGATACAACTTATAGTGCAGTGTTACACAATTGGGTATAACTCAAAATTTTTCCAATATACACATTTGTTTAGCCCATGGGGACTTTTGATTTGGGCACCGACAACTATCTTGTAAGCACAGTTTCATGAAAATTTCATTTTGAGAGCAATGAAGTTTTCATAGCAATTTCATGGCAAAAAACCTATTCTAAATTATCCTCTACTATTCAAAAAGAGATTTCAGATTTTCAGCTTCTTTGCGAAGCCACTCTAGGTGTAAAAATATGGGGTATATTCGAATTTATCATGAAATTTCCTTATTATAAAATGGAGGTGAAAAATAAGTTTACCCAGATATACCAGTCGTTTGTGTCACTGTGCAGTGGGTTAGAATTATGGCCCTACAGTGGTGACGGACGGACCACAATGCTCCTTTAGTTCGTTGCCTATAAATTGTAATTCCTAGAACCCTTCCCACTGACTATGACTCACAGCACCCTTCTCTTTACTCTTTTATAATAATTCTTCTTTCTTTTTTATAAAATCTATTATTGCTTCCGAGACTACCTATATCTAGCTGATGTATTATTATTATTATTTTTTTTTTTTTTTGTCGGGAGATGAAACAATTTGTCTCCAAAATCAAAATTTCCGCTCTCATTTCACCTTTTTGTACCATTCTGAACAACACACTGGTTTCTCGTCTGTCTGTCCTGTGTCCGCAAATTCTTGAAGCGAGCTTCATTTCTACAGTTTTCATCTGATTTTGATAAAATTTTCTGAGAATTTACGGTTTAACTGCAAATGGTTCCCTAACAGTTTCATCGTTCCCAAATCAATAGTCAACTCTGCGCATGCTTAAACGTAAATTCCAAAAAGCTTTATTTTCGCACGTCCTACTTTCGTATCTCTCTCGAATTTGAGGAATAGTTGGGAGAGAACGATTTAAGCATTTCCTATCAATTTGATGATGATTGTACCATTAGTAGCTCCGACGCTGGCGTAAACGTAAAATTGTTGCATCAATCTTAATTTCCACAGTTTTCACCCGATTTTGTAGAAATTTTCAGGGGGTATGTGAATTAGTAAGTAGATGGTCCCCTATCATTTTTATTGCACACTAGTCAATAGTTCACTTTGCACATGCGCAAACATAAACCTCGTTAAGCTCTTATTTTTCACGCTCTAGTCGTCCGATCCCGTTCAAATTCGGATAACAAAAGGAAAAGGCGATATGACCATCCCATATAAATTTTAATTTAGAATCGTATTATTACTATCCGCTCCGCATGCGTGAATGTGTAATCCTTGTTATTAGCTTAATTTCCAAAGTTTTCATCTGATTTTGTGGAAATTTCAGGGAATGTGAGGGTTAGGCTACGAATAGGATGATGATCCCCCACGAATTTCATTGTTCTCAAATCATTACTTCATTCTGCGCATGCACAAACTTAAATTACTTCAAGCATAATTTTGTCATTTCCTAATTGACCGATGTTGACGTTTCACGCTACATCTTGGTTCACTATTTTCCGCTATGGAATTCTTCAAGATCATCTAAAACTTTTCAATGTGTTTCATACTACGGGCTCGAAGAAACGATGTAGAACACTCAACTTGGCAGACTTTTTTTTTATTGAATAATTTTTGTGATATTAGTAAATGAATTATATATCTTATTCAAACATAATTTATGTGTATAGTCAATTTATGTATTCAGCAATGCTTAAAAGGACTAACTGTGAACAGAAATTATCAATATATGTGAAGAGTTAATGAATGTTGCTGCGGCTGATATAAATAGATGGTCTGGAACAGAGTATAAGAACCTGAAAAACGGACCTACTATACTTGACATATCTATCTCTAAATTTAAGAAATTCCATGATAAAGTGATGGGAATAAATGCGACAATTTATGACAGACGGCTAATTATTTATGTACGAACAATTCAAATATTGTAGATAATCATTTATTTGACATATCTATCTCTAAATTAAAGAAATTCCATGATAAAGTGATGGGAATAAATGCGACAATTTATGACAGACGGCTAATTATTTATGTAGGAACAATTCAAATATTGCAGATAATCATTTATTTGAAGCCCTTTCGCGCCGATCACTGATTTTCCCTTCAATCAGAACATTTTGGCGTTCTTACTGGAGCTTACCCGTTCTTACCGGATAGTCTCATTCGATATATTGAACCAAATCTATCTAATAAAATAAAATAAATATCCTTTCATACATAACAGATTGAGAAACACCGATTTTAACAGTTTTAATCCTTACTTTGGGTTGATTAGAAATGAAGACCCGCTTTCAGGAACATCCAAGCAGATGTGTGATATTGGAATAAAATTCGTCCACTTTGATTCAATATTTCCGAAGAACTGCATCAGACACGGCCAGTAGACGGATGGATTTTTTTTTTTTTTTTTTTCATATTTTAATCTATTCTCTATCTGAATTTTGACTATTTTCATCACACGCAGAAAGAGCTATTTAGTTTTCCCACTAAACTGGTTTGTTCCCCAAACTGTTGTAAGAGAGAGTTGGTGATGTCATTACTGATTCCCATGCCATAAATCTGATAAGGTCTAACCTTAAGCCACCCAATGCCATCGAATCTAATCAACATTTGCAAATAACTGTAAAAGATATAATTTGTAAGGGTGTTACGATTGCAAATGCGCAGGAGCTACCATTGATCCGGCAGTATTGAAATCTATAGAGCGCTAGCTAGAGATCATCCCGCTCAATTCCTGAAATTTCTTTTAAAATTCGGCAGTTACCTACTTTATTTATTATATCTTCGTGTTGCTCGACCTTTTTCGAGGATTAGCGGACTCAAAACCAACAATGTTCAGGAAAGTCTAAGACGTATAATGCGAGTAGAAATGTGTTCTTCTTGGACTTTTTTACATTGTTGTTCAAAGTATTTGGTAGAACAATTCTCAGTAAATTTAAAATTCCATAATAACGTGGGGGAAGGATACCAATACAACGTGATATTTTCAACCAGTTTGTAAAGCAGTTCATACTTTATGATGGTTATGAGTGTGGTGAGGGTGGCGCGGGGGGGGGGGGGGGGAATAATGGAGGGGGTACATCCAGTAAAATCAAGATCTATTCACCATTCTCACCAAAATCATACACAATCCATACGTAGAGAAGAAATATTTTCAAATTGAAAGAAAGAAAGTAAGGAAGGATGTGAAAAGATAAGAAAAACGCAAACTAATCATGTTCTCTCGATAACCAACAAAAATAATTCCAGCAGGGACAAAAGATAGATAATTAAAACGATACCAATTGTTGTTTCTATTTCATCATTGTATCCTCGTCAATTCAGTAGCACTACAATTATATCTGTAGTGGCTACAGCAAGCACATTACTTTTTTATTTCTATTTAAAACAGCAACTGAGCATTCATCTTACAAAATCAACTTTCAAAAGTTCAAAGAAATTCATCGGAACAAAAGGCCAATCCCAAGTTTCAGATCTTGAAGAGAAATTTTGAATACAATACCACTTTGAATAAATACTTATTAATATCACGTTCAACTTATTTGGGAGTGGCATTGCTTCATGCAAAAGGTATGGAAAGGTAGTGCCAAAAAATACTAAACCACTTCAAAGTACGTCATTCAATATTTTCCTAAATAATAACAAATTAAATAAAACTGGATTTTTTTAATAGTCCTCGGTTTTGAGCTGTTTTTGTAGAACAAGTACCAACTTTTTCGTCCAAGAAATGGAAGAGTCCAAGAAAAATGTGGACTTACCAATCAATAGGGATTACTATCATTTATCCGACTATTAATACTCGGGAATAAAAGTAGTATGGATTTTGGATTATTGTATTCAATAATCAACCTTTGTAATTTTAGTATGTGCGGGAAGTGAATACTAGGAAGTAAAATCTTGAAAAAGTTAACTGGATAATTATAAATCTGATCTCAAATGAAGGTAGGTAGAGCTCGGATAGTTTTAATCGTTTAGAATAAAATTATAGCTTTTTAAGAATAAAAACCAAAATGGTTATAAAAGAGAATAACTAATTCAAATAGCAAGAGGTCCTTAGAAGACCTGTGGTGGATCAACCCTCCATGATAATATTTATTCATTTTCAAATTTATTATCTTCATAGGTATTTATTCAAAATACGCGATATTCATAGTCATATTCAGTAAGTAAATATCACTTTTATTCAATCGTTTAAACCTAATTGAACTCTTCCCCCCCCCCCTCCCAAAAAACTCCTTTCGTCAAATTTTCGGCTTGAAATAACAATTAGTTGAGTCAGAAATTACACGATAACGCCTGACATAAGAAAAGTTCAGCGGTTGTGTCTCCATAGAAGAAGAAATGAGGTTCTACTCTAACTTCCATGCTGGTCCACATTTGACTACGGAAGGTAGTGACGTCACATCCCCCCGTTCCGTCCGTGATTTTTTGACACTCATTCATGAAATTGTTTACTAACTATCAGATATGTTATATTGAACATTTTTGAAAAGTTGGGTTTTTATTATTATCGATTAAAAAATATGAGTTTATTAGTCAATTCCAAAATCTAAATGCTTGCTATTTAATTTCATGTTACAACTTAGAGGCTGGTAGTTTTTAGTTAACACGACATGAATGTGTACTGTATAGTCCACTGATAATATTTCAATAATACCATAATTTACAAAACACTATCATTTTCGAGAAGTAAATTGTTTCAAACTATTGAGTTACAATTTTTATAGGTACATCAAATTATTTTTAAACTATTAGGATGAAACAGTGATTTATATTCACATTAATTATTGATATATGTTTACATTAAAAATACGATCCCTATTAAAACTTGTCTGAAGTTTCTTTGACTTAGACATAGTGCTATCAAATTGGAAGATTTAAAGCTTGATTCTTGAAAATTTCTAATAACTTACTACCATTTCAGATTGGAATTATCATGTTGTTTTCATTAGATTAATCTATTCTGAAGATTTATACGAGATGGATCATATATGAGTCTTCAAGTTTATTCAATCATAGGCAATGATTCGTATCTGAGGAAAAAGGCTCACATTATTATTGATAGGTGTCAAGGAAACGGAGATTTGATTTGAATAGGTCAAGAATTTTAATAAAAATAAAATCTCAGCCCACCTGTTACACAAAAGAAGTCGTTCGATTGGCATGAATATCCCCCACCCCTCTTCATTGCCTGCCTCAATGGGTGAGGTGCCGCCATCTTGTGTAACCATTAAATTGGGACTCTCACTTACCCTTTATAAACCCATCCCCCCTCTCACACTAAATCTACAGCATCTCCCTCCAATCCTCCCGGGCAGTGACGAAAATCAAAAAGCGCCAAACTAGGTTGGAATCGTTTCATCGTATCTTGTTTGTCCTACAAGGGTTCGTTAGTCAAAATTTCTTGAAGATTTTTTTTTCTATACGAACAATTGAACCAGCGAAACTAATTAGATCTATTTTCATCTCATTTTACATCATTTCCTGCTTAGATAAGTATTTTTGTACAGGTGAGCATTTCGTACAGGAGACCACTCAGTTTTTTCATAAATGTTTGTCTAACTAGGCCACTTTTAACTGACTTTAATTATTATTTGAAGAAGACAAAAATAATATGCTTAATATAATGTATATTGATAATTATCCAGTTTTTAATTACTGTAAGGATTCGATGATGTATTGAGTCGGAAGTAATGTTGCATGAATGTGCAGTGATATTTGTGTGATTTTAGCGAAATTCATCATGTTGTGAGTTGATTGTGTCTTTGTGAATTTGAACGTTCTGAGATGTTAGTGAGGTTGAATTACTCTTACACTTGCATTGGGGTAATAGGTAGTAAATGGATTGCAATGTTGTCACTTACAAATGTCAGGTTGTTTGTGGTGAAAATCAACGTACGCTGCGCGCACAGTGATTTCCCGGGATCGACCGCACTTCCACTTCCACCGTGGTGGCCCTGAACCGGAACTGAAAAAGTCGGTAAATTATCGCGTCAAATGAGGGCTCTGGTCCGTGTTTGCAGAGTTTTTTTGTCAAGACGGAACAGATAAATGGGATCGTCGGCACGGTAACGAGTTGATCTCAGGCAGTCCCTGATACTGGGAAACTGAGATGCACAGCATCCCCGGCGCATGCGCATCTGGTTGTTTCTAGCCTAAGACAACAGCAGCGCTCCACACGAGGGATTCGCGATCCAGGTTCAACCACCGGTCTTCACCCTTCGCCACCCCCATTCTGTCGGGGCGTTGAGGCATTTTCTCCCGCTTCCCTCTTAATCCACCCTTTGTAGTCATTAACTCCGACTTGGCATAAACAATTCAGAGTGGAGTCTCTGAGGTATTTACCTGTCATACCCTGATCGCTCGCGTGAAAACCTCATATCACATTAAATCATTGAATAGTAACATTTATTTTAAATAATTCATCTTCAAAATCGACCCTGAAAAAATGAAGTTTTTAATCCTCATTTCGAAATTTGTTAGTTTACGTTTCAAAATACGGAGATTCCAAAAATCGAATAAAAGAAAATCCGTCCGTCCGCCGTCAGGAGCTTTTCTGTACTAGACCGAAATTTATGAAATTTGTCTCAAAAACCATTTATTGGTTTTTTTTTCTTTTGATTTAGATAGAAGTCAATTCAATGAACCGATTGAGATCGAACAGAGCACATTAAACATTGTACAAAAAACCGTTAAAGCTTGAAGAAGGTTTAACTTTCGGGAAAAAATCATTAGGAGTGTGAATCGTAAATCGACTTTGACTTGCAGGACTAGGATGAAATTCTGCATATTTGGCTGGATGTTATTCGGAAGTATAAACTGTGGTGTGTATGGTGTTTCACTTATACAGGATGTCTATGGCATAGTGCGATGAAAAAATCATGTAGAGCTACATGGAAAATGGAGCGGAATGTTGCCAAAATATGATTTTTCAAAGGTTGTTTTTACAATGATATATATACAATGATATATACTTCCTAGGGTTATCGAATGTGATACCAAGGATTCCTTAGTTCGTCCTGAACCCTTTTAGTCACATTCGAAACCCTAAAACTATTCTGCAAGATATTCAGTGTAACTGAGTGACTGGCGGCAATCGGTGTTCGCAGTGACGTCTCTACACTGTAGGTAAATCTTCAGGCAACAAAAACTGTGACGTAGAACTTGTCTCACGTTGACTTTTCTAAAAATTTTATTCTTGTTATAACTCAACGATCTGAACCACGCAGAAACTGCTTAGAAAATTGTCAAATGCAAAAAAAGAGTTCTAATTAACATCGGAAGACACAATCGGAGCCGCGAACCGATGATAGGAATCAGCGTTCAGTGGGTAGAATAAGGTTCCCCTAGAACAATCAGTCTCGGGTGTAGGAGCCAACATATGAATAGCAAATCGGTAAGGGTCACATACCTCCTTGCTGCATTATATTTTGAGCTTCTTGTGTTTGCACCCCGTTGTATAGTGAGAGATGAGGAAAGACAATATATAGGTATAGAAAACATTAAGATATGTTAGAAAAAAGTATTTTATATGCTTGTGGAAGGGAAGGGGATGAATGGATATGGAAGGGTGAAGGATGAAACTAACTCGTTTTTCCCGGAAAACTCCTCTCTACTTTCACCCATATTGGGAAAAAATTGATGGCAAGTGTTCACGGAGACGGATCAACTTTGGAAGCTCGCGGCGTATCGCCCACCCCATCCCCATCCGTCACTGACAAAACAGAAGACGAAGCAGAGAAAGAGAAGAAAGGGGATGGTGTGGTAGGAAAGGGCTTTTTCATTGGTACTCGAACATGTACTGGGAGAGAACAGTCTAGCAGGAACTACACCTCAATTATAGCTTTTCCAAATTAAAATAAACATTTTCCAAATAGCTGAAACATTTTCCAAATTGATTGACACATTTTCAAATAGATTGAAACATTTTCCAAGTTGAAGGAAACATTTTCCTAATGAAAATTTAGATTTTCCAAATTTCAACGGTGGCGTCCATGGATCGAGTTAGTAGATCCACTGCAAAGACGAAGACGAAAGTAAATTATGCGGGCGTTGTGTCTTATCTGTAAGATCAGTCCGGCTTTTTAGCGAATTTTTGAAGAATATTATTAGCAAATTTTTGAAGAAAATTATTAGCGAATTTTTGAAGAAAATTATTAGCGAATTTTTGAAGAAAATTAAGCTATTGCTCTCTCCTCAAAATTTGTAGAATGTGAATTTTTGAAAAACATTTATGCTGAAATCCGTTTCAGGCTATTCTGAATCATATTTTGAAGTTTAACTCATTTTTTTATGTATGTATGTATATACGTATGTATGAATATATGTATGTGTCATTCCAGACGATAACTGTCCGTAGAATTGTGCTAGAAACTTCAAACAAATTTTAAAATGTTAAGGACACAAAACGAAAGTTCAAGTATGTTGGCCAGCATGATCGGATTACATCTTTGGGTTGAAATTTTCAAAAATGTAGTCAACAATTTCAAAATAGCTTGTTTTTTGGGATTTGTTGTGCGAAATAATTTTTTCAGCATACTAACATGTGGTATATTCGGAATTAGCGTAAAATTTCCTATAAGAATATGTATCAAGTTTTCAAAAATTTCAAAGTTGAAAAATCAGTCAAAAATCGAAATAATGCCGTTCGCTGGTTGTAAAAATCGGTAATATTCTTCAAAAATTCGCTCATGGGGTCATACTGCATGACTGGACTTTTTTTATGTATGTATGTATATACGTATGTATGAATATATGTATGTGTCATTCCAGACGATAACTGTCCGTAGAATTGTGCTAGAAACTTCAAACAAATTTTAAAATGTTAAGGACACAAAACGAAAGTTCAAGTATGTTGGCCAGCATGATCGGATTACATCTTTGGGTTGAAATTTTCAAAAATGTAGTCAACAATTTCAAAATAGCTTGTTTTTTGGGATTTGTTGTGCGAAATAATTTTTTCAGCATACTAACATGTGGTATATTCGGAATTAGCGTAAAATTTCCTATAAGAATATGTATCAAGTTTTCAAAAATTTCAAAGTTGAAAAATCAGTCAAAAATCGAAATAATGCCGTTTGCTAGTTGTAAAAATCGGTAATATTTGCATGAAACATTGTCCAAATTCAGATTGAACTACTCTTATGGAAGTATCCCTGTTTATTCGTAGAATATGATTTGTAACGAGTTTATTTGCCATAAAATTGGTGGTTAACAATTTCTTTGTACTCGGAATGCACAAATTTCAAAACAGTAATCTAATATAATGTTACGATAATCTACGAAAATTCGCCCATACGATCATGCTGCATGACTGGAACTTTTTTATTTCTTTTTGAGATTCGCAGTAAGTGGTGCTTTTCACAAGGTTGGGTTACCGACCCACGCTTAACCCCCAACCTGGAGGACCAGTGATTTTTTGTAGGGTCTCCTCACATAGGCGCTTGCCTTGCATGGCTAAGGAGTGCTACCTGCCCCTTCGCAGTGGATCTAATAACTCGATCCATGGACGCCATCGTTGAAATTTGGATCTATTTAGAAAATATATATTTTAATTTGGAGAATGTTTCAATCTATTTGGAAAATGTTTCATTCAATTTGGAAAATGTTTGATTCAATTTGGAAAATGTTTCATTCTATTTGGAAAATGTGTCATTCAACTTGGAAAATGTTTCAGCTAGGTATTTGGAAAATGTTTATTTCAATTTGGAAAATCTATAACTCCAAATTTTAGTAATTTTGTCTTATGGGATCTCTGAAAACAGTACATGAACCTCAAATACATCAGAGCAGAAAGTCTTGGAGCCAAAACCGAAAACAGGAATTAATTTTGGGAGATGGTTTGATTTTACCTCTTGAAAAAATTAGTCAGTTCTGAGTGAAATACGCACACCCGGGTTTTCATAAGATGTATCAAACCTCCTCCCAAAATTAACAATAATAGTCGACGTCGACTCTTACTACGGATACCTACAAAACCATTATGAAATCCAGTTGTACACTAACCAGTCGAACAACCCTTGAGGAAAATTTTTTCTTAATCGGACCAACGTTGCGTTTTGAAAATATTAATGAAGCGTACTGAACAGCTCATCGATTCCAGATTCAAATTTCTTTTCTATTCGACCCAGATAGTATATGAACGTATCGGGTAACATCCATAAGGAACGATTATAGGTAAAATTGAGGTTTTATCCATTATAAACCCAGAAAAGGGAAGATCTGGCACGGGAGCAACAGGGACGCTACTACTCAGTAATTATCACGTGCAGTATATGTAACTTGAAATCGCTAAAGGCCATTTTATGTTTGTACCTGCCAAGAAAGCCTGCTCGCATGACATCCCATTAAGCTGTATTTGCAGCGCTACTCGGTTCATGTGACGGAAGCGTAAAGATGAAGGCTCTATATCACTTATTGAAAATTAAGACTAATACCTGAAACTACCTATTGGAAATAGACACTTATGAAAAATTAAGGAGGGATTTAAGTGTAAATGATGTGGTAGGACGATTACAGAAGACAATATATGATGGTAGAGAAGAAAGAAAGAATTTTCTTTGAAGTCAAAAAGATAAAATAAAAGTTGTGTTCCGCAATCGCACATTTGATATATGTGAGAATAGCGTGGGCTGGAATTATTTTATTTTTATTTTTAGTCCAAAAAAGGACAATTAAAGCTCTTTTAAATATATAACTGATGTGGAATGAACGTTTACTTACCGTTTTACCAATATTTTACCAATATTATTACCAATATTTTGTTGTCATAATTACCATTATTGCCATAATTGCCATATTACCAATATTTTACCAATATTTTACCTATATTATTACCAATATTTTGTTGCCATAATATTGGTAATTAGCTATTTATTTGCACTCAAAGTACTCGAATTTCAATGCTCCATAACACATATAGTACGATAATCTACGAAAATTCGCTCTATGAACATGCTCCATGACTGGAATGTTTTATAGGTAACTTCTTCCCTCTGCTCAAGATTAAGTACTTGAAGGGATAAATAGCATGTTATTTTGTTTGTAATATAAAACTAAAAATAACCTGAAAATTATTGGGCAGTCGGAATAGAACTGCTCAACGGAAAGGTAAAATAAAAAATATAGAAATTCAATTGGAAGGGTTGTTAACGGAAATCAAACTGTAGATATCAAATTTTTGAAGTAAAATGTTATTACATAACTGATTTGTTTTGATTTGATTTTGATATATATTATTCGATGCCCCAGAACTGATGTTTATTTGAAATTACTGGCGTAAGAGCATGTTAAAACAGAAAGAAAATATTGTTAAACAAATTTTTTTTCGTAGTAGATTCATTAGGTACCAGTTGAAAAT
Organism: Adelphocoris suturalis; assembly: GCA_030762985.1. Classification (NCBI taxonomy): domain Eukaryota; kingdom Metazoa; phylum Arthropoda; class Insecta; order Hemiptera; family Miridae; genus Adelphocoris; species Adelphocoris suturalis. The sequence goes on from CM061050.1 coordinate 14,683,545, forward strand.
AATAACGTCAAAAATTCTTTGACGAAAGAATAAAACAACAAATTAAAACAGTATACTCGGAAATTACCGCACATTAGTTCTATTCGGTATTTGGAATCGGACTAGTTAGTGAATATTTTGAGCACTCTGTATACATTATTACATCTTGAAGGATCAGTACTAATGGAAGAGCCACATGACGAACTCAACCGTGTCAAGTTGGATTCTTACGGCCATAAAAACGATAGACCAACCGCACCCGAACTCACCTTCATGAGATCAACCTGGGAAAACCGCGACTTGTTTGTATTCCACTGGAATTTCTATCAAAAAGTGGGTGATTCCTAACCAGTGGGTGCCTCAGTTTAGACCAATAGACGTCTCAGAGACTTTAAATTCCGACTGCAGACTTGCGAGAATTGGTTCGAACACCAAAACAAATATTGTAACTACCTTTAGTTTTGATAACATTTTGTACATTCATTACATGCTGGTATATATTATAGCGAAGAAAGTGAAAAGTTGAGTTGCTACTAGGAGAAGAATGATTTAGCGAATGGCTTTTTGGGAAATATATTTATATATTTTTAATACGTTGAAAATCCATTTCGATACATCCCCACACACTCGAACACACGATTTTTATACTTATTCAAAACTGCTATGATTCATTTATATATTTTAAAAAAACCGTTCATTCATTTAAGAATTTGGAATTCAGAATTAGCCACTCCCTCAAAATTAAGGTTAGGGACCGTCAACTTTCATAAGTTTCTTTGGAAGTGTTTCATGAGGGTTTCGATGTTTTAATTTGAAACTCTTTTCAACGGTATAGTCAATTTTACTTTTACTTTCCACCGTTAGGTTCGGTCTGTTGGTATATTCTCGAAATGAATCGAATAGAAACTCTCTCAAATCTCTCCATTTCTGAGCTTTACACTTGACCTCATGAATTGTTAGTTTACTTGTAATGTTCAACGTTTCTTTGTAATTTCAATGTTACTTGTAATGACGTGTTTTATGGGCAAGACTCGTTATTCACTTAGGTACATGAAAAAACCTACAAACCAAACCAAAACTCTTGGGCTTATAGATGGTCATTTTTCAAGAAAACCCACGATATAATTGTAAGAACAACCTTTAAAAAATCATATTTTGGCAACATTCCGCTCCACTTTTGATGTAGTTCTACATGATTTTTTATTCACACTGTGCCATGGACATCGTGTATAATTCAAACACCATACACACCACAGTTTATACTTCCGAATAACATCCAGGCAAATATAGAGAATTTCATCCTAGTCCTGCAAGTCAAAGTCGATTTGCGATTCGTATTCCTAATGATTTTTTCCCGAAAGTTAAACCCTCTTCTAGCTTCAACGGTTTGTAGTACAATGTTTACAATACTTCGTTTGATCTCAATCTGTTCATTGAATTGACTTCTATCTAAATCAGAATAAAAAGCCCTAGGTATGGTTTCTGAGACAAATTTCATAAATTTCGGTCTAGTAAAGAAAAGCTACTGACGGCGGGCGGACGGATTTTCTCTTATTTGATTTTTGGAATCTCCGTATCTAGAAACGTGAACTAACAAATTTCGAAGGGAGGATAATAATAAGGATAGATTTGATAGGTAGAAATAATATTATTAGATTAGCTAGAAAGATGTGTTAGTGAGCTAGGATAGGTACAGTAGGTAGCGATTCACTGGGTCATTACTTCCGTTTCACGGCGCATAAGATCTACCTACCCTTCAAATCTGAACAGTCATGCGGGTCTTGCCTATACGGAGAGCAAGTAGTAACAATATCCTCTGATATCCTCTGGGTCGCAGTGGAGGGTTTACTGAAATACAGTGCCAAAATCCCTCTACCACCTTAAAAAAATTGAAAAAAAAAAAAAGCCACGAGCTTGCAAAAAGCCGCTAAGAATGAACATGAACATGAACTAGAACTATGAATGAACATTATAACTAGTTTTTCCTCTTTTTCTTTCTTAAAACTGGTAGTTAACATTTCCTTTGCACTCAAAGTGCTCAAATTTTAAGACGATGAGACATAATATAATACGATAATTAACAAAATTTCACTCAGACAATCATGCTTCATGCCTGGAACTTTTTCATGCTGAATGGTTGTATTTTAGATGTTTGGTTCATTGACATGTCTGGTGAGACGCTACGCGGGCGGTCTTCATCTTTAGATCTTTAAATAGAACCCGCGGCTCACAAATAAACCGATCTCCCGCTGGTCCCTCTCAACGCCCATTCATGAGAATCGAATGAAGACCAGGTTTGTAGTTTTTGAAGGTGGGACAAAAGACGTCCTTTGTATCTGTAATCAGTGAAAAATCAGAGAATAATAAATTTTTCACAAATACACCCATTGAGTACAATTAAGTTTTGGAAATTATGTGATAACTCGAGCAATATGAAGAAAACTGTAGTTAATAAAATCTTTATTTCCAAGAAATATAAATATCAATGTTAGAACGGTTTCTTCGGTAATCATCAGCAACGAAAAACCAATCATCGAAATGAGTCTAACATTATAACCAAACAACTTTTGATAATCTCCGTTTTCTTCATTGAAATTGTTTTCCACAACTTTATTGCGAGAAAATTAGTTACTATCGTATGTTATAATCTGTGATCTTAAATTGTTTGATCTAATTATTATTATTTATCATCCCAATTTTAAGTCATATCACCACTTTATAACAAATTGCCGCAATCCTAGAAACATATAAATGTGTCCTAGACAATGTCTTTTCCCATTCAACAAATATTCCGTTGAATGGTCGCATTCAAGCATATCTCACTGGTTTTATTCACTGTCATGTTGACATTTTTATTTTTCGTTCGAGGTCTAATTCTTGTATTCTGGATATGAAGCATTGTGAAGCGTTCCGGTTGAAGTGATTCGATAATTATTTCATTTTCACAGAAAACAATACCTTGGTGATGAGAGGTTTTTTAACCACGCATTTTCAACATTTCGATTTCTCTTGGAGTTGAAACAAATTGATGTTGTTGCTGAGGTAGGACAACAATCGACCAATATGTTGTGATTTTAGCGAATTTTTGTAGAGAATGACACTATTGCGATGGCTCTAAAAATGTTAAAACCCAAATTGTCAAAAAGTTTCTTCGAACTGAAATCCATTTTGAGACATACTGAAACTCGAATCCTTGAGTATAACATTTTTTCATATATCATATATATATATATATACATCCTTCCAGACGATAACTCTCCTTAGAGTTGAGATAAAAATCTCGATCTTGCGCCATAAAATCAAACTTTCCAAACAAAATAAAGATTTTGTTGGCCAGCATTTTTTGGAAACATTAGATTGGTTACATTTCAAATAATGTGCAATTCACTAAACATGATTAAAAACAACTAAAAATCGTTAAATGCATATTTTTTAGCAGTGTTTTAGACAAACGATGAACTAGAACATTAAAAACATTATGCACAATATCAAGCTGAAAATTTACTTAAATTTCAATAATAATTGCAGAATAATAGATTAGGCACTAAAAGAAACAAATTTAAAACCAAAATTTTTCGAATTGTAGATTTTTATCTAGATAGTTTTTTTTTGCCATAAAATTGGTAGTTAACAATTTTTTTCTGACTGAGTCCTCAAAACACTCCCACATGAGCCACACTCCATGATGATGGTTCTTTTTAAATTTAATTCTAAACTAGTTTAATACTGGTCCAGTATGTTAAGAATAAAATGGCAAGCAACAGAAGGAACTCGGATCCTAGACGGATTCTAACATTTTTTCCATATGATTTTTGAAAGTTCCAGTCGTGCAGCATGAGTGATTGAAAAAAAAAGTATATCATATTTGAATTTATTTTTGTTTACTTTGAGTGCAAAGACATTGTTAACTACCAATTTTATGGTTAAGAAAACTCAATCTAAATAATATTTTGCAATTCAAAAAACAGTTTTTTTTTAAATCGATTTTCAGCAAATATTGGTATGTAACATTACATTTTTCGCATAATTTTGTGTGCAAATTTTCTGATGTTCTACTTCATTGTTGTTAAACATTTTTTAAGAAATACTAATTTCTGTGAAGAATTATTTCAAACATTTTTACTAGAAAATTTTGAAGCCATTGTAATAGATTTATTTTTTTACAACATTTCAATAGAAAACAATGATACTTTGTTTGTTGTACAATGGTTAGGAGAAATTCGTGGGGAAGGAGGAGGGGTAGAGGGAGGGATGGGGGAGTGGAGGAAGCTATGTTATTCCCAAGTTTACACTAGCGGTTCTATGGTAATAAAGTGCATGGCTAAGTACGTTTCATTACTCTCAAATGCCACTCTTTAAAATGAGTGAAAATAGAATTTTACATTATATTTCAATTCCTTACTCCAAGAGTCTCATATACCAATTTAGTTAGTTTTGCCAAGAAATAGTGTAGGGGGGTCTCATTAAAGTATGGCTAAGTAGAGCACGCACTTTATTTGCGATATTATAGGCTGCATCTATGTGCATTAGAGGGACACGGCAGAGATGAAGGAGTGCTGAGGATATGCTAGGTTTCGTATATGGAGCGGCATTTCCATTGGGCCTCACTAGTCATTGAATATTCCATCAAAATACGAAAAAGATTAATAAGAAGAGAAGTTATAAGAATTCGCCCCGCCCACTTAGCCCCCCCCCCCCCCCCCCCTATTGAATTAAATAAAAGATTTTTCTCAAAAAAAAAAAAAAAATAAATAAATAAATAATAAAAATAATAATAATAAATAATAAATAACTGAATTAATCATTTGTAGGAAACTGTAAAACGCAAGCCACAAGATGACATTTTGATTTGGACTGACCACGAGAACTGTATATGAGTTTTTGATGTAAGAATTCCTCCGGTAGTGAAGAAGGGAAAACGTTTGAAGAATAACATATTTCTATAGAAAGTATCGACACGGGATGAACATGTTCCTACTTCGGGATGTTCATACATAATTTATATTATCATACAACGTTTTTAACCCCTTTGAAAAGCGAAGGAAGATTGTGTAGGCTGTCTAAAGGCCCTGATGAGAAGGGTTAGGTGTGTGTTCATATCAACAGTTGTGAGCAACACTCAAGTTTCGGAACATGTTCCGATTACAGCGAGGATCTCATTTGATGACAAACGTGACGGTCACTCTATCCGTCTTTGTCCGAGAAACTTGAGGGGGAACAAGGGACATCCACAGTCCACACCTCTTGACAAACGACTGGCACCGAACTGCGTTTCAGCGGACGTGAGCGGAGCAGAACAACAAACTTAAATAATAGCTCCTGCCCCCTGGTTTCGCAATGGAATATTTTCACCATTATATAAGGTGTTAAATTTTCTATCTGAACCATTATTAGAATTTTCTTTACCTTACTGACTAGATAATATATCTTAGGTATGGGGGAAATTCCGAAGTCTCGGTCAACGGTAAAAAATGCCCCGCTTTCAACCCAAAAAAATCGCAAGTGATTTGCGTGCTCTGAGCCATACTTGAATCTGAGCCCTAAACCATTTCTTGGCAAAACTGTACTAAAAAGTCCAGTCATGCAGCATGACCCCATGAGCGAAATTTTGGAGAAATCTTGGACATTTCAGTCGCATTGATCGTGTAGAGAAATTTTAGTTTATGATTTTGATAGACAAACATGGAATCAAATTATTAAAAATAATTAGGAGGTACTGATTTTTTTAACAAGCACCTACTACCTACGTTTTAAACACAATGGTTCTAGGATTGGTTATACAGGGATACTTCCATAAGAGTAGTTCAATCTGAATTTGTACAACGTTTCATGCAAGTATTACCGATTTTTACAACTAGCGAACGGCATTATTTCGATTTTTGACTGATTTTTCAACTTTGAACTTTTTGAAAACTTGATACATATTCTCATAGGAAATTTTACGCTGATTCCGAATATACCGCATGTTAGTGTGCTGAAAAAATTATTTCGCACAACAAATCGCAAAAAACAGGCTATTTTGACATTTTTGACTACGTTTTTGAAAATTTCAACATGAAGATGTAATCCGGTCATGCTGGCCAACGAATTGAACATTCGTTTTGTGTCCTTGATTTGATTTGTTTGAAGTTTCTAGCACAATTCTACGGACAGTTATCGTCTGCAATGACACATACATACATACATGCATACATACATATATACATACATACATACATGAAAAAATGCGTTAAACTTCAGAATATGATTCAGAATAGCCTGAAACGGATTTTTGCATAAAATTTCGCCAAAAATTCACATTCTACAAATTTTGAGCCGAGAGCAATAGCTTAATTTTCTTCAAAAATTCGAAAGGAAGGAATTGAAATACCTACAATATAAAATTATATTTTCACTCATTTTAAGAGATTTTAAAGAATGGTATTTAAGAGGTAATGAAATGTACTTGAACTTGCATTTTAATACCGTTGAACCGCTAGCGTAAACTTGTGAATAACTTTTAGCTCATAGCATGAGAATAAATAGTTTTCCGAAAGTGAAAACAATGCTTCAGCTACCTTGATATACTCGGAATCAATATTATTCATTGATTGAGAGGATAGGACTAATAGCACAACCACGTATCAAGATGAGTTACGTTCACTCAACCTTTTCGAACAACTTGTAAAACCGCCGAGTTACGGGTAGAAAAACTCGCCAGAGCGGCGGACGAAGGTATCAAAACCGTTGCTGATCTCGCGGAGCAGTTGTTTGATTAATAGGCAGGCGGGTGCGTTATGTTTCAACCGGCACCTGGCATCTTTCCCTTTTCCCGCCCAGACGCCCGCGTCTTATTGCTTAGACTTCACTCGTGTTTTCCTCTAGGAACTAAACCCATGGAGGTCCCCTTGGGCTACTTTTTGTGTTTGGTTTTGGCGATCGGAGGCAGCGATGCTTTGAAAGCTTCTAAAGAGTTTTCATCCAACATTTCCGCTCTCCTGGAGTCGCTGCTGGACACGAAAAACTATGACAGAAGAATCCGGCCGGGTATCGGAGGTAAGGGTAGTGTCATTTGGCTTCTTAACCTATTTTTGGATATGTCATAACATTACGAACGGAAATTTTATCTGACAGTCCATTTGGTAACATTTAGAACTTCAAATACTAAATTACAATAATGATTGATTGGATTCTATTGAAAGGCAACACCTCGACGGTTTTAACCACATTTCGATAATTATATATCAATATTTTTTCTCTATTGGACACCATCAGTTGAAATGTTCTATTTCCCGAATTCGGGATTGTATTCAATAACGGGTTTCCATCAGTTCTCTGGGTTTTCTCCACTATTAACGAACTTATAGTAATAATTCACATCCTAATGATAGTAGTGGTATCATGTTATAGCTATAGAGCCTACAGGATATCTAGAACTTCTAGAGTGGGAGTGATGGGGGGTTGTGGAACGACAAATTACCGCTCCCTTTTTATGTTTATCCCATTCTGAACAACTCAGGTTTAGCTCCAGTTCGGAGTGTAGTCGGAAAACTACGAATCATTCAATTCATTTAAAGTCCAAAACTAGCTACTGCACGTGAGCAAAGAAGAAATCCTTGAAACAGCCATTATTTTTGTAGTTTTCATTCGATTTTGGATACATTTTCCGAAAATGAGCGGATTAGGCTGAGGTTAGTCTCCTTTCAATTTTAACCCTAAATTATTAACCCCATTTAAACCCCCTTTGTTACTAAACATTATGTTCATTTCAAGGAACAATTTTGGAAAACCACCAAATGTCAGGGAATGTTTTTAATGAAAACTTTGTGTTATTACGTAAGAAACACTTGCATATGAGTCTGCAACACATTGGGACATTTTATGTCTTTAGTTGCAGGTTCGTATGTGTTGCAGACTCCTATGCTAGCTCTAAGAGCCACTCATCTGATCCGGACCCTGGGCATCGTCAAGTAAATGTCTTAAAGAGGCTACATACGACATTACGGCTTCCCAGAGTGTAAAGTATATAAGTTACCTATTAATATGATTTAACCACTGTTTCACAAATCAAAACGTTCTCGCAATATTCGGACCACCTGCTATTAATCAAATCATCGAAACACCAGCTCAATGAAATCATCAGAAATCGACGAGCGGTTGCAATCATGTTGACAATATCAATCATTGAGAATGATCACCTGAGTGCACACAATTATTCAAATATCCATGCTCATAACTCAGCTTGCTCGCCACGCGCATCGCAGTAGTTAACATAATATGGTTGGATACATCGAGAGCTTTCGAACGAACGGTTAACGAATTTTGTGGGATGAAAAACGACGAAGTACCATTTTCCTAGCAACGACTCGGTTGTAAGCAGAAATCATCAAAAAACCAACCGCAACGCTTTTTCTTAATGCTTTTTTTAATGCTTTTTTCGTTTATGTGCCAATGTAAAGACATAAAATGTCAAAATCAAATTTCGCGGCGTGCTTATTAGGTACCTACTCAATATGCATCAAAATAATATAAAAGACCAGCATGCATATGTGCATCTAGGAAGGTTAGTGATAGATTCCCATTGAAATATTTAAAAAAAAATCGATTTACCTGAAGAAATTGGGTTAAAATTCTAAAATCGGTTTAGATAGCAATATGTTATTCAGAAAAATTATGTTTGCCATTGGCACCTAGTTAAAGTTTTCTTTTCTCACATAATGTTCACATTTCTGAGGAAAACAATACTTAAATTTATATGTTACATGTAAAAAAACGCGGCAGGCCGCTCGTACTTTCTCTCTTATGAGAGAAGAGCTATGCGCATTGAAAATGTCTCAGTAATTTCAATGTTTTTTTTTTATTGTTTTAAATAAAATAACAAATACAAAACATAAAATAATTATTCACACACAATTACTGAACTTGCTGTAATCGAGTCTCGACGATGCCCGATTCTTCCACGAATATGAATTCACATTTAGGTTAGGTAATTTTCTGTTATGGTGCGCGTCTACAATTACTATGACCAAGATTAACTTCTCAACCAAGGGACAACAAAACAAGCGGAATGAATAGAAGAACAAGTACAAAAGAGATGCGTGACAAATCGAGAGCTTTCCAACGAGTGGAGAACGATTTTTGTCCAGTGAAACCTAAAGAAGTTTCATTTCCCTAGCACCTGCTTGATTGTACGTGAAAATCAAAAGAAAACAACACCCAACTTGTTTATAGGTTGCGTGACGTTTTTTGACATTTTATGTCTTTACTTTGGCACATAAACGAAAAAAGCGTACCTAAAAAAAAAAGTGTTAAAAAAAAGCGTTAAAAAAAGCGTTGAGGTTGATTTTCTGATGATTTCCGCTTACAACCGAGTCGTTGCTAGGGAAATGATACATCGACGTTTTTCATCCCACAAAATTCGTTGACCATTCGTTCGAAAGCTCTCGATTTATCCAACCATATTATGTTAACTACAGCGAAGTGTGTGACCAACAAGCTGAGTTATGAGCATGGTTACATGAATAATTGTTTACACACAGGTGATCATTCTCAATAATTGATAGTGTGAACATGATTGCTACCGCTTGTTAATTTCTGATTATTTCATTGAGCTGGTGTTTCGATGATTTGATTCATAGCAGGTGATACGAATATTGCGAGAACGGTTTGATTTGTGAAGTGTTGGTTAAATCATTTCAATAGGTAATTTCTATACTTTAAACTCTAGGAAGCAGTGATATCGTATGTAACCTCCTTAGGACATTTACTTGACGATGCCCAGAGTCCGGATCAGCTGAGGCGCTCTTAGAGCGTTTGCAACTAAAGACATAAAATGTCCCAATGTGTTCCAGACTCGTTTGCAAGCGTTTCTGATGATTATCGAATACAACCTTATCGTCTTTGGTCGATCCTTTAAACGTTTTTCTTGGTCCATTTCAAAGGTTCATTATTGAAAATAAAAACCAAAACATTTCCTCGTTAAGAAAAGTTCAATTTCTTAACGCTTTGTGGATTCATTTAGGTAATTGAATTTACCAACAGCTCGTTTAGTTTGGCTTGTTGTGCCATAAACTGTGACATCATATCATGGGTTGATGTTTCCAATGCTTCCGGTTTATTTTGAATGGGGAACGAAGCTTGGAAAAGATGTACAGTGAATTTCCCATGCGTAACAAAGTTTCGTAACAAAATTCCTATTGACCCGTCGGCTAAGACATTCTCAATGTCCAAAAGCGCTCATAAGGTCATGCTGTACGACTGGAATTTTTTCAATCGCTATTGATGGAATATCATTCACGAGTCACAAAGCCAATCGAGAACCATCTGGGTCAGACCGCCTTCAGGCAGCTCTCCAAAATCCGCCGCACCTGTCCGCCAATCCCTTTTCATCCCGAGGAATGGACTCTGTTGATCAACCCGTTGCCCACTAAATATAATTTCATTTGACCGTCTGTTTGACTGGACCTCTTTTAATAGATGCGGTTGGGTATTATGGGCGATGCAGAGACGTGGCGGGGACACTTTTACTCCCAGACGCCAGGTGAAAATGAAACCGGACCGACAAGAAAAGGGTTTTATGTCAATGACATCATCGAAAGGTTGTCGGTAAGATGTATATGGATAGGGACGATCACTACCTATGATGACGAATATTCTGATAGTTATAGACGTACTAGAGGCCTGTTAGGGCTTGGAAAGCCCTAACCTAGTAAACGATCAAGATAAGCACAGAGACGAACGGCGACACTTGGGGCCGTCTAACACTAAAATCGGTCCGCGAAGTTCTTCACAATTTCAAAGATCGTTCAGAAATAACTCTCCTAGATGTTAGTAACTACACTACGTTTATTACTTACCGTGGCAACTGTTGTTACTGCCACAGCCTAATAAACAGAGAGTCTCCCTATCAAATTTCAACTTCCTACAGTGAACAGGAAAGGGTTTAGCTCACTCAGCTGATCAGAAAAGATCCCATCACTTCGCTTGTCTCTTAATGTCCCAGAGAGTCTACCTATCAAATTTCAACTTCCTACAGTGAACAGGAAAGAATTTAGCTCACTCAGCTGATCAGAAAAGACCCCATCACTTCATCGTCTCTTAATGTTCCAGAGAGTTATCAAATTTCAACTTCCTACAGTGAACAGGAAAGAATTCAGCTCACTCAGCTGATCAGAAAAGACCCCCACACTACGTTTCTTACTTACCGACACCTGGGGCCTTGCTGATTCGGAATTATATATAAAGACCGTGCAGAATTATATGTAAAGTCCGCTGTTCTTCAGTTTCAATTCTTCGTTCAGAAATAACTCTCTGTTAAGTAACTACACTACGTTTCTTACTTATCGTGAATTGATGGCAACTGTTGTTACCGCCACAGCCTAATAAACAACTCTCGTTGATAAGGACCGCCTAGAACACGATCAAGGCGGGTATAGAGACGAACGGCGACAGTTTTGCAACAAACTTGAGGCCGTGCTGATTCTTATGAGCCGTCTATACTGAAATCGGACCGCGAAGTTCTTCACAATTTCGAAGACTGTTCGGAATTATATATAAAGAAGATGTTATTCATTAGTTTTGGATAAGTTCGTGGTTGTTTTATATTTCTGTCATCAGTAGTCAGTTGTAGCTGATGTAGGTCTGAAATAATGTTTCTCCCTGAATTGCTGTCAGTTCGACCTCTTTCCACAGCAAACAGTTGGTCTGTACTGAAAAATTTATGAAATTTCGTCCAAGAATTTCTACGCAGGATGGCACCCAACTGGAAAAGTCAGGGAAAACCTGGAATTATCAGGGAATTTTAGCGTCGGGAAAAGTCAGGGAAATGTCAGTGAATTTCCCTGACAAAAACCACCAAATGTCAGGGAATTTTTTAAGTGAAAACTTTGTGTAATAATTCGTAGCGTTCTCAGGTATATTCTAACTCCTAAACCATCGAACTTCAACAGTCTTCTTTATCCTACTACATATTATTTCATATGTGGGTTATCCGAATGTCAAAAATAATTATCAAGAGTGGCGGTTAAACTGTTCAAAGAGTAATACGCAGATACATTGTGACATCGATATGTCTTTAGCTATCGGTTACTATAACATTTAGTAGTAAACCACGTGTGGAAAAATCAACTGAGTGTTGGACTAGGGAGCATACCAAGCAGAGTAGTGGACTCATCCATTGAGAGCCCCAACAACTAGTTTGTATACATAACCTAGGACTTTGTGAATTTTAGAGATCTGAGAGTGGTCGTAATCGAATCAGCGCTGAAAAATACTTCGACTTTGACACCCCACATTGTCAAACAACTGATTTTTTATAATTTTTTGAGACAATAGAAATAGCAAATTTGAATTTGGCGGTCGGGCTGGCCAACGAACTCAACCTGTCTTTTGCCAAGAAGGAACGAATTTTTTAAGCCGTATTTTAAGAGAGTATATATAGCATTCGCACTTTGAATCAAACCTTTCGCGAATTGAATTAAAATTTTCGCAAATTGAATTAAACTCTCTGCAAATTGACCTTAGGCGAATCTGTTGTTTTAATCAAGGCAAAATTTATATATTGTAACAAATTGTGCAAGTGATGGAACGAGCACAAAAAATGTAGATTTAAACATAATCCAGCACCTCATGAAGATAATCTGAAGGCAAATTATTTATTTATTGATAACAAAACTGAGCTCGCAATGTATCCATCTATAGTGGACATTTTATATAATTTATAGGCATTAGCAAGAAGACTTCTAAAAACAAAAGTTGATGGAGAGGTCGTCCAAGAGCAGCAGTTGGGATCAGCAGAAACATGTCCATCACGTTTGCACAAATGCTGAGCCGTCCTATGAGGATAACTTTGGTACATAGCAAGAGGGAGGGATCATTGTTCCTTTCTTGATGTTTTTTCTTTTTTCTTTTAAATTTAAGCCGCGTCACAACCGGAAGGGTTTTTAATGTTATCGATCTTTTCACGTATGTAGGTTTAATTCAATTTGCGGAAAGTTTAATTCAATTTGCGAAAAGTTTAATTCAATTTGCGAAAAGTTTAATTCATTTTGCGGAAAGTCTAATTCAATTCGCGGAAAGTTTAATTCAATTCGCGAAAGGTTTAATTCAAAGTGCGGATGCTTTATATAAGACGTTAAAATCTAGGATTGTATTCTTTGATGTACTAAATGGATATATAGGGGGTCCCCGCCCCTTTCCTCCCAATTTTTAAATTTTGAAGCCATCTAAATAGCTCAATTCTTCTTTGAAAATTTTTAAAAATGACTAAAAACAGTATTTAATTTTGTTATTTTTTGTCAGGGGATTCTGAAGTTCGGTTGGGGAAAAGTCGGGGAAATGTCAGGGAATTTTCAAATTTTCATTTGGGGGCCACCCTGTCTATGTATTAAAATGAAATACTATACTGTGATATTTTACAGTAAGTAATTAATTAGTTGGGTAACACTTCGTCACCGGGCAGGGCCGATTGAAGTGAATCTTAAGTGCTACGATAAACCAAATACGATAAACTTGAAGTTGGGCTACTTCTAGGGCGTATTCAAATCCTATTACACTGACCTTTGTGATCCGTAGCAATGAATATTTTCAGAACAGTTCAACTTGATTGGAAAGTCCTTCACAACAACTCCTCATTTCCAAACAGAAGGAGGTGCTTGAGTTCGAGGAGTTACAGACGTTTGAATTCATAAATCGATCTAGGAAATTCCGAATAAATACACTAAGAAGAAAGAACGTTTGGAAATGTCCACTACTGTATCATAAGCTAAATCCTATTCATAGGTGATGGATGTAAGAAGTCAGTCAATTTTCGTTTTGATTTCCATTGAATTCACTGTTGGTTAGATGCATATTACATAACCCTTACACTACAAGTGAAACTGAGTATGCAACACGAATGATGCATTGCATACAATGGGCTCCGAACATGAGAAGCTAGCGATAGAGCGCGGAACGTAAACCTAAACTATTCAAAGTTGAGTAAGTATTGTATAACATGTCTTACGTTACATTTTAAACCTACCTATCTCATATCAAGAACATATCTAATATGTAGACCAATAAAATTTATCGAGGATTTCGAATGAATTGATTTGCAAATTTCCTTGAAGAACAAAAATTGAAGAAGCCACAAAAATATTATAAGTAAGTAATTATTTTGAAATCAAAAGCGGAACGTTTTGAGGATTTTAGATTTGCGCATGCATATATAGAGGTTGCTACTGGTTAAAGAGTTCTGATTTTTAGTAGCGACCATCTATTGTTGAACCCACATAATTACCAAAAATGTTTGTTATGGGACTGCAATTTTGTAAGATATGCGTGCAGATACAAATTGACGAATTCGAAACTCAAAATGAATTTGGTTTTCAATATAAAATGCAGTTCTGTAATTATGCCACCATGTTGTGATTGTTCACCTTTCAAGAGTGGAAATCAGCATTTCAGCTACCTTGATAAACTCGGACGTAATTAAAAAGGTGCAACAATCCCTCATCAGTTCATCCTTCACGACAGTTTCCAATAGTTCTGAACAAATGGGAAGAAAAGTTTTAAAACTATCATGAAAATGTAGCATTCAGTTTGCAAAAGAGTTATTTTGTAAGATATATTTACCTATGCACATATTTATTCATAATACGGATAATATATATTCATTTCTCCATTTTCGCAATAGAAGTTATTTAGGTTTGGAATTCTACGAGTATTTGCCGAACGCAGTGAGGGTCTGAATTAACTTGCTCTGTTGTTATGTGTCTGTCTGCGACGCAATACAGGCCGCAATTTCGGACCCATCGACTTGAAATTCGGGAGTAGGCCCCATGTATGCACAGTATTATTTGATATATGGTTTTTGGCGCCGATTAGAATTGAACAATAATTGTGGTGGCAACACCGCACACATTTTTCAATTTTCTGCTATTACAAATCAATCATACGTTTTTTAGCGAATTTTTGAAGAAAATGAAGCTATTGCTGTAGCCTCAAAATTTGTAGAATGTGAATTTTTGAAAAAATTTTATGCAGAAATCCGTTTCAGGCTATTCTGAATCATATTCTGAAGTTTAACGCATTTTAGCGAATTTTCTTAGAAAATAAAGCTATTGCAATGGCTCCAAAAATTTTAAAATAAAAATTTTCAAAAATTTTCTTCATCGAAATCTGTTTTGAGGCATTCTGAAATGATTCCTGGATTTTAACGCTTTTTTATATATATATATATATATATATATATATATATATAAGTATATATATGTATGTGTCATTCCAGACGATAACTCTCGATAGAATTGAGATAAAAACTTCGTTCTTTCGCCAAAAAATCAAGCATTTCAAAAGAAAGGATGAGTTCGTTGGACAACACTTTTTGACCACATTAAATTGGTCAAATTTCAAAAAATGTACTTAAAAAATCACTAAAAAAGGCAAAAAAAAAAAATTAATTAACACAATCACAGAGTAAACTCATCAGTTGTGATTACATTTATTCTTTTTTTTTAAAAGCACCTACTACCTACGTTTTAAACAGCATGGTTCTAGGATTGGTTATACAGGGATACTTCCATAAGAGTAGTTCAATCTGAATTTGGACAATGTTTCCTGCAAATATTACCGATTTTTACAACTAGCGAACGGCATTATTTCGATTTTTGACTGATTTTTCAACTTTGAAATTTTTGAAAACTTGATACATATTCTTATAGGAAATTTTACGCTGATTCCGAATATACCACATGTTAGTATGCTGAAAAAATTATTTCGCACAACAAATCGCAATAAACAGGCTATTTTGAAATTTTTGACTACATTTGTGAAAATTTCAACCCGAAGATGTAATCCGATCATGCTGGCCAACGAACTTGAACTTTCGTTTTGTGTCCTTAACATTTTAAAATTTGTTTGACGTTTCTAGCACGATTCTACGGACAGTTATATACATAAAAAAATGCGTTAAACTTCAGAATATGATTCAAAATAGCCTGAAACGGATTTCTGCATAAAATGTTTTCAAAAATTCACATTCTACAAATTTTGAGGCGAGAGCAATAGCTTAATTTTCTTCGAAAATTCGCTAAAAACCGCTAAAAATTAACAAATTTCTATTTTTTAGCAGAATGCTACTCGAAAAAAATTAATCGAACATGAACTAGGACATTTAAAAATTTAAGCACAAAATCGTACTGAAAAAATGTACTTAAATTTCATTAAAATAAGCTAATAATCGATAGGAACACTTGAAAAAATTGTAAAAATCCACATAATCGTTTGTTCATTGGAATATTACTGACAAAAAGTTAGTTTGCTATAAAATGTATAATAAAATTTTTATTTGTCCCCAAAGTGCTCAAATTTCAACAGAATTTAACACGAATACGACCATTTATGAAAATTCGCTCATACGATCATGCTGCATGACTGGAACTTTTTTATGTAGGTATGTATATATGTATGTATGTGTCATTCCAGACGATAACTGTCCGTAGAATTGTGCTAGAAACGTAAAACAAATTTTAAAATGTTAAGGACACAAAACGAAAGTTCAAGTTCGTTGGCCAGCATGATCGGATTACATCTTCGGGTTGAAATTTTCAAAAATGTAGTCAAAAATTTCAAAATAGCCTGTTTTTTGCGATTTGTTGTGCGAACTATTTTTTTCAGCATACTAACATGTGGTATATTCAGAATCAGCATCAAAATACAATATGACTATAAGAATATGTATCAAGTTTTCAAAAATTTCAAAGTTGAAAAATCAGTCAAAAATTGAAATAATGCCGTTCGCTAGTTGTAAAAATCGGCAATATTTGCATGAAACATTGTCCAAATTCAGATTGAACTACTCTTATGGAAGTATCCCTGTATAACCAATCCTCCTAGAACCATGCTGTTCAGAACGTAGGTAGTAGGTGCTTGTTAAAAATAAAAAAGAAAAAAGTAATCACAACTGATGAGTTTACTCTGTGAAATATTCCGTCCTCCGATTCTCTCGATCGCTCTCAAAAATTCGCTCATGGGGTCAGCTGCATGACTGGACTTTTTTTTTTTTTTCGAAAAAAATTTTACTTTTTACCAAAGATTTTATTAATTAGTGGGTGGGACTTCTGGTTAGAGGACCCACTCGTTTTAATCCTCAAATATAGATGCAACCGCATTCTATTTTAGCTATTTTCAATGAAGGTAGGAAACCAATAAATATCGCTTTCGAGTCTAAGGTTGCGGAAAAAATTCCAAAAACAATCATTTCACTCGCTTTTACCGGTAGAAGTTCTTAAAACTTCTAACGGGAAAAGTTATTGAAGTTATATGATTTTCCCAACATTTAGGGATGGTGTGGATTGGACGCTGAGCAGTCCTCTTTAAGTTTCATTTGTTTCAACTTTCTTGGGCCCCGTTTTCATTGTGAATAAACTTGTATTCTGTGCAATAATTGTAAATAAATTAACATGGAATAATAATATTAACTGTAAATCTGTTGCGTATTATATACCATAAAATGTTATTATTCAAAGCATCGTCCTCTCTTTGGAAGGATAACACTTTTTCGTTCTCTCATTATGTTTATGGAGTAGCTGTTGTCAGCTATTCTATGCATATTTTCAATAATCATTTTACTATTGGATTCTATTTCGTATAAGATGCACCTACTACAGAGAAATTTTAAGAAATCACTCTCATTTTCAGGACCTCCCGTCGAGGTACTGGTGAACATGCTCATCAAAAGTTTGGGCCCTGTCTATGAAGATGAATCAGTAGGTGATAATTTTTCAATTTATCAATAATCTGAACCTATCTTGAACCGCACCTAACCCGAACAAGCTCTGAAATATTAGTAAAATCTCGCTTTTTGTGCCCGGTAGACTGATGATGGCTGATTCAATCGTAATTAAATACAAGAGTCATGTAATAGTTCGAGCATAATTTATTTGCACCATTGTATCGTGGGTGTGCGTATGCGCACACTCGCATTATATCGATGGCAGTGAACCATGTAAGGGACCGTCTGTTACTGAAATATGATTTAAAAATGGACATTAGTTTGATAAAAGCTGACCTAGTTTTACTTGTGACAAGAACCTTTCTTCAAATTCTTCAAGTTCCTGAACAGAAGTTTCTTCCTATTTCTATTGACTGTATTTATTAATTGATTAGTAACCGATATGCAAGAACATGATTTTAAGTTAGTGATGAATTTCAGTAAATGGGGTCATTGATACGGGAGGTTGTCTAAATAGCTACAATTGAACTAAGGATATTGAGGTTTTCACCTCCTCTCATGTGGAATTTGAAGATCTAAAATTTGGTTTTCGAAGCAACCTAATTTGTCACTTCTCAAAAGTTAGTCTCCCTCTCTGAGCTTTCACAGCTTGTTGCGTGGTATTGTTAGATGTAAAACTGTTAAATTTTCAATAATATTAAAGAAAAATTCTTGTCAGCGAAATTATTAAGACCGTTTCTGATTCTCAGCCATGAGACTACTAACCAAGATTAATGGGATGCATATCAATATTAGGTACTATTACCTTAAATACCCTTCTCTTTTAATTATTATCCATTAAAATATTCTGTAAGCCAGCCTAATTTGATTAGTTACACTGCCCAACAAAAATATATTTTTTGGTAGTTTCTGGGATTTAAATAGTCAAACTTAACTAATTCTGGGTCAAGAAACACGAATATGACCATACATTTTCTTATTAGCTCTTATTCTCAAGATACAGGCATAGCTGATTGAAGGTGAATTTCCTGTAATTGCCCGAGAAATTTGGTTCACTTACTAATTTCTAGTTTCTTCTTATTTTCCATTTCTTCCCCAATGATAAAAGGGTTAGCTGGAGTCTATTCTAGAGAATGTTTTCTTTTTTATGCCCCCTTATACGCCGTATCCGGAGCATCTCTCGTAACAGTCCAGCATTGAATGCATTTTGCGTTCCATTGCAAAAATATCATGGTGGAATCTGTCACCGTGCTCATCACTAACGACCCCACAATTCTCTGGATAATCAAGATGAGAGTAAAGGAAATGCATTTTTAGGGACATGTTGTAACCTAGGTTTTGGTACTTTTGAAGAAGCTCACTCACTAACTGTCGGTAGTTGTCTTCTTTCCTGTTGCCAAGAAATCCTTTTACCACATTTCGAAAAGCTTCCCAGGCTGCTTTCTCTTTTTCCACCAGAATTTCATTAATTCTTCAAAATTTCGCCAATATAAGGGCCAATGGAGACTCCTTTCTTCACCCTTCCATCACTCAATCTTGGAATTTCGCTCTCAGGTATATGAAGGCGTCCCCAGCCTGATCCATGGATTTCACAATTCTTATTCATTAATCCCAGCTTAATATCCTACGGAGGAAGTAGGAGGACTGGAGCCTTATTCTGGACATTATCCTCCCCTGGATTTGGTGTTTATGGAGGCTGTATGTCCTTGAGATTTACAATCCCGATTGTCCCATAAACACTTGTGATCTTCGTATTTGATCAACTCCAGGAGTAATTTGATTTCCCGTAAGTTTCTTTCATGTGAACAAATGCCCAATGGGGATAGGAACGAGAAGGTTGCCATCTTGAATTCATCAAACCATTGAAATCAATGCAACTTACAAAGTTGTCTGCCTTTTTGAAGAAATGTATAAGGTTCTTTTGGCAAGATCTGTACTCAGTGATCTTGACACTATAGGTTCCAGGAGATTCCATTGCTGCAGTCTATATCCAAAAAGCTCTGTCTTATCCTTGGGCAAGCCAAGAGAAGGGCTCAGTTCCATTTGATTTAGTCTGTGGGGCTCGTTGGGTCTGTCAACTTTAAAATCAGAGACATGTGAAGGTCCAGCTCGAACATTTCCTTTTTCAACGTCATTTCGATTCAGTTCATCATTCTAATCCTTCTCAGTATCATAACTCTCAGGTGGTTTAGGGACTAGAAGTTCATCTGAATGGAGAACAGGACGAATGACAGATGGAACGCTAGTAGAATTCACTGGTATTTTCTTTTTTGTTGACCATCCTTGCTTCAAATAGGGCGCCATACAAAAGTAACAATCATCTATATGGATGGTTGGTTCACGCCAAATCATGGTCACTGCAACAAACTTCGTTGATCATTTCTTACATTACCCCGCCATTACCTCGCCATTTCATTATTACCCAGCCATTCTCGCAGCCACACTGAGCAAGAGTTACAACAAATATGTGGGGTCCATCTGTTATTCTGATCACCTACCTTCACTCCAAAATAATGGAAGTAAGCTATCTTCACAGTTGGGGCGATGGTTCACTTTTGGGCCGGAAAAACTATTTCAACACAAATATAAAAAAGTTATCAACAATATTATAGCACATTCGCTGCATTTCGATTTTCAATGTCAAAATAAGCTTGAGAACTGGTGTAAACAAGGGAGTAAACAAAAAACTCATGAAAGTTGATTGGAATGTTCAGAGAGTTCAACCATAAGGAATCATAGCTGTCAGGTGGACAACCTTAGGAAATTGAATATCCCTCGCCCACGTAGGTTCTGTATCCTTGAAACAAGAGCAAACATGAAATTTTCGTGGTTATTTTCGGCATCAGCATGATAAAATACATAATGGGAAATGGCTATGTTCAACTCCGAAACATTTTCGGTATTAAGTAGAGTTCTTAACGCTCAATTTTTCATCAAATTTCAGAAATATTCTATGGACATCTACTTTCGGCAGACGTGGCACGACAAACGTTTAGCTTTTTCGATGCCCGGCGTGACAGAGCTTTCGATGTCATGGTTGTTCCTGGAAAAAATTTGGAAGCCCGACACTTATTTCGTGAACGGAAAAAAGTCTCATTTACACCGAATCACGAGTCCAAACAAGTTTGTAAGAGTGCGGCAAGATGGGCTCCTCTCTTCTTCGATGAGGTAAAATTTGAATGGGTATGATAGAATAATTTTCTCTCACACTTAGTGGCGGTATTCATAGTATAGTAAAAACCAAAGAAGGTTGTAAGTTTTTCAACTCCAAGATGTCTTCGATTTTTTTCTCGTTCCAATCGCTTAATAGGTGTCAATCAAGATGATTCAACTTTAAATTTCCACAGAATGAATTTTTGTTAGACAAAAATCAATATAAAATTCTTAGAATCGGTAACATTTAAAAAATTAAATATAGGGTTGAAAAGAAGTTCTACTTTTATATTTGGAGAAAAAAAAAGATGAAAAATAAGGTTGGTTAGATTGAAAAGTAGTGATAAGATGATTACAGTTTCCCGTACCAATGATGATAAAAACACTTTTAAAAGACTCTGAAGTAACAAAAATAAAATAAATAAATGAAATTCCAAAAACTAACTAATGTCAAGATATACCTAGAGTAAATTTTCTGCCTACTTAATTCGGTTCCCGTTATTCCATCATACGAAACAAGTGTTGTTACCGAAAAGCCTTTTACCTTCTCTGTCAGAAAAAAATTCGAAGGTTGGAACAAACCTGGTAGGATTCGAATAACAGCAAGAGCCCAACAAAACTTTCATAACAACAACTGAACAAAAGCAGAATCAGCTCTCTATCTCAGCTACCTCCATAATTGGAGGCTGCTGAATATAGCGGATAGGGGAATTTAAAGATTATCGATAATATCAGGTGTTCTCTCAATTTTCGTAGTGTAGTATTTGGACAGCGCATCGTTAAACATCATACTGCTTGATTTTCTTTCAGACTGACGTTGACCGCATCTTGTAAAATGTATCTGAAGAAGTTTCCGCTGGACTCCCAAACATGTCCTCTCTTGATTGGAAGCTGTGAGTATTTAAAGCTAAACATACTTCTTCTTAATTTTAAAGGGCTCCGCTTCTTTAATACTTGAATAAAATATTGGATGACTCCAATCGTGTCACTCAATACTCTCTGTAAAATTGAAATCAGAGACGATTTCGGGATAATATATGCCGCTTGAAAAAAATCCACAAACAATTTTGAAGCTGTTCCGATTGCTGCAAACCACAATCCTTCAACCTGACAGTTCTGAATACCATCATGTTTGACCAAACTGGGAATGCGGGTTTGGTAAGCTCAACTTCAAGTAATATGGATTCTAGTCGGATTTATCGTTTGTCATTCAATGCTGGTAATCATGACTATACGTTACATAACTAAAACGTGACAGTGAATTGTATCATCTCAGGTTTATGTATAAGCCTCTACTTTTAGTCGTTTTTAGTGATTTTTGTGTGCATACATATTTGTTGAAATTTGACCAGCTTAATAAGCTCAAAAAGTGGTGGCTAACAAACTTATTCTTTTTTCTATAAGCTTGATTTATTGGCGCAAGAATGTAATTTTTATTTCAATCCTAAGAAGAGTTCTCTTCTGGAATGACAAATATTTATATACACATATACTTACATTATTAAAACACCTACCTATTTCATTGAGATTTTTTAATTTTCCATTCGATTAACCCTCCAACGTAATTTTTCCTTCTTCTATGGAACGGACCGCGAGTCCTACCGCTCGATACCTTTGGAGGAAAAACCTGACCCAGGATCGATACCGGATTGTAAGGGAAAAAATACTCGATCCCGCCCTGGATCGGAATGGTTAGTTCCGATCCATGTAACCGGTGGAACGGCCCACCACTATGCACAGGCCGGAAACGGGAGCGTTCTATCGGTAGAATGCGGCGTAACTGGAACCTCTACAAGCCTCCAGTCCAATTTTCCTCACGGTACCAACCTTCTTCCTTCCATGCTATACGGAATGTTTTCTTCAAGTTTTCCTGACATAAAGAATATATCTGGATGCCCACCCCTCCCCGTCATCGCTGTTCGGAACTAGGCGAAAGAAGAGGAGGATCTAGCCCCTGACCGGTATGTCCCATGACACCAGCGCTTCCTAGCGGCTATAACGAGAAACTTCTACCTCCCGCTCTGCATTTCCTGCTGAATGGTGAAGTACTGTGATTGTCTCCTGAAACGATAGTTGAGTCGTAGCTAATAGGTTAGGATAATGGTCTCGTAAGACGAGGGTTGTGTGTTCAAATCCTGTTGACTGGTCAAATTTGTTTTAGCTCGTACAACTCCCGAAATATACTTCTAAAACGTCATTCTGACCTGCAGTCCAACTAATTTGAATTTTCACTAAGGGATTGACTATTTGATGTTATGTATTTTTGAGATGCGAGCTTGCGGGTATCAAGATCACCAAACTTTACACTTTCTTCTGACCTACATGTCCACTAATCTGCATTTTTACTAAGGGATTGACTACTTGATGTTATGTATTTTTGAGATGCGAGCTTGCGAGTATCAAGATCACCAAACTTTACACTTTATTCTGACCTACATGTCCACTAATCTGCATTTTTACTAAGGGATTGACTACTTGATGTTATGTCTTTTTAAGATGCGAGCTTGCGAGCATCAAGATCACCAAACTATACACTTTATTCTGACCTACATGTCCACTAATCTTCATTTTTACTAAGGGATTGACTACTTGATGTTATGTCTTTTTGAGATGCGAGCTTGCGAGCATCCAGACCACCAAACTATACACATCAGTCTGATCTACATGTCCACTAATCTGCATTTTTACTAAGGGAGTGACTACTTGATGTTATGTCTTTTGAGATGCGAGCTTGCGAGCATCCAGACCACCAAACTATACACATCATTCTGATCTACATGCCCAACTAATCTTCATTTTTACTAAGGGATTGACTGGTACAAGATGACACGATGGGGATAAAAGTAAATAGTAGACACAGAAGGAGTGATACCCGAGAAGTAGAAAGCGCTAGGAAGCGCTAATATCATGGGACATACCGGTCAGGGGCTAGATCCTCCTCGAAAGAAGACGGATACAAGAACTGTTTATCGGTCTGAGACTGCACAGAAAAGCTATCTAAAACTGAAATAACAAACCATTGTGTAATCCTTTATAGCGTTTTTAAACATCGATGAGCCCTCGCTCTTTGCTAATATTACAATAATTCCATCCAAAGATCATTCTTCATTATAACCACGAACCGTACTCAGGTGTAGTAGTTGACATGTCTTCCCTAGAGGGCTGTAACCAAGCGGCGATACCAAAATTTTGTCTCGGAACCGGCAGTAACTGACCGTTTGTGGGTGAGTTGAGATATTTCTCTCGCAGACGCCTTTTAAAAAATGTAACACCTCAAAATGATTTGTCGCCCAGAGAAAGAGTGATGTTCAGCTTGAGTGATATACTCCGTTCACCTGCGTGAACCGTGGCACGTTTCTCCCCCTCCCCCCCACCAACAATCGCAACTTCGGTCTTCTTATGTGTCGCGTCCAGACCGATTCGGACAAAACTCAAAATAGCCGGATACTTTTTTCTTCTGGAGCCAAAATCTGATAAAGACCCTGAGACGCTTTTGACACAGATAGAAACTCATCGTCGTATCAAAAATAGACAGCGTAACTTCACTCTCATTTTTTTGGGGTGAAAGATATTTAGAGGGATGACGTCGACTCGCGAATTATCCCCCCCCCCCCCCCCTTTTCAAATGCTTTATAGAACACCAATGTTTCACTTGATAATGAATTCAATTCTCTTACATACATCTATGATGGATCTCAAGACAACCATGTAGTTAAGGTGCCTGCTTAATTACCTACCTACGATAAATTAAGGATTTGATGGAAATTCCTTATCTTTAAAATAATGTTGAATTTCATTTAATTTTTAGATCTGTGCCATTAAAAAACAGTTCAAAATAACTTTGGTCTAATATTAATTCGCTCATTAAAAATATCAAGTGATTTATACAAGCAAAACACTTTACTGGGTAAATACCGGTGAATATCGCCAACCGCACCTTCCTATTTCAATCGGTTTTCGAGAAATGATTTTTTAGAGGTTTTTCCAAAAACATCACATTTTTTCGACATCAAACCCAAATTTTTCTTCAACCAACTTTTCTCCACTTTTTACCGCATTTTTGGAATCAACGTTAAACATACTTTAAGAACAGATAATTTTTAAATTTATTTAACCCGATTCACTTTTTTTTTTACAAACGTTAAGTTCAACAAATGTTTAAAAATTTGACAGCCGCTCAAAATTAATCTTACTTCCGCTCAAAATTAATCTTACTTATAACTCCGTTATAACTGAGTTTTACACTTCAATTCCGGGATTTTAATTTATTTTTTATTCTAAATTGTTTGTGTTTTTTGGAACAAAAGTAATTATTTAAAGTCTCGGCTATATCAGACCTGGAAAGGAATTCAAGTCATTCGATTCACGTAGCAAGTGACTGAGATTGGTATATTTTCAAGTTTTTCTGTCATTCCCATTTTTCAAGAGAATTGGTTTTTTTTTTGTTCTTTTAAGCAAATTTTTGTTCAACATTGAGCTATTGCAATGGCTCCAAAAATTTTAAAATCAAAATTTTCGAAAACATTTCTTCATTGAAATCCGTTTTGAGACATTCTGAAACGAATTCCAGAGTTTAACGCTTTTTCATTATATATATATATATATATATATATATATATATATATATATATATATATATATATATATATATATATATATATATGAAAAAGCGTGAATGTGTGTCCTTCCAGACAATAACTCACCTTAGGATTGAGATAATAATTCCGTTCTTGCACTAAAAAAATCAAGCTTTCCGAACGAAAGGATGAGTTTGTTGACCATCGCTTTTTCAGCACATTTAATTGGTCAAATTCCAGAAAAATTTACTCAAAAAACCACTGAAAATGGCTAAAAACGACTAAAAATCGTTAAATTCAAATTTTTGTGGTAGAATATTGCTCAAATAAAGTTTATCAACTATATAATAAAACATTAAAAAATGTATGTACACAATTATGCCAAAAAAGTACCTAGGTAAGATTCATTAAAATTTTCAGAAAAATCAATAAAAACTACAAAAAAAAACTAAAAATTTCAAACCTCCATTTGAATAGGAGGTTATTATTTAGAATGCGTTTTTTGCCCTAAAAATAATAGGTAACGATTTTCTTGCACCCAAAAAGCTTAAATTTCAAAGCAATTTAACATTATACTATAATATTAGCAAACTATAGTTTCGAGAATTCGCTCGTACGATCATGCTGCATGACTGGAACTTTTTTTTTTTTTTTTAATAAATGAGTTTTAATCGTATTGAATTATTATGAAAATCATCTGTTCTCAAACAGTGTTCAACGTTATTCCGAAAATGGGGTCAAATGTTGAGAAAAATTTATTTGAATAGGAAGAATGTGAGTCTTGATGACAAAAACGTGGTTTTCTTAAGAAAAAAACCTCTGAAAAATATTTTCTTGAAGACGATTAAGATAGAATGATGCGGTTGACGACATTTTACTCCATTTTCTGTCTAATTTCATCCAGTTATTTGTTAAGCACTCTGAACCGCCCACCCTGTATAATTCTGAAGATGAACAGTTTTTTTCAGAAGTGGATCCTCTCTGATGCTAAAAGAGCTATTATTAAGAAATATCAATAATGTACACTAGTGACAGATTTTTGAATTCATTCTTATGGTTTTGCTAGATGCATACACTGCGAAAGATATGGTGTATAAATGGGACACTGGAGGCGTCGTACTTGAACCTGGTGTTGGAATGGCACAGTATGATGTCATCAACATAACAATTAAGAGTGATCTACTCGCACAAAGAGCTCAAGGTAAGGTGAAATTACCATAATGAAGACTCTATGTTAATAATGCTTGCATTCAGGCATTAGATTGATGTTCCAGAGGCTTTTTTTTTACATTTATTTTCATCATCATTATTGTTATTATTATTATTATTTTTTTTTTGTGTGTAATAAACTAGCTTTGCTCTAAGCAATGAGAACCTACAATACTGTAGTTGCTTTGTTATTAAATTTTAAATAGTAGATTTCAAGTCACCAATTATCTTGAATATAACGCATATATCTGAGGTTATTATTATGTTGTAGTTGCCGAAACTTCATTCACCAATATGTAAAGTTGTAGACTTCAAGAGTTTATCTTGAGAGCCAAAATGTAACATCTTGTCTTCCTCTTGTAAGGGTCGTAGATCGTTGACACTCCAGATGTGTCACACGAAGATATCGGAAATATGTAGAACAACATTCTGTCTCTTGAAATTGATGAACACTGCGAATAGGTTTATAATTTAATACTTCGTCCATATCTTGTAAGGGTGGGGGTGGGGTCAATGTAAGAACTCCTTCACACCTGGTATCACCCCCCCCCCCCCTCCAGATGGTAAGGATTGGGTTTAATAGAATAGGGTAGCGAATCGACACCATGTCGAGCTAACATGATTGAGCTAAACTGTAATCTATGATGCTGCTGAGCTATACCACTTGGCTCAATATTATGGTTTACTGATATCATCACAATTTTAGCAAACGAGATCGCGAACTTGAATAAGAACAGGGGCATTGTAGTCGCCTTTACATAAATATTCAACTTTCCAACTTACACAGATGATGATATTGGAAAAAATAATCACAAACAAAAATTATTTTCCCATTTTGAAACGTGGATAGCAATAATGTCTCATTTTTAGTATGTTAGTTTTCTTAGTTTTTTTTACTGAAAAAATACAGTCATTTATTTGAAACATTTTCCTGCACCTATTACCTGGGTTACCGTTGATTTTTATCAATTTTCATCACCATTTTTTATTCCTTCAATTTTTATTTTTTCTTGCAGGTCAGTTTTCAGTAGTCATGACAAATTTTCACTTGAAGAGATCTACAGGGTATTTTTTACTCCAAATTTATGTACCCTGTTGTTTGATTGTCTGTTGCTCGTGGATTGGTTTTTGGATAACACCGAACGATGCTCCAGGCAGAACATGTTTAGGTAAGATATTAATCACGATTCCTTTCATACACGCAGTTGTACATTTGTTTGCTCCAGATTTTAATTCGAAGTTCTTTTGTCAAAACTGTCTCTCGGGTTCAATAATTTGTCACTCCTATTTCTGATTCCTTATAGTTATGTCAAAAAAAGAGAGACAAGTTGAATATGGTCCGTTGCTTCCTTGCATCTGTATAAATAATTAAAACGTTTTAGATAATCTTAACAGATGAACCATTCAAACCCTGGGAATTTCAACGAAATCGTTAAAACTAGAAGCCTTGCTTGTTTCAAGGCTAAGATCGCAATGAAACTCATATTGGGCAATCAAGTCGCAATTTCCTAAATATCCTCCAATTTGTGGAAGACTGGACGAATTTACTGTGATAATATTACGCCTAGTGGATTTTACGTTTGCGCGTGCGTCGTGAAACATTAATTTTTAGGTGATGGAATTGAATAGTCTACCTAAATTTCATATTCCCAGAAAATTACATTAGAGTCGAATGAAAACTTTAGAAGTGATGTTGAGCGTACACACCACTTCACGAGGTAAAGATCGAGGCAGCCCGTGGTGAGGCAGGGAGAACAGGGTGCCTCGTGTGTTGAAATTTCAGGTTCGGACGCAGCGAATTAGGCAGCGATCCGTCCATTCGACTCCAGGGTTGTTTTATATCAGTCTTAAGACTTAACTCGATTTTCTGGACAAGATTTCAGTATTTGAGTTTTGTATTCTCGTCGTCCTTTATCCTAAAATCTCCAGAACTTGAGAAAGATAAATGCTCGTTGAATTCATTAAGGTTTATTATGTTAAAAAATGAGCCTTTATGAGAGACCGTGGAATTAAAAAAGTTCCAGTCATGCAGCACGATCGTATGAGCGAATTTTCATAAATTATTTGTCGTATTATAATATGTTAAATTGTATTGACATTTGAACAATTTCATTAGAAAGAAATTTTAAAAACCAATTTTATGGCAAAAAACTCATTCTAAATCAAATTCGGCAAGTCAAAAGAGATTTTGAATTTTTAGATCTTTTTGCAGTTTTAATAGAGTTTTTTAGCAAAATAAATGAAATTTAGGTACGTTCTTCAGCACAATTATGAGAAAAATTTTTTTAAATGTCCTATTTAATCGTTGACAATAGTCGGCCGTTTTTAGCTATTTTTAGTGATTTTTTTTAGTACATTTTTCGAAATTTTACCAATTTAACGTGCTTAAAAATCGTTGGCCAACGAACTCATCCTTTCGTTTAGAATGTTTCAATGGAACACTTTGAGTGCTATTAAATCGGTATATCAATTTTATGGCAAAAAATTATTCTAAATTATAGTTGGCTATTCAAAAAGAGATTTCGGATTTGTAGCTTTGGTAGTTTTCATTGATTTTTCGCACGTAGGTATATTAATGAAAATTGAGTAAATGTTTCTGTCTTTACTACCACTTATATTATCGAATGTTAGCCAGTGTTGGCGTAGAGGGAAAAAAATCGTGATCTATGTACAACGCCTTTTAGCACATCTTTGCAATATTCACAGTATGGTGAGTCATCGAGCTGAATAAGAAACCGACTTCGGTTGAAGATTCCTTGAACTGTACGAAGACTTATTAGCTTCACTATTTCTCTTCTGCAACGGCGTTGATGGAGGAAGCGGGGTTATCTTGTAACCCATTCCACGCCCTGGAAATTATGTTTAAAGAATATTTAAAGAGACGCGATGGCTATTTATGCGAGTGCTATTTAACCTCCCACCTTTTATGAAACCCAACGAACCTATTACACATCAGATATGTGGCTTATACAATAGTAATGACGCAGCCACTTCACTCTAGTATTTCAGTTATACCTTGTAATGAACTTAGGCCGCCCCAGAGGTGCAATGGGGGCCTAAATCCACACTCATAGATAGAGAGGGGTGTGACAGTACCATAAGAGATACAACTCGTACTAATAGCATATATGCTACGTTTGGAGAAGATAATTTTCCGGTTCCCGGATCATCATCTATCGCCAACCATAGCCTTTCAAGAACGTGAGAATTAACGCCTGGCGCCGAAGCGACGGGCACACAGCGCATTCTCTTGGATCTCGCGGGAACTGGCACCCCCCCTCCCCCCCTTAAAAACATACTGATTGAAGAGCAAGTATGTAAACTAGGTGGAATAGTTTACTGGTTGAGAACTGATGCTCACTAATAAATAGCTGCATTGGCGATTGAGGATAAAAAGGTGAAATTAAAACAGGATGGATTGTCAATGAATCTTCATATATGAAGTATTCATTAGGTAGTTAACCCCCAATCAAAGATTGGAACAATCGGGAATAATATAACTTGCTCAACCAGGAGACTTACAGTAGGGAGCTGCCCACTTTGGGGACTTATGAAATAGGGAACGATGCCCTGGGTTTGGGAACAATGCCCTTGAAAATTAAGTATGTTAAATAGAAATAATATGAGGGGAAAAATTGAGAAATTAATAATCAAGAACCAATGAAATTATTTATGTATCCAAGGGAGTATAATAGGTATTCCTTCTGGAAACCCGGGCCATGTTTCTTCTGAAACATTAATGCCCCAAAAATAGTGGATCGGATCGGCGTCAGCCGTGCATAATCCTAACCACGCTCTGCTACCATGTAATGGGCTTAGGACGCCCCAGAGGTGCAATGGGGGCCTAAATCCACACTCATAGATAGAGAGGGGTGTGACAGTACCATAAGAGATACAACTCGTACTAATAGCATATATGCTACGTTCGGAGAAGATAATTTTCCGGTTCCCGGATCATCATCTATCACCAACCATAGCCTTTCAAGAACGTGGGAATTAATGCCTGGCGCCGAAGCGACGGACACACAGTGCATTATCTTGGATCTCGCGGGAACTGCCACAACCTAGGGAACCAAATAGTTTAGAAGAGGAGAGTAGATAGGTGTGTCAGCGTGTTCTGTTATGCTCGTTGAAAAAATTTTCATACATTTTCATTTTAGGAGCAACTACTGTACTCTCAATCACCACTCTTGGATTTGGCGGCCGCGCTACACTGCCTAAAGTCCCTCATGCCACAGCTCTCGACTGGTTCGTCATCATATGTTTTTCTTTCGCTTTCGCTTCTCTGATCGAGTTTGCATCTATAAGCTTCACAGCCAAAGTTCTCGCGGACTTGAAGAAATTGAAAGAAGAGGAAGAGAAAAAAGAAGCAGAGAAAAAGGCTGAGGTCTGTTTCCAACTATATTATTCGTTTCCTTTGATAACAGTTCAATATTACAGTCCGAATAATGAAAAATTGAAGAATCATATAGAATCTTAAACCAATCACGTCACCAATTACGATTGCATATCACTTAATTGTCTTAGAATGACTAGCTTCGAAAATTGTTTAACGCATTTTCATGAAATATGATTATTGATTTCATTGTATTTATAGTCATAATCCATTGGTGTAGAAAAAAAATCCAAGTCAAATCAAATATGATTCCATATTCCTAGACTATTGAACATTAGTACGAAGCCAAGGGGTTTGAGTAGAAAGCTAATGAAGGTTTTTATAAGTAGGTACAGTTTTTCGTAGGAATAAAGTCAAGTTTTCAGAGTACGTGACAAATTATGTTTTCTAGTTAAAGTAGAAAATTTTAAGGGATCATCTAACAGTAATTCCCCCTTTACGGGATATATAGAAGGTCACATACATAGTCGCCAGAAAATATAAGGGAGAATATTTTTTATAGCTAAACAAGATACAATGAGAAAATTGCTGGTGTCCTGTTTGCAACCAACTGAAGACGTTCACGTTTTTCTGGTGGCATCTAAGATCCCTGGAATATTCGACCCATATTTTAGGGGATACATGATTGTTACTAGGTTTCATAGAACATCAGACTGGCAGTAAATAACAACCTTTTTGACGGTCTTATACAAAAATATTTGTCTGGCACAATGTGTTCTGGAAAAAAATGGTTATATTCGTAGCATACGATTAAGGATACAATCCTACCTACTTGATAATTAGTAACCTCTGAGTAACATTTGTGTATCTCTTCTCAGGAGGAGGCATTCAAAGCAATAGAGAACGACGACATACAGCATATTGACGAAGAAGTGGGTAACGCAGGAATATTGATGGCCAATCAGAGACACAAATACGTTTTCCTTCCTCACAGATGGTACTCTATTCCAGCCGATCTTTCGGGTCAAGCTACGAGGTAAAAATTGTGCACCAGCACGAGCTTATCTACGTACATAACTAATATTAAATACTTCTAATATTGAATGTCAAGATTATATAGTATTCCACGTAGATGGTACGTAGTTTTCTATGCTAAAATTTTGGTTTACTATTTTAAATCATAAACCTTTGTTAACGAACAAGACATTTCCTAACCCCGTCCGCCGTAGGCCGCGCAGTACGCCGTCCACCATTCATAGGTTTTCACCGAAACAACTGGCCAAGAGTTTAAGAAACTTGGGTCAATAATCACATATGGGGTCTAGTAGTCCTGATGCCACAACATACATTTCGATCAACCTTAACGGTAACATTGAGGGTTGATTTATGAGAAATCAAGATCTCGAAAACTTTGAAAATAGCAGTAAATTACTTTTGCTGTCTATATACAGTATATTACCACTCGGATCGCTATTCGTCCGTCCCTCCCTCTACCCCTGAAAATAATAATAAGAAAATGAAATAAATAAAAAATGATAATAATAATCGTTTTGTAACTACCAGTTGAAAACAATTAGCGTCATTAATAATGAATCAAACATTTTTTGCATTCGTACGTATGTTATCTTTGTGTTAGATCATTTTACTGGGCACTAGCATATAGTCTACATGAATATTAGTTTAAGAAAATTATGCCATATCGTTGATAATATTTTGATTAAAGGCTATATGGAATTTTAAAAATGGAGCCGGCGGGTGAGATTTAATTAGGGGGGGGGGGGGGGGGTTGTGTGAAGTGTTGATATTTTATTGTTACTTAAGCTCTTAATTGTATCTCAATCATACATCAACGAATCACTAGTTACGCAATGATGTGCAGCTATCAAGAGTTTCCTTGTTCGATGATTCCGAATCGGGGGGTTCTAATCGATTCATATTTAAAAGTATGGTCGTGAACAGATCGTCTTTGTGATAGGCGGACTCATTGATTTATAAAGGAATCTGCCACGAGTTCTTCTATCTTGAGGAAGGCTGGGATTTCCTATAATGTTATTCCATAAATTTGTAACATCCAAAAATCATTAACAGATGACGTTCTTTTCCATCTGTTACAGAGATGACCTAGGTTCCGCTGTGTTCAGCATCTGCCCATCCCATTCATCGCACATCAAGAGCTCTCTTCCGTGGTACAGGCGACTAATACTCGTACCGATTCGGTTCTACCAACGAATCCGGGGAGAAAAGTCCAACAAATCTGATAGCAAGATGGATCCAGACAAAGAACAGCCGTCACACGCTACCAAGATGGACAACTTCGCAAGAGTCACTTTTCCGCTTTCTTTCATCACAATTTTGACGACGTACGGCGTTTTGTACACGTACTACATCAATGATAAGGAACCAGATGATGAATCAATGATAGGTTTTTTCAAAGTTGATTAACCCACCATATCCAATAAGTAGATGAATCCAAGTATCTTTATTTATTTATTTTAATTGGGTAGTAAATCATGTTTGAAGTCGCATTCCTTTACTAAATTTACAGTGCTCAATACTGCTGCCTGCAATTATTTGTGGAACCTAATAATTACAGCAGAGCACAATTGATTGAAAACAAATACCATGTATATCCATTGCAGTCCAACAAGTGACATCATGGGCTAAGTAATGTTCGTATAAACATGTACCTTGTATGTCATAGCTACCTATTACAGTTGGAGATATTTTTGTGATAACTTACGGGCATTCAATGTTCGAGTATTATTTGTTGGTTTTTATCGATACAAAATCATTTCAGTGCATTGTTTTTACTAAACTCAAATAAAAGCAACTCGTATTCGACACATACAGCCAGCCTCTTAGATTTATTGTAATAACGAATACTAGGAAATTATAAGTAATACGCGGATCAGAGCATAATACCATTTTAACGACAATCGATGGAAACATCTTCAGGGCTATTTAGGTTTGTGAGCCTTATAAGCTACTGTAACTGATTATATGATTAATTCCCTCTCAACAAAGATATTTCTTCATGCAGCCTTTGTGGTGTCTAAGTTGATGAACTTGGGTAGCACAGGTATAGTTGTGTGCCAGACGCCAGCAATCAACACTCAGTATGCTGAACTTAGCCACTATAACAGCGTTTGTGTATGATAAATACCCAAGTCTTTTGGGATAGATGATTGAGCAGAAATGGCCGTAAGAGACCTGATGGAATGACCAATATACCCATTGACGAAATGGTGAATGTTTATCTAGGATGCTATTTGTATCAAAACAGTTTCGCTAGTTGTATCAAAATACTGGTAAAACAGCTCAAAACAGCTGCGAGGAAGAATACAATAACGCCAAATCGCCACCAATAGATAGTACATGTTCGATTGTTTAGATCTTTAGAGACTACCTAATCCAACATTTTTGAATGAATGTTTTTCTGTTTCTAGTTTATTGATATCATAGTTCATTGTGCTTTATTGTGTAACAATATTTGCGATATTTAAGATTTTCATCATGAAGTCCGGAAACAATTGTTACAATTAGAAAAATAAATTATCTACGCGCAAGAGAAAAGGAGAAAAATAGTTTTTATGAAAAGTCACAATCAGTATTAATATATCACACGAAATTCACTTGTTGCATATCTGAGTGTCTGTGACTTTTGGTTAGTTGTTTTCCACTATTGAACTTTTTTTGGCAATAGGCAGTTATTTTGTGGTAGTACAGTGAACTAGTGGAGTTGATAGATCCGGTTCCACAACCAGAGTGTTTCTTTTGTCGCTTGCCGCAGAGCACTACTGGAGAGGTTTCTTAATAGTCTGTCCGATGTAGGGGGAGAATAATGATAGTGTTATAAACGTCACGTAGGATGAATCATCGCTGACGTTGGCATCTTAATAAATGGGATCAAGAGGCATTACGAAGCATTCCGTGCATTAAACGTCCTGTACGTCTCTTATAATTTCAATATACAAGGCTTTCAAAGCTCCTGAAAATCGCAGAAATACCACTTGTGTTGTAGACAATTCGTAAATTTCAGTAGTTATTTCATACGATTATTATTTAATGATTTTCTCATTAAGGAATTTTAATATTCTGTAAGAATTGTTCGGTATAAATGTTGCCCAATATCCATTCGCCTGACTAAAAATAATTTCAAATGCAGATGGGTAAATAAATACTTTTTTTCCAATGGTTTTATTAAAGTATAAGTTTAATTCTATAAAACCTTACTGAATTGAACTAGATGACCAGGGTTAGTTACCATGCCACAATAAATAACACAATAATTGAAGATTTTTGTATTTATCTGGGTATATTTACGTATTTAATTGTCTATGACGAAGTCATTCATTCCCCGACCTGTTCAAAAGATCTCGATTATCAAGATCTTGTCTAAAAATTCGGTCCTGAAATTCAGTTACACAATATAGCAAGTTTCCATATTTGGAAACGTATAAAATTAAATAAATTACACCAAGAGCCTTTATGTTTTCCCATTAATAGAAAATGAAACTTTTCCTGTCTTGTCTAGACGAAACCTTGGTCGTACTTGATCCGATTCATATCTGAACTATGCATCCAAAATTAAAATATAAACCTCCGGAAAATTTTGAATTATATTTGAAGAATGTCGGATTAAACTTGAAAAATTCGAACCCTCAATAATACCGAATCCAACTTGGGGAATGTCAAACTCATTTTGGAAATGCAAATTACATGAATACTTTAACCAAACTGTTGCTTAAAAAATTCATTTCAACATTCAACCCGAAATATTAGGAACGAATACTATTCTGCCATAATGCTAAATTCTACCTACAATGGTCAGTTTTAGCATTCACATTGCTTTAGCAATGGGTCCCCGCTCCGACAATGATAGGAAACTCGGCGCTCCTCGCCTCGCCAGGGGGCAAGCTCCCTGGACCTCCGGTTACCTCTATTTACATACTTCGGACGAAATTATTGAAACACAGAATGTGTTTTAGCTCACGCGTTTCAAATTAACCCGTCTTCCATCTTCGGTTGAAGATTGAACTTCCTCCCACTAAATCAGTTCCGCCACACGTACCTTCAAATAAATTGGGAAATCCGTGGCCATTCGTCGCGACTATTGAAGATTTTGTTGCACATCGTAGTTTCCTGCGCTTCCCACATGAGCGTATCTTGCATATCTATTCTTAAGTTTTTCACTGTATGCTCATAAGATATTTGAAGATTATTAAATAACGAATGGAATCTGTATGTAATCGAGATGTAACAAAATTTTGTTGTTCCCTAACACCACATTCCTACTTTTTAACGGATTTACTTCGATTCTGTGCTTTTCACTCTAAACCACTAACCGCCCCAAATCAAAAAAGAAAATTTTTTATCATCGATGACAAATATAAATGAAGATCGTCAGCGTAACTCATATGATGACAGTGCTTAAACATTCCAAGAATAGAGTTGATAAATAGCGTAAATAAAGTGGCCGAAAGAACTGATCCCTGCAGTTTACCTGCTCGGACATGTTGCCAAGCAGACAACATACCATCAGGGCCTCTCGTGCATTGCGATCTGTTACATAAATATGATTTATTCCACGAAAGTTCTATGCCACTTACTCCTTACATTCTCAAAACAGCACTGAAAATATCATGGCGTACCATGTCATACGCCCGGGAGAATCGATCATGGTTAATATGGTCACTTTTATTTCATCCATTGCTTTTCGTACTTCGTCAAGCACTCCTATTAACCCCGTTTCAGTGCCTACTCTATATGCCGACTGCTTAGGATTAAAAAAAATCTCGTGTTTCACTATGAACGCATTTAGTTCAGAGATTTTTCCTCCCGCACATGAAAGGTTGATGGCCCTGAAATCCGCAATTGATTTAAGATAAGTGATTTTACTTAACGGAATAACTATTGCCTTTTTCCACAGATCCGGATATATACCAATAGTTAATGAGCACTGACATATATCACAAAAAACGTGTACAACAACATCAGTTAGAATGTGCAAAATTTCACCGGGTATTCCATTCTACTGTCCGTACGATGTACCTACTGGTGAGATATTGGTACCTAAATGCTAAATTTCATCTCTTAAATTGCTCCCAAGTCGACCTATAATAGGTAGCGGAAGCATTTTTTCACTCTCGAGGGATTTAAAAGTTGTGGTCTCCACTGACATCAAACAGCTGTTATTTTTTTACAGTGTTAAAATGTCCACTCGCATTTTACGTTGTAGACTATTTAGAACAACTTTCGTTGCGGGTCTTTCTCTCTCTATCTGTGTGTGTGTGTGTATCTGTGGGTGTATGTCCGCAAATCCTTGAAACTAGCTCAATTTCCTCAAAATCCGACCGATTCAGCAGTTGCGCGGAGTTTGTTATTTATTTCCACGAACAACCGTTCCGTTGCTAAGGAAGTGAAACTCTCTTAGTTATCGTTCCATGATAATCGTTCGCCACTTGTTAGAAACCTCTCAATTTATCACAAAATGACATGATTCCTATGCCGCTGTAGTGTCAAAGGAAGCTCATTTATAGCGCCAAGTTACTAATGATGCTTCGTAAACATAATGGCAATTCATTTTTTATTTTTTTCCCTAAAATAATCATCGTAGTTGCCTGATAGTAGTCTAGTCATGTAATAATAGTACCAACTGTAAATTGCTTAGTAATTCTTGGATTTATAACAAAGTATCAACACTGAAACCACTCAGGAAAACAGCATTCAGGAAATCAGCATTGAGAAAACCAGCGTTAAGCCAGCTGGCTATAGCATGTGCATGTTTTCAATAATTTAAGCCGACGGCTTTATGTAAGTAGCAACCGGAGGGTCAAGGGGGGCTAGCTTTTTAAAACATAAAAATGCACTTTTTATTGGCTTCAGTATGAATTTTGCGCCATAATATGTAACAGTATTTATATCATGTATAGAAAATAACTACAAACGTAAATTATTGCTTAGCTAGGTGATGTATTATAATAATAGCATTCATATTTGTCTGTTCTGTTTGTGTACTTGTACTTTGAGTGCAAAGAACTTGTTAACTACCAATCTTGTAGCAAAAACTCGTCCTAAGTAATAATTTACAATACAAGAAAAATTTGGGATTTTCAGATTTTTCCAGGCTGTTTTTATCGATTTTCAGCAAATATTAATGACAATTAGGTAGATTTTTCATTTCAGAACCTTTTTTTTTTTCAATACATTTATCTAATGTATGTAATAATATAAAGAGAGTAATAATAGTATGGCTAAAGCATGTGCATGTGCATTTAAATAATTTAAGCCGACGGCTTTAATTATTACGAGGCCCGAGGGGCCGTGTTTTTCTGAGTTTTTAGCGATTTTCAGACGGAGTTATATTTTTAATATAACCCCTATTTGCCTTTAACAAACTTTTTTCGACGTTTTTATCATCTTTATGACATGTGTTAATTTTACGAAAAAATCCAGGTTTTTATTTTTATTTTTTTTCATTTTCGCTC
The DNA here is from genome assembly GCA_030762985.1 of Adelphocoris suturalis. Classification (NCBI taxonomy): domain Eukaryota; kingdom Metazoa; phylum Arthropoda; class Insecta; order Hemiptera; family Miridae; genus Adelphocoris; species Adelphocoris suturalis. Next base: position 14,721,978 of record CM061050.1, read on the forward strand.
GAAATTCTGATATTTCAGAATATTCAACAAGCTTTGAAAGACAAAACGCGAGAGTAAGTTTGGATATGGGAGAACAACGAACAATTTCTCCCATTCGAGAACCTTTCCTGAAATGTGGGAAAATACAAATTCTTATCCCCCCCCCCCCTCCCTCACTTTACCCGTCATCATAATTCATGAAATCCGTCATGCACATAGCTCTTCATGTAGAAATAAGTTAAAAAATATGCCTATAGCATTCATAGTAGGTCACAGGAATATTCTATTTAGGCAGGTACTCTAAAAAGGGGAAGATATCGTGATAATTGGAAAATTTTTATTGTGGAGCATATAATATGGTGAAATAAATTAAATTAGAAAGCGTATGGACGGTTTAGACCATCCTTAAGAGTCCCTAAAAAGACCTTACCAGCATCACCTCGTCGCTACTTCACTAAGACTTTAGTTTGGATTTGCATGTAGATTGAGTGATCTCCAGGACGTCTCTAGCCTCCAGCTACTTGCCCGGCAATGTCGTTAAGGGGAGCTCGGTCGATCTCGCCTTGCATCTTTGAGGGTAACGGTTTTGAGGATAGGAATGAGAACTACCACGAATGTTTCAAGAGTAAATCGTATTATTAAATATTGTTCGATTTTTCACTATGTCGATCCCTTGATAGTCTGGTAAAAATCGCCGTAAGTAAAAAATTTAAATACTAATGAGAGGGATATCACCGTTCCTTGTTAGTTACAATTGTTTCATATAATTTATTTTGAATTACTATTCATACCTACTGTGGATATGATGGTATATATGTGTGCTAAATAAATATAAACAAATACACGGTGAACACGGGTCTGCCAAACTGCAGAAGTCGATTCTACAACTAATTTGCAACAACTTTTAACCCTAATTTTTTTTAAAAGTTTTTAGTTTTTTTAAAGCCCGCTAAAAAAATGGTTTATGAATTATAATTTTTTTTCTCTTGATTTTTAACGGTAGGTCACTAAATTGGTCATAACTCCTTTAAATTCAAATTTGAGGATACCGTTAAAAATAACAATAAATTTTCCATCAGATAGACGCCTGACTTTTTTAAATATTAAGGCTTATACATGAAAAAACTCTCTGAAAATCAAATTTTCCCTAATTAGGGAAACCTCAATTTTTTTTCATTCGGGAATTGAACTATTAGAACCAATATTTTTTCAAGATGCAAGAACGGTTAAAACTTACTAAGATCTTGCCTTTTCAACAGTGTAGTCAATTTTCCTTATACTTTGCTAATTAGGGTAAAAACTTTGTTTTAATCTTATCAAACTTTTTATATTTTTTATGAAATCTAGGGTTTTATGAAAAATGATCTCTACAGAAATACGAGTTGGGGACCAGTTTTTACTCATTTTTGTAAACTGAATCAGATGGTAACAGTTGCAGATCTCCCAAACCCCGTCATAACCGAATTTTACACTTTAACTCATAAATTTGAGTTCATTTGGTAATTGATGATCTTCTGGTGCACAAAATTTGTTACTTGGTGTTGAAAAATTGAAGATATATGTTCAAATCAAGATTTTCGGATGTATGTTCAAAGACCGGACTTGCCCACATGCTGCCGGTAAGTGCGCTTGTGCCAATTTGACTACGTAATGTCCTCGGCCTTAGAAAATTATATAATTATTACTTATTAGAGAGTTGTCCTCATTGAACGTGATTTTAAAAAAATCGTGAAGTTTATCAACAAAGCAAGGCTGATTAAAGAAAATAGAATATGTACAATATTCATGAATAATAAATATGAGTTCCGTTGTATGTATAAATTCGTGTATATTATTTATTAGCGATTTTCGAGAAATATTTTGAGAGAAACAAGTGACTCAGGGGTCATTATTGTAGCGAATTTCAAAAGGTAAATATGAGTAACCCCAAATCACGCAATAAAAACAATATTTATTTTAAATATACCAATTTTTGGCCTTTGTAGGGATACCTGCTAATTTTTAAATTTGAGCCCATTTTCGTGTACAACAAGTTCTCCGACTCAAACTATATTAACAATTACATTTTTCTAAAATGAAGCTATTTGCTTTAAAAAATAAAAACATAAACTAAAGATGGTTATCTAGAATAAAGCTATTCTTCTCAATCGCCGAAGCTTCACTTAGGTAAGTTTGGTTGAATGAGTCAACCAAAAGGAGTTCTAGCCATCTGAAATAAAACACTAGACACAAACGAGCTAGAAGCACTCCAGCTTTGTTAGAGCTTCCCTTCTTTTTACGTGGAATCTTATTTTAGTTGTTTTTCCTTTCCATTCTCTCGCCTCTCTAACCACCTTCAAACCCAAACTGCCTCAGTCCATCCCGCTTTCCTCATCGATTCGCCCTATTTCTTTTTATCCGTAGAGTCTCTTTAGACTCATGGATTTAAGTCCTTTATCTTTTTATCTCCGAGTTTAGTTTCACCCGTTAATTATTTTTCACCTCGTCGAACGTTATTTCGGAACGAGTTTTTTGAAGAATCCTTGAGTGAGATTCATTAAAGGCGAAAGTGCTCAAAAGTGGACGAAGTTGTTTTGGAGGGTTTTCTATGATGTCCGACTTTTCCTCTCTGGCATTCTCCGGAGTTTATTCCAAATTCTTCTGTTGAAAATGTTTTCTCCGCCCAGGATAAACGTGGCTTCAAACTCAAACGACGCTAATAAAATATAAAAGGAGAAACTCCCCCTTTACCGACCGATCTCCCTCTACAATTGAACTGTCATGATTAATTAATTTACTCCCTCGAAGTTAAAGTATGCAATCTGGCAAATATTTGAAGCCTTGTATGAAATGTAAAACTACGTTTGCACAATCTGGCAGATTCATTGGCTTCTCCCTACACGGACCGCTCAGTTTTTAAACTAATTTTGTAGAAAATGATGCTATCATATATATAAATATATATAAAATGTGTTTTTTGGTTTATTATTTCCAATATTAAGCCTATGTGATCGTGTAGCAAAAAAATTTTATAACCCCCCCTCAAACTTTGTCACTTTACGTTTCAAGGTGCGTAGAATCCAAATTTGAAAGTCCGTCCGCCGTCCGCCGTTCGCCGTTCGCCGTCCGCCGTCCACCGTCCGGGCCATAAAAGGCCTAAGAATTGACTTAAAAAACCCGTTCTTTCGCACATAGACTCCATTTGAGGTCTAGTTGGTCCTAACGTTTAACCATCCCGATCGCTTTACTCGCATAGATGCTATGGGCCAAAAACGGGCGAAAAATGTCTTTTTCGAGGCTTTGAGTGTTAGACGTGTTAGACGCACGCCTGGCACGCTTGGCAGGGGGTCACGGTGGGTGGTGAGGTGGGTGAGCGGGGGGTGGAGTGAGAGGAGGCGCCGCGGCACCTTGTGGTGGCTGGAGTGACCAGGGGCGTAGCAGAGGGGTGTAGGAGAATGGATATTTATTACTTTCACGTGTTATACCCATATAATACACCGCGGCACCATGAGGTGGGTACAGCGTTCTTTCGAGGCATGAATATATGTTTTTTTCTAGGTCATATTTGTGTGTTAATACCAACGCTTTTCCTACGCATATTTAATAACATATCCTCTCGACTTTTCGTACGTACTTAGATAATGATATTATTAAGGCAATAATTATTTGAATAGATAGGAGCTCAAATCGAGAAACATAAACATGCGTATATAATTATAAAAGTATAGGTATACTCGAAATGTAGCAACTCGAGTATCTGGCAACTCAAAATAGGACACGCCGAGGAGTCTGGACGGGCCTTATGACGTACGCAAGCCAACTAAAACTACGATCAAACTCAATTGAAAAAATAATAAACCTTTGTGAAATAATTTGCAGCGTTTTCTTTTTTCAAGTTTTCCTCCTTGCAGTAATCCTGGAAGAAGGGAATTTATTATCCTGCCTGCTCCCTGACAGATTACAGGCTATTTTATAATTGCAAATATAGTTTTACATCATGTACTGCAATCATTACATAATTTGTGAAATATAAATTAAATAAATAAGCTTGCTTTTATCATTAATTATTCATGTTACTGATTTGAAACAATAACAAACTTGTTGAACTTTGACTCTTCATAGTAGCTCAAAATCCATCGAATTCAAAAACATCATCACGTCTTCGAGATGATTTGGTATTAATTCGTTCATTGGTATTGCTCCTTTAAGACGTCCAGTACAGTTGCACCTGTGCCCAACATCTCGTTGCATCTCTATGCCGGCCGGATCGGACCAGGCTTGTCATAATCCGGTCTCTCTGTTGCTGACTTGGTGCTTGATGTGTTGACTTTTTCAGTGGCCTGTCGCATCTTACCGCCTCTTGAACATGGTCGTCCAATCTCCCGTTTTCCCATAGCTCCATGCGTTTGGTGAATGCCCTCTTTATGTCAGGGAAATAGTTCACAAGCTTTTCTCTTTGAAGGCCTGTAGTAAACAGAATGAAGATCCGCTCTGACATGCTGTTCTCGCTGACCACCCCCTTGATCTCGTTTGTCGACAAAGAAACGAATTTCCTGGCAATATTCCCACGCGGCATGCTGCTTACCCTGTAACGTAGCTATACTGTACCATCGGGCCGACCAAACCTCATCGCCGTCCCCGTCTGCTGTATTCAATAGTTGCGCTCCAAATACCGTAATGAACTTATTCTGTACATATTCTGAAACGGAATCCGTATTCGGAGGTGTGGATCTGGAAATGGAAGGTACTGGATTGGTAGCTGGGTTTTGACTTGTTAGTCTGCGTTTGAGAGCGTTCTATGTTCGTACTTGGGATTCTGCCCATGAATCTCATGCAGTTGCGGGCTCTTGCCAGGTGTCCATTTAGGCTTATAAAATCTCTTCCACATGATGGGCAACGCGTTGTTGCAAGTCTTGGTGTGACCTCGATCATCTCTGCAGAGGAGGTCACAATCTGTGACTCATCGTTTTCTTGCAACATTTTCTTCTTCTTTTTTCTTTGTTTAAATTATTTCAGTGCTACATTCGTCACCTATTGTTATAATATTGGTCCACTTGTTCTAGCGTGATGACAACTGTTGCCCCTCCGTAGCTATAAACTGAAAAACTTCTAACTTTACAAAAAATTTGGTTTTTCAAACCGAAATTCCGAATAGCGGCCCGAATGAGGAAGAAAGATCGGATGAAATGAAAACGATCGAGGGAATCCCTGCAGAATCCCTTCGCCTACCCTTCTGCCAAAATTTGTAACAAATCACAAACAACGAACGCTTGCAACAAGAAAACTTCACTGTGAGTCAACAATTTTGTGTCTTACTGTCTAGTAAATTTTACCTATTTTAAATGCACTAAAGGTGCTCCATTCCGAATCAGGTCGATTCATTTATCTACAATACAAGCAAATCCAATTCAAGAGATTTATAATACAATAGCATAAGTTTTAAAAAATTGGGGTTAGTTGGGGTTAGTTAGTTATACCTCATATGCATTTAAGCTTGTAGTAGGCCTTCAAACCTTATTTTAAACGTATTCTAGGCTCTTCATTTCAAATTTCAGAGGCGTATGTCGATTGGGAAAGAAGTTAACCTAATGTCCTTCATCTCATGAGGTAACGAGATTTCGAACATTCCTTATCGAATTCGCATAACCAATTTTATGACCGATTCGCTTAAAACAATATTTTACTTTTTAAATTTTCGGGGCCATTCTTATAGCTTTATTCGCTGATGGATCACAATATTTTATAAGTAGTTCTATTTTTGACACCCTTCTTATCATAATTATTTTGCTGGCTTAAGCATTATCAACTATCTATCCTGCGAGTATGGTCAATCAGAATCTTGAATGTAGCGTAAACAGTTCAAAAAACTATGATATAACATTTTAAAACTCCGCTTTTTTTCCCATTTAAAGCTAGCACTTCAATACCAAAGAAACCAGAAGAGAGTTCATTGAGCTGTGTTTCATACCTATTTTCATTCCACGTGGTATTTGCATAATTCCTCGTCCATCAGCTACGAGCGAGTGCAGTTTTCCGATAATTGGGACGGAAATCCTCATCCCATCGAGTGGGTTAGTCGGACACAATAATTCAGTTAATGGCTTCATGCATTGTCATCTGTTCTGATCCCTTGATAGGTGCGAGCGCACAATGCTAACTACGTTACGCGCACGCAAAATTATGATAATGACGACGGGAACAAGGCGTATTAATAGGTGCGTGGAGTTTTCGACCAAAAAGTGTGTTTACGATGGACATTTAATGGGAGTTCGTAGGAAAATCAATATAAATTTTAATTATGGGAAACAGCAACTCAGAATACCGCCTATGCAAACCAGGAAATAAGGGAAGAGACGAGTAAGACGCTAGAGTAATTTTTTCTTCTCCAATATGTTCCTGTGATGGAGCAGTTCATCAGAAAGTCACCTCATTTTCAAATCAGACAGCAGAACAGTAACCAGAAAATTGGCGTAAGCCTTTTAAAAATACGCAAAACGGATGAGCATCAGACTCCAATATTGTCCGCTATGATTTGAGTAACTGTGACTGTGGAGAAGTAGAAAAAGACAAAACAGGAATGGAGAATAAATCTCCAAACCGATTCAGAGAGATTAAATCAAGACTATGATATGATCCGTATTACAAAACTTGACCACTTTATCCTTATCTATCTTACAAATGATCAAGTATCCTCTTAGAAAAAACCTGGGTTCCTAAGGCTGAGGTAAATAGTAAATAAATCATTCCTCATATCATCATACCTACGTGAGCTCACAATCTATTCTCTATTTACTATTGTTGATGGATGGTTGAGCTAACATAGCCAATCACAGTTGCGTGAGGCTTCAGCTATTTAGCGCCAAAGTTGGCAAGGTGCCGTTAGGCGTCTAGTCGGCGAATCACGGCCTCTCGTCTTTTGATATTTTACGATTACACGCTAGAAAAAACAAATACGACTAAGCTAATATATGATGTATTCTTAATACGACAAATAACATGTCACCATTGGCTGCCTCTCGCACGACTGATCATGGCTCCTCCCCATGCAAGGTCGGCTAACCCAGCTACAACATCACGTATTCAACATCACATTGTCATATTCACATCATATTCACGTCATTGTCATATTCAACATCACGTATTCAACATCACATTGTCATGTTCCTTCTTTACCGTTCCTCCTTTTTTGCAATTTACGGTTTATGAAAGATCGAAAACTGATCCTCAACCATGGCAGTTCAGCGGTAGATGTTGAGGTGTACGGACATATCTTAAGGATGGAACATGTCCGAACTGAGTTGCCGATAGGTCGAACCATCTGCTGAAGTAGGTGTGGCAGACAACTATTGTGAGGCGCCAACTGCACACTGAAGAGCTCTCTTCTATTTGGCTCCAGCCCCATGATCAGATCTTCTCCTCGAGTCTTAAGAGCAGGCTGTGGTGTCGGCCATGTTTTCTGCTCCCATAAGGAATCAACGTTATTTTCCCGACGTCATAAATCCTCGAATCATGCACCGATTTCCATGATTTTTTTTAAATCTTCAAGTGAAACCAATCTTTAGCAATCCGTTGAGGCGTTTTTTGAGAAAAATGTCACTAGAAGCTGCAATTCATCAACAAAGTCACAGCTAAGAGGGTTACTTACTCTATTCGAGTGATGATTGCTTTATTGATGATGATTTATCGCAAATCTGACCTGACGGATGTCTTCCTTAGATTTCACGCTTCAATTTAAGTGTTCAAACGACAAAATCCGTTGATTTTTCATGAAGTTTTGTGATCGGGAAACTGAATTTGCGATTCGATGGCTTTTCAAACTTCCGAAGCGTGGCGGGCGTCGAGAAAGTTCAGGGGATTTATGCTAGATGCCACTAACTTCGACCACTCTTCCCGCCTGCGAACAACTGTGAATCGGGTCCCGTTTCTTCCAAAATCTGATATCGGGTCACTAGGGCTTTTCATGAAACAGTTTGCGTTTCTTTGATGAAGAAGTGCCATCAATGTACCATCCCTTTGACAAAATTACATCCATCTTTTTGACGGAACCTGTCCTTACTTTTTTATAATTTTTTTTTCCTAATCGAGCTACCGTGCTGAAATATATATAGATATTTTCAAGGCATCTAGACTACCATTACAAGGTTTGAATGCGCAATGCGCCGAGTTTAGGTAATGTTCCGTAGACTACGTCTAATAAACATAAATATGAGTTATTTACCTACGTAAAAGGGCTATCTAATACAGAATTTGTTTCAACTGAGTTTTCGGATTCTTAAAAGTTTGAAACCTAAAACAACGAATTTTGAGGGGTGTTTAAACAATTCGAGTTAGCAGTCGTACTTGTAAACAACTCGATGTGTGTGTAATTGCCCCGTAATAGAGAATTTCTCAATGTTCCACAGATCGTCAGATTCACATTCTTGCGAATTTTTACTATATTTTGTTCGCCGTTTTTGGGAAATATTTTCCGGGATTCATATTTATTACATCCTGCAATCGGCATACCTAATCCGAGTAGCACTCTGGACGGATTTTTGTTTTCTTGTTGGCTTCTATGTAATAAATATTTCGTTAGTCCGAGTTGTCATTAATTAGTACGAGTTGAGCTAATCCGGTGACCCAGCCCTCTGCAGGTATCCACGCGGTCAATCGTGGATTGTTGACCGTATTTGTTGAGACCAAACCGTTTTTGGCAGTTCATAGTTAGGTACAGGTACCTACTATTTATTTGTGTGCCCGGATTCTGAACAATGGGGATTGCAACCCAAGATTGACTGATACGAGAATCTCACTATGGTCATGAAAAATAAGCTGTTAGAAATACTCTAACTCAAGTACCTAAGTAAACAGACCCCAAAAGGCATCTATGTAATAAACATGTCATTAGTCCATTAGTGACGACTTGAGCTAATCCGATAAGGGTGTGCAGCACACCTGGTTCAGTTTAACAAAAATCAGTATTTGAGTGATCGGTGTTTGAGCGATTTTCCACAGAAAATTCAAATAGGTACACTAATAATTGAATAAGGTTTATTTTTCTACCATAGGTACCGTTGTATGAAAAAATCCCGACTGTAACACCAAAATGGCCCAACTCCCTGATATTTTCGGGAAATGTTCTCAAATCCGAAGTTATCGTTGAAAAGATCAAATTCTCTAAAACCGTTTTATAAAATTACAATTTTAAGACCAGCTTTTATTAGTTACAAAAAAAAAAAAAAAAAAACGTCAGTTTACTCATACAAGATCTGAAAATTTTTTAATACCTATCAACCTATCAACGGAAGATAAACTCGAAGGGAGAGAGGGTGTTCAACAAAGCACATCACTACTAGTACCAAATTCAAGGACAGCTAGCAATCACCGACCGTTCCTACTGCCTTTTTGGAGTATGGACCCCTAAAGATATGAAGACCGAGAGATTTGAACGCGACGAGGGATTCTGGAGCGATACTATGTTGCCAGCTCTAACCAAATTTTACTTTGACTGTCTCCTACTCGAAATTTTGGATCCCAGGTTCACAAGAAATATGCCGATTAGAGGGGTATTGATTTTGTGGGTAAAGAAAATGTTCCTCCTCAACCCAACGAAGAACTCGCATGATATAATAATTATATACCTACATCTTTTGAATGCTTCTTATTAAATTGATAATAATTTAATAATTATTATGAATTATTATTCTGTAGTAATAATTTGTATGTAAAGATAGACTGTATTAATTATTATGAAATACTTGTAATTATCATATATAATTTAGATTATCTAATAATTATCATTTCTCATTCTGTGATAGTCATTTTCACGTGATAATAATCTGTAAGAATTTTATGTAATAATTACCATTTCTTATTGCGTAATAAGCGTTTTTATGTAATGATAATTTGCAAGTATTATTATGTAATAATTATAATTTCTAATTTCCTATTATCTAATAATTATCATTTCTTATTCTGTAATAGTCATTTTTGTGTAATAATAATAATCTGTAAGAATTTTAAGTAATAAATATATGAATATAATTTTTATATAATACAAATCTGTACGAATTTTTATCTCATGATCATTTCATCCTCATTCTGCAATAATAATGTGAAATCTCATAATTTATCTACCAATGTACATCGCTAGTTACTAAATAAATCGAGTGAAACATTTTCAACATCTTCAATTTCGAAATTAGGTACCTATTTCGTTTTGCAGCACACCTGGTTCAGTTTAACAAAAATCAGCATTTGAGTTATCGGTATTTGAGCGATTTTCCACAGAAAATGCAAATAGGTACACTAATAATTGAATAAGTATTAGGTAGTTTTAGATTCAAACAGAATTCTCAACTTCTATCACTCTCCGTTAGACCAATGTTTTGGTCATGTTTGGGGTTTTACAGTGTAGGTACTCGTACATGAACGAAAATTTAACACTATTTCCAACGGTATCCTCAATTTCAAAGTTAGAGAATAAATAAAGGGAGTTATGACCATTTCTATGGCACAATGTAATAACTCGAAAAAAATCTTAAATGTGAAAATAAAAGAAGTTTGAAAAAGACAAATCGGTTAATAAATACAAATCAAAAGTAAATTGTAATTTTAATATTGAAGGTATCGTCTGAAGGTATCGTCTGAAAAGATCATTTAATTCTCTAGAACCGTTACATATATAAAATTAAAATTTGTAGACCAGCTTTAATTAGTTTAAAAAACGTCAGTTTACTCATACAAGATCTGAAATTTTTTTAATAGGTACCTATCAACGTTTTTTCTACCCCTTTTTTTTTCAGAAAGAAGATTTTCTCATGAGCTTAGTTAGGTATGTGTCAACGAGGTTGGAAAGTGTTGCCATTTTATTCAGCGTGGATAAAACATGGAAGCCCGATGTCAAACTCATTTTTGTGTGACAAGACAATCTTAAGGATAGATTCACGTGCAATTTTCTCTTCTTTTTGGATGGTTGCGACAACATTATTGTGCTCGTTAAAATTGAGGCTGTTTCCTGAATGGATGGATGCAATGGGAAGTTCACAAGACCGCTGAGAAATTTGAAAAGTGTGAGAAGAATCAGCAGGATTTGAGATACCAAGCCGACCCGATCTCGCTGGCAAGCTCAAAAGGTCTGCTTCTACTCCTCCCACTTCACGACCCAAAATGGCTAGCATTAGGATTTGACGAATAACCTTCCGTAATGGAAGATATTCATTGGCACATCCGTCGATGACTCTGGATGTATAGATGGGTTCGTTCTAATCTATTTTCATAAGGGAGAATTCAACTTATAAAAATTGGTTTATTGAGACTGTTATATTCCTGTGTTAAGAATTATATAATTTGATTTTTTTGTTCTGATTGAGTGAAGCCGTATTGTTATTTGTTCATAAAACCTGTTTAACCCATAACAAGACATGGCATTCATTAGAAATATCAAAAAGGTCGAAAGCGGCGGATTCTCGCAGCGCGTCAAACCCGAGATAGAAAAAAAGTGCTCCTTCCTGAAGGTAAATATCTCTCTGAAAGAGGACGCATGCTGTATAACTTATGCTTGTTCCATGGAATTTATGTTTGCACTTGCGCAGTAATTATTTACAGAACGCACGATCGCAGGAAAACTCATATGTAACCTTTCATTTTTTAAACCCCTCAAAAACGTTAACTTGAAAAATGGGAATAAATCCGTGCACCACCGCACAGTGGTACCAAAATGGTTTTTTTTTTTTTAAATAATTCTTTTTTCTTCCTTTTTATTTCTAGAAATTTTTTTACTGATTCCAAATATACTTTGACTGATTTTTCGACATTGAGCAACTATCTACTTATACTGCCAAAGTTAAAATATATCCAAAAGAAAAGTTGTTGCGAACTAAATTCCATTCTAAATCACCTCATCCCTAGCTTGGCCAGAATTTTTGGAATATTCTCAGGGGTCACATTTTGAAAATTGAGGGTCAAAAAACGTATGTTTTTGTTTGTTTTTCAGGTTTTCTGTGAAAAATACCATTTGAATAATAGGAAGATAATATCTTCCCATAATATCCTAAGATATCCTATAATATCTACCTATAATATTCGGAATTAGCACGAAACTTCTAATTGATGATAGAGTGCAAATACATTGGAATTTCTCAAACTGTCCGTTCGTTTAGGGTATCCCCCACCTCCAAAACAAGGATTGCACCCAAAGTTGGCAGAATTGGAGATTATTTTCCCTGGGAAGTTACTTCATAGCGTCCGCTTTTTTTTACACCAAATACATCATGTATTTGTGAAAAATAGTAGTTTTTCTCTTCAAAATACATTTTATCATACATCCTCAGCCCAAACATTGTAACCATACCATTTTTGGGTGTAATTCAATTCTACACATAGTAGGATAAAACTAAAAAATCAAAACTTTGTGTGAACGGCACATGTGAAAACTATTCAAAGATTTACCAATTTTCACTTTAAATTTGTGTGATAAATTCGAGTAGTAAACAATTTTTGATCGACAGATTACAATTATAATCGATTTTTCCAGATAATTGACAATAAGAAACGGTTACTAAATCACACAAATTCTTATTTTCCAAAAATGTTTTTTTCCGCCTTTGAACCGCTGTGCGCCGCGTCATGAACCGTCCCACGCTAATCTCCGAAACTGCTAGACCAAATGTTACAAAATTTGGCCCAAAAATCATACAATGGTGGGGAATCTTGGTCATATTTTCAATCGATCTCAAAGGGCAAATATGTAAAAACTATGTAATAATAAATAAATAAAGCTAAAAACATTGAGAATAAAAGGGTGATTTTGGAAAGGCATATCCATGATCTTTTGTTTCTCCTATAGAGGGAGATTTTTTTTTCAACCACACGCATCTACAGGGTGTCTCAAAAGTGACCCTCCCCCCCAATTTTTTCCACAATTATCGACGTGAAATTCGAAGAGTGTTTTTGGGGTGCCTGATGCCAAGTTTTAAGCAAATAAAAATCAAGTAAAAAATCCAACTGTTTTTGGACTACCTAAAGGGGGACGTATTGGGTATTTCAAAAAATATTTCCATTTTTGCCTAGTGCTGAACACGATGGTAGAATCATAATTAGATGTCTTATTCCGTTCTCGGATTGGAGCTGATGAACCATGAAGAAGCTCGACTTTTTCTAGTGCTGGATAGGTACCTTTAGAAACACCCTGTACAAGACAGTGGATCAGCGTAGAAGGACTATCTAATATAGAGCTAATAAAGCTTTGTATAGTAATTCGTTGCGTTTTGCAGCTCTTACGAATTATGAAAGATGGGGATTTAAGGTCAATGGGTATCATGTTGCGTACATTTTGAATGTATTTAAGAAAGCTCTACCTTGGTATTTTCAGGCATGTTTCCAGTGGGACATATCTAGAGAGCTCTGCAATGTACTATCTATGTACGTAAGTCTATAAGTTAATTTGCAGCGTATATTTTTAATAATATAGAAACCAATCAAGAGTTAATATAAATGATTGAATAATCATTTCATCGAAAAGGTTTCAATATTCCTTATTCATTGAACCGATGTTTGGTTTATATTTACATGACAAAGAGAGTTTCCATTATCGGACGGATTTCTCCCACGGGTTATATAAAACCCCGAGCGTGGTACACATGGATAGGTAGCTATAGGTTTCCTTAGGCTCTCGCAAAATGATAGTATGTATTAGGTAGGGGAAGGAGCTGGACGGACTTAGATTAAATTTGTTGGGAGCATTCAGTAGAAAATTGAATGCAACGACTTTCGGTCATGTGACAAGGAGAATGGGTTGCTATTCAACATTGAAAAGGAATCCCAACCGGCAGTTGAAAGTTCTAAGATGAATCTCGTCGTAATCAACAATAGCTGGATCAATAATGACAATGGTGCCTTTCCATTCTGCTTTTAACTATCCTACAAAAGTTTTAACTTGATTCAAGATGAGGAAGATTTATACCACGTAGTTATCATGAGGAATCGTGACCAACTTATTTAAAAATATATGTCATTCGACAACATGCAATCAGTGGCAGTCGATGATGACATAACTATATTGTTAGTTGCAGTAGAACTGAATTCGAGTTTAAATTACTGAATAATTATCCATCATGATCTTCTGGTGATTTCTACTAACTTTTTCCCAAAAGCCCAAAAGTGGTAACTTGTCTTCTAATTGTATTCACCCATATTTTTGGAGTAACTCTAGTTATGGGGGACTTGGGAATTTTATTTAACCTAAACCGAAAGGGTGCAAACAATTTATTATTTTGTTAATTACGTCATGAATAACTTTACTAAGCATCTAGCCAGGAGTAGTAGTGGTCAATAATAAGCGTAAGTCGGTCTCATTTGTCCCACAGATGTTAAAGGAGGAAAAAAGTGGAACCGTATTAAGACAACATTTCATCTCATTGATTTAAATAGAAAAAAACAGCCTAAAATTTGCCTGGCCACCACTGTTGCAAGCTATGAGGACATTGATCAAGCGTTAATTTCCTTGTTACTCCAGTCTCTTCTGAAGTCATGGCATAAACTGGACCCCTCGGTGATACTTTAACTGGCCTATTTTATTCAGAGCCTTAGGTGAAATCAGTTTCCGCGCCGCTGCACCAAAACTATGGCCTTTTTTGCAAAGGATTCTTCTATTTCACAACCTATAAGTACAGGTGCCGATCTCGCTCCTCTACAGTGTTGAGGAGTCCTCCCACTAGGTCATCTATCGATATAATATCCTCTGGGTCGAGCATCCCAAAGATTCTGAACTGCCAGGGCATAAAAACGATCTGATGGGAAGCTGTTTCTCCCTTCCCCACGCAATCTGTACCCTGAAACATCTGTATAGGGTGCATCCTGTTCAGATATTTCCTAATCAGCTAATAATGATGCAATCATGTTGAAATTAACAAGGAATAATCAAACCACTATCCCCCAAATATGCACCGAATTTGAGCGGGATTGGACGACCAGGGCATTAAAAAAATTATGCTTCAAGGAATTTACGTTTGCGCATACGCAAAAATAAGTAATGATTTGAGAAGTATGGAATTATTAGTGGATCATTAGAGCCTAACTCGCACATTCCCTGAAAGTTTCATTGAAATCAGATGAAAACTGTTGAAATTAGGCTTGTTTAAAAAAGAATACATATTCGCGCATGCGGAGTAGCTACTAATGATAGTATTATGTTGAAATTGCTAGAGAATGCTCAAATTAACCTCTTTCACCTATCCTCCAAATTTGAGCAAGATCGGCCAACAGGGGCGTGAGAAAATGATGCTTGATGGAATTTACGTTTGCGCATGCGCCGTGTGAAGTATTGATTTGGGAACAACGAAACTCATAGAGGACCATTTTCACCATAACCCGCACATTCCATCGAAATTTCATAAGATTCGGTTGAATATTGTGGAAATCAAGCTTAGTACAAGGATTTGTGGACATACACACATAGATGCAGAGACATAGAGAGAGAAAGACTCGGAACGATTTTTTTAAATGTATAGCCCTTTAATACAACCCTTTAGGGTTGATAAAAATTGATGCCGAGCTTCTAGGACCATCTAGACCCCAAATGTGATTTTTAACAAAAGTCTCGGTGTAGTAATAGGTCGGCGTAGTAATTTCGAAGAAAAGTCGCAGACGGCGAACCGACGGATTTTTTTATTCTATTTTAGGATTCTACGCATCTTGAAGCGTAAACCAAAAAATTTTCAGGGGGTGTTAAAAAAAATTTTTTTTTTTTCTTGGTCGATTACAAAGGTTCATTATTGAAAATAATAAACCAAAATAGAAATTTAATCTAAAACATCTAGGTGTACTCTAAAAAATAAGTAAGGGTTCATTTATTGTTTGTAAATAATGTTCTGCGACTATTTGTATTGGAAACTGTCAATTTATTTCTTAATTATTTATATCACAATGATAAAATACACGAACCACAACAATGATACGTTGTGCAGTAATTCATAACATATAATGGAGTCTGCACAACCAATGAGGGATCCAGAGGTAATTTTCAATTAGTTATGTTTAGCCATCAGAAATCTACGCTTTGTATTATAGACATTCCTGATTCAGCACATCGCTATCCAAAGAAAAAACAGTAAACTTTCCCTGTTTGTTTTATTCATGATTCTGCCATGGTAAGCGAAGAGCCCGGAAAAGATTAACCCCTCAAGATGCCAAAACTTTTTTCCCTTCTAGTTCAAAAACCCCGTTGGTCTCTCGTCACACAGAAGTCAGGCTGAGGAAAGTTTATAATGACGAACAGCCCTGGAACATGTTTTAGACAAAAGAAAAAATCTGAAGAACTCGAACAAGCAGCTCGAAGAGAAAATATCGGTTCCATCAGCCGAATAACATCCAAAAACATCTGCCCAGTTGAGTTCACAATATAGTATTAATTCTCCAAAGAACACAGACAATGCAATCAATGATTGGATGCAGGTATAGGTCGAGTGACAGGTGCAAACAAATAATTCAACGTAATTTAATTATAACCGACATAATTAGCGAATTTTTGCAGAAAATGAAGCTATTGCGATTGCTCCAAGAAAAAAAATTAAAATTAAAATTTTCGAAAATGTTCTGCATTGAAATTGAAATCCCTTTTTGAAGAGTTCTGAAACGAATCCTAGAGTTTAACGCCTTATCATATATATATATATATATATATATATATATATATATATATATATATATATATATATATGGCTGTGAGCGTGTGTGCGTGTGTGTTTGTGTGTCATTCCAGACGATTACTCTCCTCAGAATTGAGATGAAAATTCCGTTCGTGCGCCAAAAAATCAAGACTTCCAAGCGAAAGGATAATTTTGTTGGCTTGCACTGTGTGAGCATATTAAATTGCTCAAATTTAAAAAATGTGCTTAAAAAATAACTAAAAATTTCTAAAAATTGCTAAATGTTGTCAAATTTATAATTTTTGGCGGAATTTTTTTCGGAATCTATAGGAGTTTATCAACAAAGAATTAGAACATTACAAAATTTATTCACAAAATTATGTAAAACATTCACTTAAATTTCATCAATGTTTGCTGAAATATCGACTAAAAACTGAAAAATTGCTAAAATTCAAAATCTGTTTGGAATTGTGGAACACTTTTTAGAACGAGTTTATTTACCGTAATGTGGATGGTTAACAATTTTTTTGCCCTCAAAGTGCTCAAATTTCAAAATAATGTAACATAATATCTACAAAAGTTCGCTAATACGATCATGTTGCATGACTGAAACTTTTGGTAAAAATAATCGATGTAGGGACAACAGCTCTCGATCTTGGGCGGAATGAATATTCTCTGATTTCTGATAAGAACTATCACAATCTAGAGACCATTCTTGAACCATCCTGTAATGTAAGATGAATTGAGGGCATTTGATCCTCAGAAGTATGAGAAGTAGATAGATTTATTGGCACATTAGATTAAGCAGAACAGAAAAAATCATGGATATCAATAAGTTGTGAGTGAATCAATCACAAGATATTGTACAGCATTTAAATATAATATAACTACTTGGACGTATCTGCTAGCTATGAAATTCAAAATAACCGAAATGGCTAACGTGAGGCTAACATTGAAGGATGATCGATTTCGGACAACTCAACCACCACGGCCCCATCACCCCGTCAGTAGACAGTGAAGAATGGGATCCAAGTAGTGCTCTATGCACGGGCCGAAGAGGGGGCAGCAAAGTAGGAAGTGGACTAAAGTTTCAGGCACCTTCTGGTTGTTTGCTGAGCACAACTCATTACTATCCCACGAATATTTATTGCTTTTGTGATGAAACCGCAATGTCTGGTTTTGTAAGCGAATATCGGGGGCCATTCGCAGTTGATCAAGAATACGCTTCCTCTGTATATTGATCGTCATTCACATCAGGTAGACCTGGCATCCAGAGAAGCCCACAATGGGGCGGTAAAGAGCGCTATAGCTGGAGTTGATGGCCCTCCTACATCATGGCTGTTGCAGTGATTACTGAACCTGGAGATCAGATCCTTATGCATACCCTCAATTTGATCGTAATTCACAGTCTGCCAGTTCAAAAACTTCCCTGGGATACAAGAATGGCACCCATCCTTGTGACCTAATTCCTATCATCATTTATGCGGTCAGACACATGGATATCTGAGAGCTCTCTTAGCCATATCATCGGTCAGCAGTCATTGCTCATTTTAAGAACTCGCATCAGAAAGTAAATGGCTTTCTTAAAGACATTCATCTTCAGGGGGAGCCGTCCCGTCTCCAGCATAAGGAAGTAACCCGGGATCCTGCTCTGAAGAAAAAGAAGATTCTTTAGGAACAATTGTTGAACTTCGGTATCATCTAGATGCCAGACGCCCCATATCTCAGCAGCATACAAAAGTACAGAGCCTACCAGCGCATCGAACAGTTTGAACCTGGAATCCCAATTGCTCGCTCTTCCTCCTCGAAGAATCCCAAATAGCTGATATTTACGAGGTAATTTCTATATCTTCCGGTCCGATATTATACTCTGTAGCGATAATTGATGGAATTTAGAGATTGATTGACTAATCAATAGATTCGATAGCAGCGCATTATTTCGGAGAAATTCGGAGGTGTTTTTTCGAAGTTCTAGCCGTTAGGGAAAGAGAACGAATCAATGTAATGCGTTGCGAATGGTTTTAATCGATTCTTCGGGATTATATTTATCATTGACAAACCAAAACTCATAACTGTTATCTTGAAAGTTTTCCAGATCTCGATTTTCGAATGCGTTAGCCCCGTAATGCTACCCTTCAGGGTTGATAAAAATTGATGCCGAACTGATCAACTAGACCTCAAATGTGATTTTTAACCCAAGTTTCATAAAGTTTGGTCTGGTAGTTTCGGAGAAAGGCTCTGAACTGCGGACGGTTGACGGACGGATTTTTATTTATTTATTGTAAATTATTTTTCGATTTCTATGGATTGGACGCAACTTGAAGCGTAAAAACCAACCAAGTTTGCAAGGGGTTAATTTATTTTTATTTTATTTTATTTTATTTTTTTTTTTTTATTACAAAGGTTTACTTATTGGTGCTCCTTATTGATGCGTGGCACTCCACTCAAGTAACTCCTGATGGCTTGGAAAGGTGATATTTTTCGGAATTCTCAAACAATTATTTCATGCCCCTTCTCGAATGTTTGAAGCAGATGAAATTATTTTAGTGTCCCGCTAAAATGGATTGAGTAAATCTGAAAATGGAAAATAATATTATGTGAATTTCGAGTTGGAAATTGGAAAATTTTAAATTTGAATCTCTGAAATTGAAAAAATTGTGAATCTTGAGTTGAAAAAAATATATACATATATTCCATTAAAAAAATTAAATAAATAAAAATGAAGTAATAGGAAAAAACCCTTGATTTCGGTCAATCTCTCCAACAATCAATGTCACCACATCCAAACGACGAGCATACAGACTTTTCCATCAAAATAGTTATAACATTTGTTCTTTAAAAGGAGTATCAAAATTTGTTCTAAATATTGTCATAAAAAAGGCTACCAGTTGTCTCACGACTTCAGTCGCAGCCAGTTAATTCTCAGCCAAACGCGTGGTGTGAAGCTCACAGCTGCCTTCTTTACCAGAATCTCTTGTACTTATGTTGAAGATTGATGTACTATGAAGACCTTAGTGCTTTCGTGACATGCATATCAATAAAAAATTGCTACTATGTAAATTGAGTTTGTAAATTTTGGACATCGCCAAGTGTGAGGTTTCAGCCTCACCAAAAGTCAACTCTGTTTTTATAAACATGCATTACAGGGTCGTCTAAATGATGTTGTACATAATTTTGGTAAGAATGGCGAATGAATCAAGCTAACTGGATGTACCCTCTCCGTAATAAAGTATGAACTGCTTCTACATTGTGAGAACAAAAAATGACATAATCACGGAAATAAATTGAAAATATCACGATATATCGGTATCCAAACCCCCACCCCCACTATAAGCCAATCATTATGAACTTTCAATTTACTGGGAGAGATAAAATAATTCGAGCAAAAATGAAAATAATGAAATCCAAGATTTTTTGCACATATAAACCAAAAGATCATGATCTATCGGGATCACCCAAACGATAATCAATTTGAAACTTCCAAGGTTTGTTACATAACTGAACTGGATTCCTAATTGAAAAAGAAAATAATGATAATAATCGGTCGAGGATTGTAGTTTTGGCAGCGCCTAAAAGGATCAGCTACAACCCCCTCCACCCCATTCCGATGGGAACCCCAAAATCGCCATGGTTTGTTGAATAACTTGACAGAAATTGGGATCGAGCAAAGAAAGAATCACGAAAATCGGTTGGGAATAGCCGCTTCGGCAGCGCCTATTAGGATGGACCATCATCCCTTGGTACTCCTTGCCGATGGCAAATCCGAAATGTCCAAGGTTTTTTACACAATTAGGCTAAAACTGGGATCGGGAAAAGATAAAAAATTCGAAAAATGATTGAGAATCGTAGCGTAGAAAGCGGTTTAAAGGTTTGGCTATGACCCCCTCCACCCTCCTCCCAGATGGCAAATCCAAAATTTCCAACGTTTTTTGCACAACTAAATAAAAATTAGGATCGAACAAAGAGAGCATCTCGAGAATAGGTTGAGAATAGTAGCCTGGGCAGCGTCGACAAAATGTGTCACACACACGCTGACATACCCCTATGGGTTTTCTCACGGATGGTCTTAGGATGGATTGAAATGGATTTGTATCCAGTTATTTATTTATTTTTTTAAGTTACATTTTTTTTAATCATGCTTGGGTTGTCGCACACCCCCCGGGATCAATTCCATTAGGGTCCCACTCATTTACGAAGCTTTACCTGTAAGACTCACCTTCAGAGGGGCGTTCTAAAGAATAAAGTAAATTTTGGAACTGTAGCCATAAATATTGATGATATTTACATTTATACCAATTAAGCTTCAAGCAGCTGTCATGGGCAGGTACTGTATTCTAGGACACCTGAAAATCGGTGTCATGATTCGTACATCATCCTTTTGACTGCAACAGTCCGCATTACCATTGATTTGGTAATTGATATGAAATCTAACAGCTAAAATGATGAAACATGGAACTTGCTTGAGGTTCAAAGTCACTTTGCTATCACGGCTGACCTTTACCTAATAATTTCTTTCCTACGCACAAAAGAATGCTGATTCTAATGACTGAAACTCTCATATAAAAGTACAGATAAGCACCAACAGCACCTATGGAAGTTGATAGCATAATCAGAAAGTTGCTTGAAGCCTCTCTCCAGATAGTTTTTCATGGTGAAAATTTGAGATGTCGAACGTCAAGCATTGTTCGCTGACAAGCATTTTTCCAGACTTGAAAGTGGTTAACTCGGCTCCTCGAGGATGCTAATACGTCGAAGTGGGGCGGCGCTAAGGGGTTGACGCGAGGGGTGCTGTGGGGGTGGTCGCGAGGGGTGGTTTCGCTGTGGGGGCGTGGGGGGAAGCGCCCCCTAAGGGCGCGTGCTTGGGGGGGCTCAGGGTAGGGGGTTCGCTCCACCGGGGTAGGGATGGGCAGAAGAACTAACCTGACCGTCTGCTTCCCGCCTTCGCGAGCCGTCTCCTATTGGTGAGTACACGATCGTGTTGATTTCCACAGTAAATTATCTGAACGTAGGAAGAATATTATTACATATTGCAAGAACAAAGAAGAAATTAGTTCCATAAATGATACATTTATGAATTGATCCTCATATCGCAAAATGCCAATCGACATCTATCCAAACATACTAATTTGGAAAAAAGTGTACTAGGTTATTTTCGGATACCAAGTATTTTATTCAAATCAACCTTATGTTGCTAAGTATTTCGGAATAATACTATGGATAGAAATTTTCGATGCTACTCGTTTAAATTTGATCCTGCTGAAATAATAAGAAATAAAAAATATGCATTATCTGAAAGTCCAAAATTTTTTAACATGATCACTAAAATCTTCATTAGAACTTCGAAAATAGAATATTTATACAAGAAAACCCTAAGTCGATATTATACGGGCAGTTGAACACACCTTTTCATTTGTAACTAAGACGAATCTAATTATTTGATACCCAAATCTTCCAGGGACAACTCAAGTTGAGTGAGGTGCATTCCTATATTATCATGGTAAATTCTACTAAAAAAGTTCGGCATTCTATAGTAATATAACTATATTAATGCAGGATTTAGGTAATGCATATATCGTTCATTAGTTGAACCATTAATTGTTTAGTTTCGTTACATATAATTACCGATCAAATATAATATATAGTACGTGCCCAAATTCGTATTTACCGAGACGTACAGAATTCAACTTTTTTTTCTTTTTCAATAGTTGATTCGTAGGATTTTAATTTAGGCGCTTATTCGTAATTGATCCCAACTCGTAAAATTGATTAATGAAAAATAATTAATGAAGAAGTTATTGTTGAGTACCTAAGGGCACTGGCTGTTGCCGCCATTTAATAATGTTCGATATAATTCTCTGCAACAAGCAACTTAATCCGCCTTGATCAGCATAGTTTCATAATTTTTCACTCATGAATGCACACCTTTCATATTTAATTAGCATTCTTAATAAATATTAGTCGGTACTTCTCCTTTTAGTAAATCTCTGAGTACGTTATATGAGCCGGTGGAAGTTACAACCGGAAGAGTTATTTCAACGTGACTTGTGAACCTATTGACCTCGTGAAAATGCCGGTAAAATCGATCACGATGGGTGGGAGAGGGAGGGAGGAACTACCTACTCGCAGGGGTACCCAATTTAACCATTGTTAAAAATACATATTTGAAGCGTTCCACATTTGTCAGATTCTTGCCAATCTAGCAACTATGATTTATGCTCCCAAATCTGTCATAGGTCACTGAAACCTCGTGTTTGTGTAGTATCTTTTTTATTTTAATTTTATTTTATTTATTTATTTATTTTTTTTTTTTTTTTTAACAAACACAAACAAAAATAAATTTGATTTCGAAATCATAAAATGATTGGAAATAATCATTTTTCTATTTGGTTATGATTAATGAAAATTTATAAATTAATTCGAATAAGAAGTGAAAAAAAAAAATCAATTATTTATTTTGTTATTAAGCATTTTTAGCGATTCAAGTTCCAAGTCTGTTTGTCTGTGGTATTTCTTGTTCCGTGGTATAGGTACGAAATGGAATTCCGGTTTTGATGAAAAGTTCAGGTGTTGTGTGGGTTAACCCTTTGATGGTTCGCCGTCATTGGATACTTATAGTAGAGTTTGCGCATGCGCTAACATGACATTAAAATTAAAACCTCACAATTTATTAGCTCAAACTCGTTCTACGAATATATAAGAGGTAATTGGCAATAGTTTCAAATTGTTTATCTACGTAAAAATAGTTAATCGGGATCAAAACATCTACAAACTTTGCGCATAATGCGCATGCGGGAATGTAAAATCGATGCAATGTGAAATTTACACAACGCCAACTTCTTAACTCTATTCTATCAATTTCGATGAAATTCTTGGGAATCCAAATGGTTTAGTAGATACTTGTATCTTCATCAGCGTCGGACGTTTAGTAACGAGAGCGCATGAGCTAAAGTGAGTTTCATGCAACATCAGTTTCATGCAATATAATGCCCTTGAATTTGTTATAGTTTTTAGAAATATAAAACTGAATTAGGTAGTTATACCGAAATTATATTAAAATATTTACCTATTGGTCGGGAAATCATTTCGGATGCTACGGAGGGCGTCTTCCTTTCGCTAACAGTCGCCCCAACCTCTCACCCTCAAACATGGAATAACTAATAGTATATATATATACATATAATTATATAGGGTGTCCCAAATGTAACCCCCCCTCTAACTTTGTCCCATAATTTTTGAGATACCGAAGTGAAATTTGGAGAACGTTTTTGGGGTGCCCGATACAAATCCAAATCAAATCGTATATTTGTCAAAACATGATCAATGTAAGACAATTTTCAATATAATTCGTATAGGTAACAACTTTCAGGCAGCCAACAAAAGAGAGAGAAAAAACAATGAAATGAAATAAAAAATTCATTCACCAGCCTGAAAGGAGGCTCGGCCGGGGAATCCCATTAATTACAAAGTTACAAATTACAAAATACAAAGTTTTAAGTGAATTATACAGTTTGTTATAGTTGTCGATCTTTTGTTACAACCAATAAATAAAAACCATGTACCTATCAATTTTTTCGATCATAAAGACCAGGCCTATAGAACCTCAATAACGATCATGAGATGTTGCAATAAAGTGAGAGCATTCCAAAAAGTGGCGAACGGTTTTCCTTCAACGAAAACTAAAAGAAACACTTCCTTAGCAACGCATTTTTTATAGGTAGGGTTTCTAGGTGTCCGATTTCGACCCGGACGGTCCGGTTTTTTAACTAGCTGTCCGGGCGAACTTCACTCTGAAAACCGAATGTCCGGTTTTCCTAGGCACATTTCCAGTTGTGGATCCCTATCCTAGGTTGCTATTCTACGAACTCATCTGTGACTTCTAAAGGTCCTAATTACAGAACCTTCCAACCTATTTGTTTTAAGTTATCTTTTGAAAATCGACCGTAGAAAGCTATACGAACGTCCATTATTATACATTTGTACTCTTGTCACATTATTTCATACGAAGGACCTCTCGATCTCATCCGTTAGCCATACTTGTGCATTCGCTCTTTCAGTTTCAGACGGAGGTGAATTATCTTGAATCTAGACTTAATATCGTGATGTTTGTTGCTAAAATTTCAAGTTATCGATTATTTATTATTAGTTATTTATTGATTCGAACGTTTTCTGCCATTCTAGTAAGTATGTAACCTACATCAATATGATTTTATGAAAATTCTTAAATACCATCACTAATTGTTATTGTTTACTTTACTAGGTATATTTATCTCAGCATTTACTCTTACTCCATTCTTCGTCGCTTTGAATCTCAGTAAACCAATAAAACCAAAAATTAATCATTTCCAGCTGTTTATCATTTAGTTAGGTAAAAACTCAGAAACGAGCATAATCAACCTGAGTATGTTCTTCTAACATGTAATTAGGTTATAACGTTGAAATCGTTAAATTTGTAAGCCTTTAGTGGTTTCCAACTAAATGGTAGATAGTAATTATTATGTTGTCGATTATTCTTCAGTCTTCTTAACGTGTGTGATAGGTATACATCCATTATCATAATAGGGATGAACAAAGGGGTACCTGACGGTTGTAAATACCGGTACACAATAATGTATTTAAAACATCACATAGAACAAAAATGACTTCATTTTAAGAAAATGTATTTAGTTTTTAGTAATATATTGTAGCGAATCAGATAGATAATTCATATCCACTGTCAATCATATGCATATCAATTATTGTTTTGAATATATCGAGCTTATAACTGTATATATTTTTCAAACAGTTTTTTAAATCGGCCTTCTCGACTTATAGCGTCCGATTTTTTTCTCATAACACCTAGCAACCCTGGTTATAGGTATGTAAAAATCTTTATAGGTAAAACATTTCGGCTCGCTCTTAATTTTGCTTAATTTTTGAGCACAAAACTCTGCGGTGAAACATGATAAACGCTAATCAAATTTATGTTCTGGTCAAGCTTTGGCGCTAAAATTCGAAATTAACTTATCGCCTTTCAGACACCTTGGAACAAATTTTACGAGGTTTGGGGGACCACTTATCATCTGAGGGTCCTCTGATATTGATTTATTTTCTAATTGACTTCCTGAAATGCAATGGATAATTGTAATTAAGGATTTGACGTGCAAGAAACATCCATAGTTTCAAATCAATAAGCAGTCTACGTAACCCTACTATTTGGCGGTAGACGTCATAATTCGTAAAATTGTGGGTTCCTGGCAATGCAAAGGGGTGAATCCATTCGCGAGGCGAGAAGCTTCGAGTTTCGAAATTTAATAGAGATATGAGTTTCGATAAGAGCAATCCACTACAGAGATGATAAACCTTTGTGTAATAATTTGCAGTGTTCCCTAATTGGTATTCAAATTTGCTGGATACTTCTAAATTTCTTCTGAGTAAAACCAAAACCGTCGGGGCCAAATTGGGTGTGGCGCAAAGGTTTTTCGTTACCGTGATATAACGGTGCAGATCACTAAAATGTTTTAAATAATCCTATAACATTCCATAGCAGGTTTCGTTGAGAGGAACATTAAATTGAGTCTGAAATGTAAGCTTAAAAGTAAATAATTTGTTGTTTAAAGGTATTTTCTAACTCCCGCATTTACTGGAAAAACATAAATTACAATACGATCACGATGAAATTCATCGGGAGATCAAATTACTTTTTCCGTAGTACCCTCCAGGTTTGGGAAAAATTTAACAAACGGGCAATGAGAAGATGATGCTTGATAGACGTTACGTATTCTTAAAGCTACAGAAAGTTGGGAGCGATGAAGTTTATAGGGAGTCATGTACTGCCAGAACCCCATTCCATCGAAATCGGATGGAAACTGCAGTAATGAGTAATCTTGCTTGTTACATACCTAGACACAATTGATAAGAGAACATGTCTTCTCTCGACTACACTCCGAATTTGAGCCTGATAGGACCATGAAACCATGAGAAAATAATCGTTGATGGATTTCACTCTTGCACTTATGAAAATATTGCTTATATTTTTTCCGTATCCCGTAAGTGAACAATGCTTCCACTACCTATATGTAAACATAAGTTTTTGTTTTTAATAATCACTTTTTCTTTACTGTACTTAATTACTCTTACCAAAGCCCTTCGGGATTGGGAATCTGATAGAGGGGTCGACTGTAACTTTTATTCACAAAATAACGAAACTCATTTAAGCTTGTCATTGAAAAAAATAAAAAAATAAAAAATATATCACTTAGGTACTACCATAATAGAAAGGGCATTCATAGTTGGATCAGATTTTTTCGATAAAAGCTAAAGCAAAATAATGTAAGGTCATTAAAAACAATGTGTAGACTATTTGAATTGAATAAATGGTAACGATGATGCAGAGAGATTCTTAAATACTTCTCGTAGATAATGCAATGCAATCCATCCAGAACCATTTATATATTTGCCGTTTGGTGAAAACTGTCAATTCTCAAGCATTTATATCATCATTTATTGAAATTCATAAGAGAAAAGTGATTCTCTGAATTTTATAAAACCTCCTGGATATAAAGTTAAGCTATACGAGTTGAAAGGATCTCATTATGGAGATCCCACCCATAACCTTTAATTCAAAAGCAAAGAGGTTTATTAGAGACGTCCATACCACACATACTACCCTCGAAACTCCTCGTAAACCCTGAAATTATCGTGAAATTCGTGATCAGAATTGTCCTATGAATGTGGTGAAATTTAAAGAACTAATTTGAATCATATTACGTAAACTGGAAAAATATTAAAATTGGGTGGAAGTTAGGGAGATACATCACTGTCTATGATTTCAACTTGAGCAGGTGGTACTTTGGTCTGAATTTGATGAAATTCATAACGATTAATAGATATTAACCAGCATGATATTAAAAATTCATTGCATCTGAGGTAAGTATTTCCAGACATTCAACACTCACAGCCAAACGCATATGGGTTCAGATTTATTCTAAAAGTGAACTGAGTGAACAATTAACATTTTGTAGCAATAATTTGATTTTTTTTTCAAAATTGCATGCTAGATCTACTGACAGCTTCCGCACTTATTGTTATATACAGGGTGTCCCGAAAGTAACTACCCCCCCCCCCCCCCCCCACTTAACTTTTTTCCACAATTCTTGAAACATCGAAGTGAAATTGGAGAGCATTTTTATGGTGCCTGATATTAATTTTTAAGCAAATAGTTTCCTTAGCTGATCAGAGCTCCTCCGTACTTTGTGATTGTATTCTAAATGTCCCAAAAGAGCTCCATTTCAGGTTTCAGCGCGACAATACGATTACGAAACAAAAAATTAGGCTCAGGGGTCCGTCAGCTGATGAGTACGCCTCCGTGCAGTGGAATCATATTCTAGATACATATACCAAAGGAGCTTCATTTCAAATTTCTGTACCATAGATTAACAAAGAATGAAATTAGCTTCATGGGTCCCTTAGCGTTACGCATCTTTGTAACAGATTTGCATGCCTTAATTCCATGGTGATCGGGCGAAACGCTTTTTCATGAATTAGCCAACGTAGATATAGACACCTACAGCGAGAAAATTAATGCAATCACATAAAAATCGTCACATTACTAGTCCGTCGGATCTCAGTTTACTGACATTGACCTGATTTTTTTTTTGTTAAGCCTTCAACTACTGAAAATTAATGAGGTAAAATAAATCACCTACGTACGCTTCACAATCGCGCTACAGGTGACGAAAATTATAGTCAACGAGATTTCTTGAAAAGAGAAATCCAGCGTTAATTTGTTACCATTGTAATATGTTGCGACTCACCCCCTTGTTGATGTCTTTTTTCTAGCTACTAGGGAAAGCGAAATGATGAACGTACTGCAATCCAGGTGGTATCATTCGATTCTTTGGGATAATGTCTATCGTTGACAACGAAAAACCAATTACTGTTATGTTGATAGTTTTCGAGGATATGCGTTGAATTGATTGAATGTATAAGATCATTTCATTCATTCAATTTCATTCATATATCAATACAAAAATATTAAATTATTGTCACATTCATGTACACCGCAATTATTTATAATTTGATTTTTACAATTTTTCTGGGTGGACCTATGTGGGTTTTGTTACAATTGAATAAATACTTGTGCAAATAAATGTCTGTGCGCTCAAACGATGAGAGAACCGTTGTACCACCCATTACTCTCTCGAACATCATCACGTATCAATGTCAATTTCGAAGATAGGGGTGCAAGTGCCTAAGATAAGTTCACTGATCCACGCAGGAGAGATGATATGAAAATTATAAATCTTCTTGTGATATTTTACCTAGTTTTTGTAGTAGTTATCAAGTTTTTGATTTGTGCACTGAAAAATTAATATTAATTCCTATGTACAAACATGTAACTGAACCAACAATGCAGAATGAGAACACAATGAAATGAGTTCGTGGAAAACAAGTGTTTTGCATACAATGATATCACTCAGCTTACTAGTGCGAAAGAGCTCATTACACCGAAATTGCTTTGCTAGATCGCGTTCCACTAAAATATTTGAAGTGGAAATCTATTTTTCAAGTGACAAGTCTACGGTTCATCCGCCAGGAATAAAAACTCATTGAAACGATAGCCATCGCCCGATACCGTCGAAAAACCGATTGAAATATCAAACTTTTTTCAAGAACTAAAAGAAGAAAAAAATACAAACGAGAATACTAGTGGTGTCAGATCAAAATTTATCATCAAACGGCTTCAAACGATTGAGAAATGTTCAATTGTTACCTACGCTAATTGGAGGGTAGAGATTAATAGAATTGATAAGAATAGTGTGTGTGGTCTTTGTTGATTTGAAGCGACTTGAAAAGCACTGTGTAATCTCCAAGTAATGAGGGCACATTTTGAATATACGTTTTTATATAACTCACGAGGCGTTTATTGATTTGGACTGAGTGAATACGGGTGGCCGACGTTACGCTCTTAATTAGTACCTAATCCCAATACAGCTGACAGAGAAGCTGACACTCATTTCTCCCATTCGTTTATAGATGTGTACTGAATACGAAAAAACCAATTATTTGTGGGAGAGGGTTCCAGAAAATCGTACTTTCAGATAGTTATACGAATTCCACTCAACCTCCGGAGAGTTAGAAAACAGTTTAAAACGCTGCAAATTATTACACAATGGTTTATTCATTTATTGGCATAAATTTTACAAAAATACATGGTATACAATTATTATTCGATACAAATAAAGTTATTCTTAAATTTAAAGAATGATTTGCTGAGTAAAAATAAAAGCTATGCCCATTAGGGCTTAAGCTAAAAAATTCCAGTCGTGCAGCACGATCATATGAGCGAATTTCTGAAAAATTATCGTACATTATAACTTTACAATGTTTTGAAATTTGAGCACTTCAAGTATTAAAAAAGTTTTAACTATCTAGTTATGGCCGAAAAAGATAAACAAAATTATTTTATTCTGCAATTTAAAAATTTTTTCATGCAAATATTACCGATTTTTACAACTAGCAAACGGCATTATTTCGATTTTTGACTGATTTTTCAACTTTGAAATGTTTGAAAACTTGATACATATTCTTATAGGAAATTTTACGCTGATTCCGAATATACCACATGTTAGTATGCTGAAAAAATTATTTCGCACAACAAATCGCAAAAAACAGGCTATTTTGAAATGTTTGACTACATTTTTGAAAATTTCAATCCGAAGATGTAATCCGATCATGCTGGCCAACGAACTTAAACTTTCGTTTGGTGTCCTTAACATTTTAAAATTTGTTTGAAGTTTCTAGCACAATTCTACGGACAGTTATCGTCTGGAATGACACATACATATATACATATATACATACATACATACATACATACATACATACATAAAAAAATGCGTTAAACTTCAGAATATGATTCAGAATAGCCTGAAACGGATTTCTGCATAATTGTTTTTCAAAAATTCACATTCTACAAATTTTGAGGCGAGAGCAATAGCTTAATTTTCTTCAAAAATTCGCTAAAAGAACATGTGCTCTCTGATGGAGTCATGATGTCCGAGCAAACAAATTTCATTTTAAATGAAAAGGATAAACAGCAAAGGAAAGACTTCTTTCAAAAGAATATAATTAAAATAGGATCAAATAAAACTTCATTTTTGTCTTACCGTTTTGAGGCAAAATTTTCAAAACAATAGATACCTAACTAGTCCCCCTGTTCTCAATACAACGAAATTTATGTAAGTAGGTACCTACTAACTGAAAATAACATGAATGTATAGATCACTGAAATGGTTTTAATAATCACAAAAACTCCATAGCAGAATATAGTCAATCAAGATGTAGATAACGTAAAACTTCGAAATCTGTCATTTAGGAAACGGGGAAAATGATGCTTGAAGTAATTTACGTTAGCACATACGCAGAAAGGAGTAATGATTTGAGAAAAATGAAATTGGTAGAGGACAATCTACAGCCTGACCCGCACATTCCCAGAAAATGTAATAGAAATCTGATAAAAACAACAAAATAATCTTGTTCTTGGGATTTCACTTTAATAATGTGTGACAGTTCCCGCGAGATCAAAGGGAATGCGCTGCCGTCGCTCCGTTGTTTCCCAACGGGCGTCGGCGTCGTGCGCTTCTTCCCGTGTTTTTGAAAGCCTGCGTTTGGCGATGGATGGGTGATCCTGGAACTGGAAAACCTATCTTCTCCGAACGTGGCATATAAGCTATTAGTACGAGCTGTATCTCTTATGGTACTGTCACACCCCTCTCTGTCTATGAGTTTGGATTTAGGCCCCATTGCACCACGGGGCGCCAAAGTCTATTAAAAATGTTGAAACTAACATGGAATAATCAAACCATTATACACCAACTATGCACCAAACTCAAGCGAGATTGTACGACGAGGGCGCGAAAAAATTATGCTTGAGGTAATTTACGTTTGCACATGCGCAGTATAAAGTAATATTTTGAAAAGTATAAAACGATAACCCGCAGTTAACCTGCACATTGCCTGAAAATTTCATCAAAATCGGATGAAAACTGTTAAAATTAGGCTCGTTAAAAGGAATACACATTCGCGCATGCGCAGTAGCTTCTAATAATAGGATTATGTTGAAATTGATTGAGAATTCTCAAATTAATCTCTTCCACCTATCCTCTAAATTTGAGCGAGATCGGACGACGGGGGCGGGAGAAAATAATGTTGATGTAATTTACATTTGCGCATGCGCTGAGTCAAGTATTGATTTCGGATCAACGAAACTGATAGAGGACCATATACACCCTAACACGCACATACCATGTCCATGCAAATCGGTTGAATATAGTGATTTAAGGATACACGGCAGACACACACACTCACACACACAGACACACACCCACACACCGAAAGACACGGAACACAAGTTTTCCAGAATGTTCTAAAACTTAAAATGCGAGAGGAAATTTTACCACTGTAAGAAAATATTTACGGTTTGATTTTTCGGAGACTAAAACTTTTCTATCTCTCAGAAGCGAAAACAACGCTTCCGCTACCTGTGGGTAGATTGGGAGCAATTTAAGAAATGACATTAAGCTAGGTGCCAATGATTCACTAGTAGGTACTTCTGCACGGACAATCTCTATTATTTATAAGAATGAAACTCCGTTTGTCTGTCTGTCAGTCTGTCGTGTCTATGCACGGCCAAACGGCTGAGTGGCGGGAGTCTACGAATCTCTACCGCTATCGGGAGTCTACGATCTTCTTGGGATTTTCCAAACGTGTGTATAAGCGAATTTAAAATTTTCAAATCACACGAGCGAAGCGAGCAACTTAATGGAGGGGTCCAGGGTTTTTCCTACACATACACGTTAAACCTACGCTTAGGGACCTAACGTTTGCGAGCGAAGCGAGCAACTTAATGGGGGGTCCGGGGGGCTTGCCCCCCGGCTGGACGTGGAGGTGAGCGAAGCGAGCCGGAGCGGCTAGTAGTTGATAAACTCGATTTCGAAAAGTTAGAATAAATCCATTGTAACTATATCACCTGATATTTCCAGTAAGTATTTACATTATATCAGCTGATATTTATAAGGCAATTTCTATTTACCCCACTCTCACTATCTAGCGATCGTTCATTCAATTTAAAGCTTGATCGTCTAATTAATAGATCCGCTGGCTTAGGGAAAGCGAACTACTCAACGTACAGCGTTGCAGGTGGTTTTAACCGATTGTTTGGGATTAAAATTTATTATTGACAAGGAAACAATTATTACGCTTACTTAGAAAGTTTTTGAGATCTCGATTTTCGAATGTTAAGCCGTTCAATACAACCCTTTAGGGTTGATAAAAATTGATGCCGAGCTTTTAGGACCATCTGGACCCCAAATGTGAGTTTTAACACAAGTTTAAAATAGTTTAGTCGAGTTTTTTTTTTTTTTTTTTTTTTTTTTTTTTTTTTTTTTTTTTTTTTTTTAATTCGATTTTTGGATTCTACGCATTTTGAAACGTCAACCAAAAAATTTCCAGGGGGCAAAGGACAAAGGATTATTAATGAAAATAATAAACCAAAAACAGTAAAATGAAATAGGAAGAACGAACCATGAATATTTTTTATCCAGTATAGTGAGAGAGACAAAAAGAATCACAAACACACACACACACACACACACACACACTCAGAGAAGAGAGAGAGAGAGAGAGAGTTAGAAGGTAGAAGGGGGGGGGGGGGGACTAGTTTTCAGACCAAACATATGAGTAGTAGTAATATTCATTACGGGTTCAATATCATTAATCATAAACATCAATAATCATAACCAATCAAGAAATGGAAATATTGAAATTCCATCAATATAGCGTAATTGAATACGATAATTTGAGACAGTTCACTCATACGATTATGCTTCATGGCTGGAACTTTTTTCCTTTTCACGGATTCGTAATTATATTGTAAAACGACCCTAAGGATATCGAGTTACTTAGTATATACGAGAATATGGCTTCAGATGGTCCATGCTTCAGGTTTCTGCGCTCTCTGCCTCTTCGCCCAATACAGAAAGAACTAACAATGACAGGAGCTCCACCCTTGAGTGGGACGGGCCTATAAATTGTTGAAGAGGTTCCATCGAAATACTCGCACCCAACTAGACAGCCAGTAAAGATTGAATATTATAAGATCTGTCGGAATCCTCAGAATCCAAAATACACTGGAGTCCACGATGAATCTATCATCGCCTATAACTTAATTGATCGTATGAATGGACTAATATGTATAGTGTTTCATTTTAACATTTAACAAATGTTGGCGTTCACCTACCGATAAAACTGTCACAAACTATCACTAAATAGAATTATAATATTTGTTACGAAATCAATGCAAATTTAAAAATGAACATATATAATATCCACAGCTTTACACAGATGGTTGGCTTCAGGGAAGCGGAATGGTGTTATTTTCCACTCTGCCAAATGCAATAAAACTAAGATAATAAAAAAGCTAGCAATTATCACATACTAATCTTTTGCAGCGGAAATTTCTATTGTTTATTATTTTTAATCCATGGATAATTTTCACATTTTTAGATTTCACAATTTGACTTTGATAGTAAAAAGCTGGTTGAATTAATTCCTATTTATGATGCTGAAGTTCGACATTTTTCTTTTTCTTGAGGTATGTCCTACTTTTTTTTTTTTAATCTTCAAAGTAGACAATAGTGTTACAAAATTTAAAATCGAATAAGCTTCAATGGAAAGTAAGACTGCCTAGTTGGGTGAGCAATACAGTTTCTTCTCTTATTGTAACATGGTACTATAGAATCAGTTGAACATCAAAATATTTGTCAAACTGATTGCATACAAAATGAAAAAGTGATATAGGTACGTGCATTGTACTAAAGGTTAACGCGCACAAACTCTGTGTCATCAAAATCGTTCGATTGGTTCCGGAGTTATGTCATTGCCTATAAATTTTGTTTTGCGCATTCGCCATTCGCAGTAGTTATTACTCAACCAATCGCAATTGGAATTCTTAGGAAAATATTCTAAAACATGCACAGACTTTGAATGGAATAATCATAAGAAATTGACATTATAAGAAAGTAACGTACCTACGTGCACTCACAAGCTAGTATTGATCCGTAGGTTATGAAGCATGTAGGAAACTGTGTGTGTGAGAGGTGAACCGCACAACCTCTGAACATTTCATCAGAATCGGATTGAAAACGTAAATCTTATCTGGCGTTGCAAAGAATTGACGCTGACAGACTATTATTGGTCATACAGGTAGACGTGGAACTAAAATTGACCAGCAAACACCGAAAGGCAAATAGCAAATAGAAATTGTGATTTTGGGTGGCAACAATATTTTCGAGATGTTGTAATTTATGCCACAATTTTGCATATACTTACCTAAAAATATGCTATTAGTATCCTTAATCTAACAATAATAAAATTCCTCAGGTAGGCACAAACCCGCATCTGCACAAACCTTAAGAATTAAATCAAAATCTGATGAAAACTATAGATGATTTACCTAATTGTTGCAAGAGCGTAAATAAAATATTCTTATCTGCAAATGTTTGCATTTTTACAACTTTTATTCACATTTTTTCTAGTAGCTAAGTTTAGTTTTAGACTACAGCAATCTGTGTTGTTAAAACTTACGTCACATAATCCAGATAATTACACCCATAGGTCCAGATAATCTACTGCGATATCAACACAATAATCTTTTTAGTCAAGTTTTTCCTTTTTTTCTCCTTTTTTCGCCATTTTGAAGTCTAGGTAAGATCATTTTTATTATGAATATTATGAAAACAGCTGAGAGATCAGGCAAACTAAGAACAATACTGCGAAGAATTAGTGTCTTAAAACTCAGTTTTCTCATTTAAAATATATAAAATAATAATAAAAACAAGGCTCTAATCTACCAAATATATCCTGTGCGTAAAAGAACGGATTTTTTTTTCAATCGAGTTGAAGGCCAGTAAAGCTAAACGGCGGAGGCTGACTTTAGATGGCACATTCGGTTTCTACGCGACTTGAAACATAAAAATAACCAAGTTTGAGGGGTGTTCAAAAAACCCACCCGCTGCATCCATAATTAGTAGGTACTGATGGGGAATTTGAAGAAAAACTATATATTATTTATTTACTTCACCAGTATTCGAATAATTTTGAGGTGACCAGTAGTGTTACATTTACAGGAAGGTTAGGCTGGTGCCGTGTGCCTTTAAGGGGCGATTTCCTACCTGCCGAATATCACTGCTGAATTCAGTTGCGGGTTTCTGAATATCGCACTGTATTTTCGCCATCTGCGTTTTCGCACATTTCTTTTTCGCTGCGTGGTGCGGGACAGACTGCTCTGGGAGCAGTCGCCTGTCTCGCATTCCGCTGCGACGTACACTCCCTGTCGAAATCGGCAGTTAGGAAAATGACTGTACCCAGTCCTGTGTGTTGAGTCTTTGCCGAATACCGCAGTGCAAAGTCGTAGCGATATTCGGCAGGTAGGAACTCGCCCCTTTAGGTCCCCAAACGGATGACGTTAAATGAACCATTCTAACGAACGACGTAGATAACGTCCCCTTAAGGTCACAAACTCTTGGGTACGTTATGGTGACGATAAGGGCACATTAGAGGTCACCCAAAACTCTTTATTAGCGCCTTGCCTCAACGTAAGGATACATTAGTATCGAAATCTCGAGAATATCACCTATAGCTAGTGGAAGTATTTTTTTAAATGTATTTGTCCAAATCAAAATCTTTGCAACCAGCTTCATCCGATTTTAGTGAAATATTTAGGGAATGTGTAGATTAGATGGTCCTCCATTAGTTTTATTAATCACAATTCAATAATTTACTCATACCTAATCAATGTGCAAACGTGAAATGCATCAAGCACTATTCCACAAAGCCTAATCTCGCACAAATTCTTAACGTGAATCGTTTGAGTCGTTTTTCTGAGCGATCCAATTTGATTCAACAAAAATATTATCTTCAACAACCGTCGACAATATCGGACTACTGGTGTCATCTATAAGCTTCTTGTGTAACCTGGTCAGCAGTCCCACTCGTGGTAGCGATGACGTTTAAATACTGTCCAAGCTAAGGAGTTTTGAAACTTTCAAGAATAAAGTTTTCCTGAAAAATTAATAAAATTTGATCACTGAAGAACAAAACTTTTATTCTTGGAGAATCTTATATGATGTGCATTTTAATGTTTTCGGACCTCAAATCTTCTTTGATGTTCAGACACTGATGATGGACAGTGGTGCAAACGAGTAACAACTGCTCCCAAGATAACTTTCAGCTTTTAACATTCCAATACTAAATATAATAAATCTCCACGAATCCAAAGAAAAATTATGTGCGGTATCCTTAAACTCACATGATGACAGTGAACATTCTGTTATCGAACAGCGTACCCTGTAGCGCTTTAGAGGGATAAGGGGCAGTAAGGCTCACGAGACTATCGCGGTTTCTACTGATACGAACACTGATTTTGATGCACTTCCGTTAAGTCACACCATTGTGAACATCACCAATCTCGGACGCCTTCGGTCCGCCAAACTTAGTGTTCATGAACGGACGATAGTTGCGAAACTTAGCTCACTTTGTGAAAATTACCACAAATGATTACACAGCGGTTAATTATTTGACATGAATATGTCTTATTGCTGGGGGTTATTCTAGAAATCAATTACAAAGTTACCACGTTTTTTGATGATTTTCATGCACAACCAACGCGTTACTAGGAAACAAAATTCCAATCATTTTCATCGCACAAGAATCGTTCTCTATTCGTTCGAAACCTCTCAATTCACCAAACCCTATTATGTTCACCACTGCATTGTGCGTGACCAAAAATCTGAGGTGGTTGCAACAATCACTGCTTACATACAGATGTGATCCTTCTAAAATAATTTTGTAAACAAGATTGCAACCAATATTAGAACTTTCGAGTTTGAATCGACATATTCATCATCTAATGCGTTTCCCAATAAGGGGAAAATTTACGATTCTTTGACGCATCATGAGATACGATACGCTTGCATGCTCGTTGATAGGGTGGGGTTAGTGGTTGGGTTACTACTGAAGCCTGGTGGTTTTGTACGAGGGACGATCAAAAAGTATTAGTCGACCTCTCAGCCCAGACTTAACTATATCTAACTTCTAGAAGTTCCTCTATAAATTTCATTGCCGTTGGATTAGTAGTAGTCTGTGCGCATGAGCAAACGTTAATTTCTTAAAACTTTGACTTATCTATCATTTAGTCTCGCTCTTTGTTCTTAAATTAATTCTATACGTCCATGTTACAATATGTGAGGAAGCGATGCTGCCCACCCTACTTGGCAGTCGTTTTTCTCCTATTTTTCTGGCAAACATTTACTAGGTATACTATTCTTATTGTATTATTAGGATGGTTATGGTGTGTAGTCACTGACCAACACCTGTAGTTACTCTGACCGAATTTGACTAGAGTGAAGGCATGTGTGGATATTCAAAATACTTGATTTCTTATTTGCTCATCCTACGTCCCATTCAAAGTCTTGAGCCTCTCATTCAACTTGCTAGTGGGACATTTCATTAAAACCACAGTAAAATCAGATCTTCAAGGGTGAGAATAATCGTCTTAACGTTTCATCTATTTTATTCATTTGCTTTGCGACCTCATCTGACTAACCCTATTTTTCTCACAAAGCCTTCCGGGCGTTCATAAAATTCGTAGCAGATCTCCGAAGAAAAAATCGCTCTATTCAATGCAGACTTCGCCTTTTGAGCCAGAACCCCCCCCCCCCCCCCTTACGTTATTCTATTCTGGAGTATAAAAAGGGTTTAAATTAAGATTTAAAGCCTATAATCCACAACTTTCATTTCTCACACCACCATACAACTGCGTTTGGCATGATATCCAGAAATTAATGGTAGACACTCCTGTATAAACAGTTCAAATGTTGATTGCGTCATAACTGGTGTTTCGAAATGAGGTATTTTGTTATTGACATTTAAGAGAAGTTGGGACCAATCGTAATGATGTTGGAAAAAAGTTTAGTTTTCGTAGAAAAATTTAAAGCTTCAAAAAAATTTAAATATTCGGTATAAACCATCATTTTTTCTCTCGGTGTACTTTCGATATAATTGAAAGTTCAACCTTGTAAATATTCCCATTTTTGTGGAACTGGTGAAGCATTGAGGTTAGCTACCGGATTGAGAAAAATCAAAAAGGCTTCTTCAGTACTTCGGGTGAGAATCTAATTCATTAGTTGGGAAGCTGTGGTATGCTACTAGCATCAACGAATATTTCATTACATTGAAGTCCTATGAATAAGTTCACTTAAAATGCGTTATCAAGGGTATTCGCCCTTTGTGCGGAAATTCGAACTTAGTAATCACCAACTTTGATGCCTTAGTTAGGGTTGGAGAAGGGGGCTATATCGATCATTCGGTGGCTATTAGTGACCACTCTGTGGCTTTTAATGGAAGGAGGATCCAGTCACTAGGTGGTTGAAAATTATGCTATTATTTGTTTCTTTCTTCAATTTACATAGTATAATTTATTGTACCTAAACCGTCATTTTTACCAGTACCTACTAGACTACAAGTACTGGTTCTTCGCTGTTTTGACCATACCAAGGAAGCTCACTGAAAGGAGGTGAGGATAATGAAAACTTGTTATTTATCAGCTTTCTAATATACCTGCCTATACTACTAGTGATTCCATTTATCTTCCAGTTATCTGCTTCAACATTCTGATCTGAAGTACTAGTATTACATTTGTTTGTCTGCCAATAAGTTAATGATTTTGGTTTATTATTCTCAATAACGAACCTTTGCGATTGGAAGCAAGTTTACTTCTCTAAAATTGTTGGATTGGATTGGTACGGAGTATACCTGCTGAGATAACTATATCAAGTGACTCCGCAAACAGTAACCCAAGGATTAGTTTACGGATTTGAATTAAGGATAGTCCGAAACGTATATTTAATTTTTATGTTTTCTCTGAAATTGAGTTAATTCTTCCGATGTAAATCGAAAAGATAAGCACGTATTGTACTACTTGGTGACTTGAATTAACTTGAATGTAAAATGTATTTCACAAAAATTTACCTAGAAATCTGAGTTGCAATAGGTTTGTGTTTTGTATTACGATTATAGTATAAGCTGCGATCAGTAACACAACTGGTGTTCTCACTTTGAGCCCTAAGATTGGTTCAACTTTTTCAAACCTTAAGAAAACGAAGTTCCGAGTTGGTAATTTTCTTGCATTTCAAAGTTAAAAGCAACAAGAACACCTGTTAGTTCGAGAACACCTGTGACCCGGACAATGAAGGTGCTGAGTTTAAATCCTAATGTGAAACCGTTGATCAAAATCCTGTTTAATAAGAACGAAAGTATAAAGCTTCACAGAACTTTTAGTATTTGAAAAACAGAGTGCCAATCTTCCAACTATGAAGAACGTTTTCGTCAATATACCCATTATTTTGTACAGAATGCAACGAAGATACCTTCGAGCAGGTCTTTACCGAGACGGTATATATATATGGTATATTATATGGTGTATTATTACATTTATATGGTATATTATATGAGTATAATATATAGTGGTTAATCTACAAAATTTTGGAACATCTAGTAATAACATTTTCCTGATTACCGTTTAATGGCAGCACAACGTATCCAGATATATTTACTGCCCAACCACTTAAAATATCAGTAAGCCAATTGTTGCTTTTAACTTTGAAATGCAAGAAAATTACCAACTCGGAACTTCGTTTTCTTAAGGTTTGAAAAAGTTGAACCAATCTTAGGGCTCAAAGTGAGAACACCAGTTGTGTTACTGATCGCAGCTTATACAATAATCGTAATACAAAACAAAAACCTGTTGCAACTCACATTTCTAGGTAAATTTTTGTGAAATACATCTTACATTCTTATTAATTCAACTCACCAAGTAGTACAAAACGTACTTATCTTTCCGATTTACATCGGAAGAATTAACTCAATTTCAGATAAAACAACAATTAAATATACGTTTCAGACTATCCTTAATTCAAATCCGTGAACTAATCCTTGGGTTACTGTTTGCGGAGTCACTTTATATAGTTATCTCAGTAGGTATACTCCATACTAAGATTTAAAAATTTTCGAGAATTAAACTTGCTCCCAATCGCAAAGATTTTTTGATAGAAAATAATAAACCAAAATCATTAACTTATTGGCAGACAAACAAATGTAATACTAGTACTTTCTTCTTTTATTGAAGTGTTTCATACTCCTGAGTGCTACACCTGAGTGCTTCCACCGTAAATACTTTGCCTCCCTTATTTGAATAATATCTTCAGCAGGAGCTTTCAGTTGGCGGAGCTCGGGAATCGAGACTTAGAATTGTTTGCTTAATCCCACAGACACCGAATTAACCAGCGTAAGAACCTACTTAAGATACACATGTGGAGAGGAGGAAAAATTGTATCTTTGTGCTGGCTTCCCTGCAGATGTTTCCGGCAGGTGACTTCCTCACAGATTAAGTATCACACAAACGCTTTTTGAGTTGGAACATTTGTATGGCGTGCAAACAAGAATAGAAGTTGAATATTTTGCTTCGGAATAAAGACGTTTGAGGTGGTTTCAATGCTTGCTCCGCCAAATACAAGAACGCTACACATTACTTGTTTAACATTCATACTCGCAGCGTTATGAGTTTGTTCAAATATGAAAAGACAACGGTAGAGTGTTAGTTGTCGAGTTATTCTATATTCATTCTCGTATTCTCCGTGTTTGACGCATTTATAACGCACAATTAGTTGCATGAATGACAAATATCCAGGATTTTCTAACATGGAGTTCGTATTTAGAATATGATGCACCTAATACCCAATCAATGTATGGAGTCACCATAGAACTTTCTGGAATACCTCTGAAATACAATTTGCTCTTTGGTGTTTTTCTAGGCTTAGAAGAGGGCAACATGAACTGAGAGAAGAAAAAGTAGTCCGTTTCAGACCACCTTAAACCTAAACCAGTTAAAAAATCCGTTTCGAAGTATAGATTGAGTGGCCGGAGGGGGTAGAAGGTTGAAGAGACGGTTGAGCGTCTTGAGGCACCAAAGAGTCTAGTGGAGGAACTAGATAGCTGTTCTTGTGTGAAAGTAACAATGGAGACCAACGATCCGAGAACCGATACCAATAGAAATCTGTTTTTTTATATATTTATTTTTTATTTGACAAATTACAGATAATAAATAACAGATAACAAAGGCATTCTTCCTCAACAATAGATAGGTTTTCGGTTTCCTTGCCTTCCTGGATACACGAGTTACTGAGATTATTTCAAGCTCTCCAGCATAGACAGTAGACAGCTGTTTATGTATGAGTACTATGACTGTGTGCAGAAATAGACTTGTGTGCGTGTGTATTAGGAAAAAATTTGGCACCACGCATCTCACATAAAGTCTTCTTGAATTTCCAACATGATGTTTACTTGAAGGCTGACAGCTAAAATTAAGAAACTTGATCTGGAAACATCGGGGCCATAAAACAGGATCTGAATTCCTGTAATTTATTGTTACCCACAAATCAAAAGCAACATCCTGAATTTCAAAACCGTGATTTGAAAGGGTACAAAATAATTCACAGAAGAAATGGGAGTGTAGGAAGGGAAATAACCGCTGCGAAAGATTACATGAAAATGCCACATTTACTGCGTACCAAAATGGTATTATTTCAGTATTATCACGGATATCACATTTTTGTGGTCATTTGCGATGTATTGCGAGTGTATTCACGACTTGGGATCACAATTAAAAATTTTGGAATCTGTGGTGGCAAAAACGAATAGGTTACTTTGTAAATAAAATTCACAAAAAATATATGAAACTGTGAATACTTTTCCAAAACATCAGCTTTCCAAGGGTATGTCAACTTAACTTTTACTTTGCCAATTTTGGGAGAAATCTATGTTTTAATGTTTAAAAAATGTCCTATTTTCAAAGAAATCGAGGTTTTTTTCTCGAAAAATGACCCTTTTAACCCAACGTATTTGGGGTCGGTTTCTATGTAATTTTACTCGCTGAATCGAATGTCAACACTTGCGAATCTTCTCAAATTCATTATAACCGAGTTTCAAGCTACCAGTTTTACCACAAAAACACGTAATCTTGATCATAAAAAATAAACCAAAAAGTAGTTAGTTAAAGTTTAAAACTCGGTTATAACGGAGTTAGTGAGATCTGCAAAAGTGTTCCCATTCGATCCCGCGTGAAAAATTATGTGGAAACCGACCCCAAGCTCATTGAATCAAAAAGAGTTATTTTTCTAGGGAACCCACGATTTCTTCCAAAAACTGCGTTAACATTAAACCGTAATATTCACCCTTAAATGGCAAACTAGAGAAACTTCATTTGGGCCTTGACTTCCTCCACTGAATGAGCTTAAAACTTCACAAAAGAGTAATATTCACAAATGAAATTGTACGCCTTTTTTAATCGGACAGCATATTTTTGGGTTTGCAGAGAGTCTGCCGTTTTAATGTCATGAAGGTAGAAAACACGATGAAATCCTAAACATTGAATTACTCGATAACAGAGCGTTTAAAAAATCCCTTTAGAAAAATGTTTTGTTAGGCATTAGTTATAAAATCGATTTCTAATAGTTTCTCGTCCAATAGTGTTAATTCCCTGTACTTCAATTATTCAATGTCGTTTCACATAAAGGAGAAAATTTGATATCCCACCCATAGCGTACAGATCTCTAGCAGATATTCATTTCTAAATCTACTATCTCCACAAACGGAGTGTAACAAAGCATTTAAAAGTATCTAAAAGAAACAATTTACGAGAGGTTGATCTAGAATCCATGACCTGAATAGAAGCGACTACGCGAGAAATCGTCTGTGGCGAGAAAAGCTAATTTTTTGCGTTATTGGAAGTGTGAGCTTGACGGCTTCTTATGAGAGGGATTATTAAAG
Organism: Adelphocoris suturalis; assembly: GCA_030762985.1. Lineage (NCBI taxonomy): Eukaryota > Metazoa > Arthropoda > Insecta > Hemiptera > Miridae > Adelphocoris > Adelphocoris suturalis. The sequence continues at coordinate 14,765,483 of CM061050.1, forward strand.
TTTTACGTATCGGTGAAAATTTACGAACTAAATCACTCGCGACGAAGTTGTGGAAACCCATTTCAAAACGGAAGTTAGTGAAAAACGTTGTCTAACATACTGTACGTGCCTCAACATACTCTACTAAATTCCTATGATTTGGTCTCTAAAATTAAGGACATTCGGATGTCTCCAAATGCTAAACTTTCATCTTTAGACGTGGTTAGTCTGTTCACCAATATCGATGTAGCTAGATGCAAAGATATGGTGTGCAGGCTGATTCACGCCTCTAAACTTGATATTTTCGAAAAGGACGAATTGTTTAATTTGATGTCTATTTGCATGGATCAAAATTACTTTTTATTTGAGGGGAAATGTTATACACGGCCAGGGGTTACTATGGGTTCTCCGTTATCTCCTCTGCTTGCAGATATTTACATGGATTATCTTGAGCAACAAATATTTACAACTTGTAACACAAATGATCTTCTCTATTGGTATGTCGATGATATTGTCATTCTATGGAAGGGCACAGAAAGACAAATAGATTCTTTTCACGAAAAAATCAATAAATTAGATTCCTATATCAAATTTACCCTCGAATTCGGCGGAAATAAACTCAATTTTTTAGATCTGTCCATCTCTTTGGTAAACGAAAAGCATGATTTTTCAATTTATAGAAAATATACATATAGCGATATAACTTTCCATAGTACTTCAAATATACCCTTTAGTCCATAAGCATGCAGCCTTCCATAGTATGATCAACCGAGCACTATCTATTCCAATGAGAGAACAAAATTTATCAAAAGAAAAATCCATTATTAAAAGCATAGCGCTAGTAACGGATATGGAGGAGATCTTGTTGATTCCATATGGGATAAGGTTCTTAGGAAAAGAGTGGGGAAAAAGTTTCCAATCTGGCCAGGGAAGATGTAAATTTATAAGAAAAGCAATAGATAAGTATAAATTATTATGGGAAAATTTCGGATAAAATCGGCCAAATTCTATCATCGAGAGTTTACAAAGTAGGTTTTAGAACTAAAAATAGTCTTAAAGCATTACTAGGATCCGTTAAGGACAAAATCAATGTTCAGGATAAAAGTGAGGTGTATAAACCAAAATGTTCTTGTGGCTACGAATATTGCGGTCAAACTATTAGGAAGTTCAGGGAGAGAATAGACGAGCATCAGGAGGATTTCAGACAATTTTGATTTGACAGATACAGTATGTAGAATTTCTTCATTTTTGTCCAAAGGGAGGTATGTTGAACGTTCTTGAAAAATTCGAAATTATCAAAAGTGGCAGATCTGGTAAATGTTTAAATGAGGATATACCTCAATATATTTCACCACTGATAGGTCCATTTTTATAAAGCTTGGAATTATCCCTTCACAGTGTTAAAACCATATTTAGTTATTTTTTTCCCCTTTCACGTCATCTAATTAGCTATAATCCCCCGTCACTTGTTTGCCTTTAATTGCCTTTAATAACCTGCCCCTTTCCTTTCTCTTGACCAATGGGATTCAATCTCCCTTCACCTGTGACTATAAAAGCTGTGTCCTTTCTAATGTGTCTTCAGTTATTGTTTGTTACTGATGATGGCCTAGCCGTCGAAATCGATTGAACATTGTAACTCTTCATTTTTCGTGGAAATAGACAACGTTTTTCACTAACTTCCGTGGTGAAAATTTGACGCAACATGGCTTGCTGACTCTTGCGTTATACAATGTACCGCCACCGTTTACGGAAATTGAGCAGAACGAGGTTGTTGAGATTCTCCCAGGTAACTTATCTGTGAACCAGTTGCCCCACTCGCTGGGTCGCAAACGGAGAAACGCTTTTTCTCCCGTATCAAGACCAACAATTGATCCAAACAGACCCATGGCGTGGACCTCCAGGATCAATTTTCCTCGAGTGGCCCCGCCTATTGCAAGATGTTCTCGACTCTCCGACTAGTCACGTACCCCTGAGGGCTCCGTAGGAATTTGCCAATGCTTGTAGCTCAGAGTGGGGAACAATGTTGGATTGATTTGACCATGATGCGTTCATTGGGCTATTACCCCACACCACTGTCCAGGTATATCGCCACAGCTGATTGGATGATTGATTATGATACGCCAATGCACATGGCCGAACACTTCCCTAGTTCCTTCAAATGGTGTATTGCTAAACAGAAGTGAGTTACAATAGCAAAACACAATCGAACCAAGAAGACCCGATATTCGGTAGTGGGCAATAAAGAATCGGAATCTAGATACGAGATATCAGGTTAGGTTTTCTCCTTTTTTTTAGAAACAATTCGAATCACAATATCACAAAACCGATGACAAATTATTCTGCTTATCAAAGATGAACCGGTAGTTTCAATAACTAAAGTATGTACAAAAGATGATCTGTGCTTTTCTTTTTCAAAAATAACCGTCTAAGAAACGTGATTTTTGTCTTTATCATTAAATGAAAGACACGAGGTGTACTCTTTTTCTAGCGTGCTATTACAATTAAGGCTTGCGTCTTCATTTTTAATATACTAGAGGCCTGTTAGGGCTTGGAAAGCCCTAATCTAGTACCTAACAGGAGCTCAGCACATTATAGTAACGATACAAGTCCTACCTATTTGCGTCGTTATGTGTCCTGGTGCAAAGCTAAGGCGATGTTATTGAATGATTAAAAAAGAAGAAATACCGATAAAAATGTAAGTAATGTAATAAAATAAAGCTAAAAACAAATCGGACCGCCTAGAACACGATCAAGATAAGCACAGAGACGAACGGCGACACTTGGGGCCGTCTTCACTTCAAAGATCGTTCAGAAATAACTCTCCTAGATGTTAGTAACTACACTACGTTTCTTACTTACCGTGGCAACTGTTGTTACTGACACAGCCTAATAAACAGAGAGTCTCCCTATCAAATTTCAACTTCCTACAGTGAACAGGAAAGAATTTAGCTCTCTCAGCTGGTCAGAAAATACCCCATCACTTCACTCGTTTCTTAATGTCGCAGAGAGTGTACCTATCAAATTTCAACTTCCTACAATGAACAGGGAAGGATTTAGCTCACTCAGCTGATCAGAAAAGACCCCATCACTACGTTTCTTACTTACCGACACTTTTGCAACAAACTTGGGGCCGTGCTGATTCGGAATTATATATAAAGACCGTTCGGAATTATATATAAAGTCCGCTAAATTCTTCAGTTTCAATTTCTTCGTTCAGAAATAACTCTCCTAGATGTTAGTAATTACACTACGTTTCTTACTTACCGTGAATTGATGGCAACTGTTGTTACCTCCACAGCCTAATAAACAACTCTCGTTGATAAGGACCGCCTAGAACACGATCAAGGCGGGTATAGAGACGAACGGCGACACTTTTGCAACAAACTTGGGGCCGTGCTGATTCGAATGAGCAGTCTAACACTAAAATCGGACCGCGAAGTTCTTCACAATTTCAAAGACCGTTCGGAATTATATATAAAGATATCTCTTATTGTTGGCGGTTAATTGGAATGTGATTAAGTTTACATTAATGACCCATAACCATTAATACGAAGGGACATAGTACGTTTTTACTATGCTTGATCCCTACCTATAATAATAATAATTTACGCAAAAAATGTACTACCATTGCCAGCTTTATTCGATTAATTCTCGTCTGTAACAAACAATTTCAGGTTTGCACATTCGGAATGTTACTACCACCAATTAATTGTAACGAAAATAACGGGATACCATCTGGAGACTTGTACCCAACTAACCCCAAATTTTAAAGAAATAGATACCGATGATAGATGGTGAGAAATTGATGTTTCATGAATGCGTATATGATTATATTCTTCCAACGGTAATGGAACTGATAGGTGATTGTCTATGGATTAACCTGCAATATACTTCAAAATTTCATCAAAATCGGTCAATTAGTTACGGATATTCGCCTGTGTCAACCAATTTTTGTATTAGGCATGCGCAATAGTGTGTGTGTTTTTGTTTGGGCTCAACCAATCTTGATAAAACTTATAGGGAGCAACCGGAGAGCTACACCCAACAACCTATAACTATGATTGGGTTCCTTAAGAAGTTTTGTAAATTTAGAACTACCCTTATTTTTCCTGATTCTCCTGATGCTCTTCTAATCTTTCCCTGAATTTCCTACCAGTTCTACCGCAATATTCGTAGCCACAAGACCATTTTAGTTTATAAACCCCACTTTTATATTGAACATTGATTTTGTCTTTATCGGAATCTAGGAATGTTCTAAGACTCGGCAAAAAAAACGGCAAATTCTATTGTCGTGGGGTTACAAAGTGTACATTAAAACTAGAAATAGCCTTAGAGCATTACTAGGTTCCGTTAAAGACAAAACCAATGTTGGACCTAACTAGGAGCTCACACACACAATCCCTAAAAACGTCATCCTAATAGAACTGAACCAGACAAGGAATAAGCACAGAGAGACAAACAGAACACGGAGCCAAGCTCTGGAACGCAAGAAGTGGAAGGAAATTTCGATTTTCGAGACCAAACATTTTTCGATTCCTTGCGCGAACACAATGCTGCCCTACCTTCATTATTGAGGAAGCAAAAATATTAAATCACTCTTTCAAATTTGTAATTGTAAACAATTAAACCACAAAACCAAGTAATATAACATCTAAAACTAATATTTTCGTTCCCATCAGCAAATTTATTTGCAAATTCAGAATGAAGGGAAGGCAGAGTAAAGTCTTTGCCATCTCGGATATGCTTGTCACTCGCCTATCACTCCCAGCTAATCCAACCTTGATGACGTTTGGGGTAATGTCATGGCCCCGTCGCTACGGAATAGCAGCTCACCCCATCAATTCCAACGAGGCACGATGCTTGCACCCATCATTTGCCTGTACAGGGTGAAATGGAAACACGGGTTTAGATGAGATTAGTTTTCAATGATGCACTATGAAAAATACGAGTATAAGTTGAATTAAATCATTTCAATTATTGCTAAACTCGGTAATTAGATAGCTTCTTACGTAATGATTTTCCTGATACCGCTGGGAAGATTTCCTGAACAGGGTCAAAAGGAAACACGAATTCAGATGAAGTTCGTATTCAATGACGCACCAAGATGAATTTTTGGCGGACTTGAACTATTTCGATTATTGTTAAACTCGGTAAACGGTTAGTCACTAGTTACGAGTATTTCGTGAATATTTAGCTAAAGCTAAGAATATTAGTAAGAAATTTGCTATTTTAACCTATTTTTCCCTCAGTAACAATGATAGAGAAGCTTCAGCTTTTTTTTTGTTTTTTCAAAATCAAAATTTGGGCTTGCATTGTGCGTTTCAGAGCTTGCTGATCAATTTTGGTTCCGTTTCGGTCTCTTTGGCTGCCTGATCCTTGTCACACCCAAAATATACCCAGTTTTATTCCGATTTGGATGAAATTTTCAGGGATTCTGCTGTTCAGCTATTACATGGCCCTCGATAACTTTAATTCCCGTCAGTCGGTCCGACAGCATCCTATGCGAAAGCACAAACGTGAAATTCTTAAAATCGATTTCTCATTATTTATCGATCCAATTTCGTTCAAATTTGGAGGTATTTCGTTTTGATTGGTTTTTGTAACCATCGCACATTGGTTGTTACGGACGAAACTCCGGGACTAATAAACCGATTTTGATGAAAAGATTTGTTATTATGGTGGTCAACTCTTACATGATGATCTCATCCGGTGAATGGTTTGGATTAATAGTACGGTATGCGCATGCGAAAATATGATTTTGCATATCACCATGTATATATTGTCTATACATATAAATTATCCCACTGTACTATTTGGCATTCTATCATTTCGACTCGTACTTTGTTCTTCTACCAATTCTAAACTTCCATGTTCAATTTTTCAATTGTGGGAGTCCGATCCAGTCAGGAGGACCAATGACTTTCGTCTTTGCCTGATAAGGCACTTATCCTAATAAACGACCATGTTACAATATGTTAGGAAGCTATACTGCTAGACCAACATGGCAGACGTTTCTGATTGCAGATTTGACATCTTCATGAAATTTCATGGAAGAATGGCCTACTACTTGTGTTTCTATTTGCTTAGTCGTATTGGCTTTTTTTGCCGGTCAATATAATAGGTAAAGTTCAAGGTTCGGTTAAACATATTTTTCATCATCAACTGCAACATTTTCTCATTGCTTAATTGACCGATTATGACATTTTACGCTCCATCTTAATTTACTATTTCCCCCAAACACTGGTGTATTAATTAATATTACAGGTAGCGGTATTCATTTTATTTCAAGTTTCTTCCGATGTGAGATTGAATGAATTTGACGTTAATTATGTATCTATCATAGGCTCTGAGACCAGTACCTAATCTGCGCAGTAGAGGAGTACCACACAAATTGGGTACATATATGTAGGTATATTATAATATCTGTAGAGACATATATTTATTATTAGCCTATTCTTGATCTAGTCTTAGTTGCATTATTTTATTTTTGAGGTTTTTGACATGGATAAGTCTTTTGGCTGGGGTCAAGGAGTTTTTCGCGACACTTTTTAACATGGAATCATGTTTTAGCGATGGACCCCCCGCCGAAAAGTGAGACTATAAAGTGACATTAGAGTAGCGCCAATAATTGTGATGATTTCCGCTTACAACCGAGTCGTTGCTAGGGATATGATACTTCGTCGTTTTTCATCCCACAAAATTCGTTGCCTCTCGATTTATCCAACCATACTATATTAACGACTGCGAAGTGCGTGGCCAACAAGCTGAGTTATGAGCATGGTTATATGAATAATTGTTTACACACAGGTGATCATTCTCAATTATTGATATTGTGAACATGATTGCAACCGCTTGTTAATTTCTGATGATTTCATTGAGCTGGTGTTTCGATTATGTGATTCATAGTAGGTGATCCGAATATTGCGAGAACGGTTTGATTTGTGAAGCGGTGGTTAAATCATTTTAATAGGTAATTTCTATACTTTACACTATAGGAAGCTGTAATTTTGTATGTAGCCTCTTTCTATAATAAAGTGAATGTTTACTCGCGAGTTTCTATTAGGAGATCATCATCTCACAAGAGCTCAATCGTCGTGATCATTTCTATAATAAAGTGAGAGCGAGGAGCTAAAACATGATTCCATGTTTTTTACATTTTAGCAGTCAGGCTCAAAGTAATAACATCCGGGGGGTCCAGGGGGGCAAAGCCCCCCTGGCGGGGTCAAGGGGCGGAGCCCCTTGCGAGGCCCGAAGGGCCGAGTTTTTCTCCACACAAAATGCAACGCTCCGGCACTTTAGATTATTATTAACTCGAAAAGTGAAGGCTAAGTAGAATTTCTATTGATTTTTCACCTACAATCAAGGCGCTCCTAAAAAAGAGTAACTCCCATAGTTTTCGCCACTTTTTGGAATGCTCCCATTTTATCACAACATCTCATGGCGTCTAAGCCATTGTAGTGTCAAGGAATGCTGATTTATTACTCTAAGTTATAAACTAATATTGTTTTGTAACCATAATGGAATACTCTTGTGAAAAGAAGGCACTACATGGTTGGTATACAATTGAGTAGTAGGTACCTACTGGTAAGCAGGAGGTATTGGACATATCCATGATCTTTTGTTTTTCCCATCAAGGGAGCAATTAAAATGCTTGAAAATTTTAATTAGTAATGGACCAATAGCCATTGAATCTTTAAAGAAAATGCGCTAAAAATACCTGCTGCGTTCCAAATTATTTCTGCCGAGCTCATGGAAATAAAACTAGCTGTGAAACTAGCCCAAATCAATAACTGAAGAGGTTGTGATTCTAATATTTATCCGCTTTAGGGACTAAACAGTGGTCATCACTGTACTCCTCATTTTTCCCCCTCCGATGTGCCAGTGGAGTCCGTGATGGCACTCCGTTTTGTATCGGAGGGCACAATGGCCCCCGTAGAATCCTGCCGCTTGCAGTGTCCCTTAGGACACCTTGTTCAGTGCCACTAATGACCCTTCTGATTGAGATGCGGCTTAAACCATTAAATTTAAATATAATATCTGTGAAACATAGAAATAATTAACATTTTTGTAATAATTTTTGGCATTTTGAATAAGTATACCAATACAATCCGTATTCAGTTAAAGTTAGATTTTGATGCCTAATTAAGTACAAAACACTGATAAATTATGTAGTTTTGCTCGGTCATAATAACAGACACCCATTCAGTAGGACAAGGGTAGTCAGTTGCCAGTTTCGAATCATCAGCTTGAGTTGTATGAGTCTAATTGTTTTTACGTTGAACTAGCGACTTTTCTAACAGTATTCATCTTAATTCTTACTATTTTCGTAATATGAAGACTTGATTGAAATCGTTAGCTCCCGTCACGGTGCATAGGCACTTCGGAACTTGAGCTAGACATTTTCGAACTTCCATCTTATACAGAGTAATTTTCCACAATATTAGATCATGCTCGGATTATCATTCCTTCAGAACTAAAGTTAGGGGGCAATGCTTTTGAATATCGAGAACCTTAGGTAATATACAGGGTATTCCAAGGTCGGACGAGGGAGAAGATGTACTAATACACCGTCGGATACGGCATTAATCCGTCATCGCTCTGACATCGCAAGTTTATGGAGTTTTGCCGCGACATTATTAACTTGTTTCCTATTTATAACGAAGTTAACAAAAGTTGGCATCCTAACAATTCAGTTGTCGACTTAACGTATCAGTAACTCATATGAGTCTTCCCCTCACTTTATATTGTATGATGATGTTTATATTGCATAATATACGTTGGAAACAATATCAAAATATTCTCCGAGAATAAATATTAATATCGAACCATTGGTATTCGTTCAAATTTCTGGCTTAAAAATCAGGACCAGATTATTTCATGAATGGTGTCAAATCTTTGCATTTTGTTATTATTTTTATATTCCAGAAGATGGTATCTGATGTAAAAGTATGTGATTTATTTATAATGGCGAATCGTTTTTCAGAACAGAATTCATTTACTTACTACGTCGGTAACGTTCTACAAATAATAAGTTCACCGATCATCAATTTGAATAGGAACCTACAGCTAAGTTCAAAACTGTTTGGAATTCGAAGTGTAGATTGGTTATTGAATACCTCATTCAAATTCACGATGGATCGCTTAGCATCGCTTAGCATGGCCTGACGACCATTTATTGAAAACGATGATTCGGAAAGATGAATTTAGTAATCGTCCTTCAAAATGGCATGGCGTCATAAAAACGTATTGCAATTGATTAGGTACAGTTATTACCCTCGGAACAACTTTAAAGAAGCTTATGAGCGCTATCTTAATTGTGCTGGTTGTTCTGAATGAGCTTTAATAGACACTTTATCAGGTTCTCTCTCCACTCAAAGACTTTCTTGGTCTTGGGAACCTTCAATAGATAGTAAATTGGTTAAGGGAAAGAGGGGAGGGGGGGAGAAGTTCAGATTTCTTTATCAATTTCAGATTCAATCTGGTCATGAATATTATCTACAGCAACTCCAGATTTCATTACCATGTACATTGTTCGACGCTCTACACGATGCTACGCTGCCTTCATTATTGCAAATTGAGTTCTTATTCCACCCAAGCAAGATTCGGAGAGTGCTGCCGATTCCACTTCTCTGAGAGCTTGTTGGATACCTCTCCGTTATCCCCCCCCAGTTAATCTGTCTTCAACACGCCTGCCCAATGTTTCTAGGCATTCCTTCTTACTTAGATTATGTTATGTCTTTTTGAGATGCTAGCTAGCGAGCATCCAGACCTCCAAAGTATAAACATCATTCTGACCTGCATGTCCAACTAATCTGTATTTTTACTAAGGGATTGACTACTTGATGTTATGTAATTTTGAGTTGCGAGCTTGCGAGCATCCAGACCACCAACCTATACACATCATTCTGATCTATTTGTGAGGAATTCATGTGCATTCTACTTGTGCGAATTCATGTGGAGGCAATCAAACCTCAACCACGCCAATTTGTTTCAACAAATCCTCACCGTCATCGGCAACTTCTGAAAACACGGTACCTAATTCTTTTTTGACATGGATATGTCTTTGCTATGGGGGGTCAACCAAAAATTTTCGTCATGCAAAATTTTATGTCACAATTTCTAATGATGTTCACGTACAACCCAGCCGTTGCTAGGGGAATGGAACTTCCTCAGTTTTCATCGCACAGAAATCGTTCGCCACTCGTTGGAAAGCGCTTGATTTATGTGATAAATGTTCACATCTCAAGCTATATATTTCCCCCTCCTTACGTACCTGATTACCTTCCTAAACTAAGTTGATTGGACTATTATAAAAAACGCTGCAAATTATTTCACAAAGGTTTATTATTTTTTATGATCGTATTTTTAGTTGGCTAGCGTACGTCAAAAGGCCCGTCCAGACTCCTCGGCGTGTCCTACTTCGAATTGCCACAACCTATACTTCTATAATTATATACGCATGTTTATATTTCTCGATTTGAGCTCCTATATATTCAAATAGTTATTGCCTTAATAATATCATTATCTAAGTACGTACGAAAAGTCGAGAGGATGTTATTAGATATGCGTAAGAAAAGCTTTGGTATTAACACACAAATATGACCTTGAAAAAAACATATTCATGCCTCGAAGGAACGCCGGCGCCGTACCCACCACAAGGTGCCGCGGCGCCGGCGCCTCCTCTCACTCCACTCCCCGCTCGCCCCCCCCCCCCCCCCACCCACGCCACCCACCGTGACCCCCTGCCAAGCGTGCCAGGCGTGCGCGCGTCGAAAAATACACTTTTTTGCCCGTTTTTGGCCCATAACATCTATGCTAGTAAAGCAATCGGGATGGTTAAACGTTAGGACAAACTAGACCCCAAATGGAGTCTATGTGCGAAAGAACAGGTTTTTTAAGTCAATTCTTAGGCCTTTTATGGCCCGGACGGCGAACGGCGGACGGCGGACGGCGAACGGCGAACGGCGGACGGCGAACGGCGGACGGACATTTCAAATTTGGATTCTACACACCTTGAAACGTAAAGTGACAAAGTTTGAGGGGGGGTTATAAAAATTTTTTGCTACACGATCACATAGGCTTATTATTGGAAATAATAAACCAAAATAGAGGCCTGTTAGGGCTTGGAAAGCCCTAATCTAGTCCGTATAACAGTAGTACCTAACAGGAACTCAGCACATTATAGTAACGATATAAGTCCTACCTATCAAATTTCAACTTCCTACAGTGAACAGGAAAGAATTTAGCTCACTCAGCTGATCAGAAAAGACCCCATCACTTCACTCGTCTCTTAATGTCCCAGAGAGTCTTACTATCAATTTTCAACTTCCTACAGTGAACAGGAAAGAATTTAGCTCACTCAGCTGATCAGAAAAGACCCCATCCCTTCACTCGTCTTTTAATGTCCGAGAGAGTCTACCTATCAAATTTCAACTTACTACAGTGAACAGGAAAGGATTTAGCTCACTCAGCTGATCAGAAAAGACCCCATCACTACGTTTCTTACTTACCGACACTTTTGCAACAAATGCACGTTCGGATTATATATATAACGTGCAGATTCGGAATTATATATAAAGACCGTTCGGAATTATTTATAAAGTCTGCTTAGTTCTTCAGTTTCAATTTCTTCGTTCAGAAATAACTCTCCTAGATGTTAGTAACTACACAAAGTTTCTTACTTACCGTGAATTGATGGCAACTGTTGTTACCGCCACAGCCTAATAAACAACTCTCGTTGATAAGGACCGCCTAGAACACGATCAAGGCGGGTACAGAGACGAACGGCGACACTTTTGCAACAAACTTGGGGCCGTGCTGATTCGAATGAGCAGTCTTACACTAAAATCGGACCGCGAAGTTCTTCACAATTTCAAAGACCGTTCGGAATTATATATAAAGATATAACCGGTGGCAATAAAGTGTGGCAAGTTAAAGGGTTTGTTTACAACTCTCGAGGACAATCATGAGACCCCCAATCAAAGACATATCCATGTAACATGGTATCTGCTTGTAAAGCAGATAGTGGAACTCGTTTACGAGTTTCTGATTTCCGATACTTTTTTTTTCCCCTGCTTTCTTTTTAATAATATAATTTCTTCCCACAGCTTGAAATTGTCACGAATTCTACGTAAATATGTAATCTAAGTTAGAAGGAATGTATAGAAACATCGGGCGGGCTTGTTGAAGACAAATTGACTGGGGGGGGGGGGGGGGGTATAACGGAAAAGTACCGCTTGTTGGATAGTCGTTTGAGGAACACCTGAAAATCTTTGCTGGAGTGCTCCAGCAAACGAACAAACGAGTGGTGTAAATGAGCCCCGTACGTCTTCAGCTGCATGACCAAATTTTATATGCTTTGTAGGAGGTGGCAGCAGCATTTATTATAATGCGAGTGTCAGAGAACGCCGGCGATTCATTCTCACAGACGGCATTCACCTTGATGCCCGTAACTGGTTTGAAGTTTCCATCGAGTGCTTCTTCCATTATCGGTTCAATGAACGGTTCAACCACCAGTGAATTTTCGTAGGAACTACAGCTATTGCAATTACCAAAAATTATAAGATCAAAATTTTCTTTAGGCCTTATGAATCAAATCCTGGAATTTAACGCTTTTTCGTCTGTATCTAAAGGTATTTACAATTAATAACTGCTAAAAATTGTTGATTTTAAATATTTAGTAGAATTTTAGTCAAATAAAGTTCATCAACAACGATCTAGAAAATTAAAACATTTATGCACAAAATTATGCTGGAAAATGTACTTAAATTTCATTAATATTTGCTGAAAATCGACAAAAACTACCTGAAAAAAACTTCCAGTCATGCAGCAAGATCGAATGAGCGAATTTTCGTAAATTGTCGTAATAATTTTCGTTAAATTGTTTTGTAATGTGAGCTTTTTGAGTTCAAGGAAATTGTAAACTATTATTAATTTTACTAAAAATAATAATTCCCTACTTAGAGGTTTTGAAATGTTATCTTTATTGCAGTTTTTATCGATTTTTTAGCAGATTTTAATGAATTCTAAGTACATTTTTCAGCATAATTTTGTACATACATTTTTCAATGTTCTATTTTATAGTTAACAAACTTTATTTGAGCAATGCACTATCAAAAAATATAAATTTTACGATTTTTGGTCGCTTTTAGCATTTTTTAGTGGTTTTTAGTACTTTTTTTAATTTGACCAATTTAATGAACTCAAAAAGTTTGCCCAACAAACTCATCCTTTCGTTTACTTTTATCGACAATCTGAGACCAATTTCAACGCGCACATATTTGAACGATTTTGACATGGATATGTCTTTGCTCTGGGGGGTCAACCAAAAATTTCCTTGACGCGAAATTTGTGTCACAATTTCAGTGTTTTTCACGTACAACCCAGCCGTTGCTAGGGGAATGGAACTTCCGCAGTTTTCATCGCACAGAAATCGATCGCCACTCGTTGGAAAGCGCTTGATTTATGTGATAACTGTTCACATATCAAGCTACCAATTTCCCCCTCCTTACGTACCTGGCTACATTCCTAAACTAAGTTGATTGGACTATAAACAATTTTAATAAGCCGGTTACAACATTCTTAACGTAAAGCAATCATTTACTCCACTCCATAGGAAACATTTTCATCCTCTTGACAACAGTTGACTGTTAACAACAACTCATTGTAGTGGCTTCTCTCCACAGTTATTTTCAACATTTCTATAAGTAAACCGTTGTTTTGTTGGAATTAGTCGGGATGTGGCCCAGGGATTTGTCTAAAGTTAAAGGATTTGTTTACAACTCTCGAGGACAACCGTTATGAAATCTCCAATCAAAGACATATCCATGTAACATGGTATCTGCTTGTAAAGCAGATAGTGGAACTCGTTTACGAGTTAGTTATTTCTGATTTGTCTAAGAAATTAACATTTCTTATAATACGTGAAGGTTTCCTACGTTTCTTAAAAGAAAAAAAACCAGGTGTGCTAAAGACCACACGTTTATGTACAGTGTCAGATCGAAAATGAGTGAAGCACCGTTTGCAAAACAAATGTTTGCTACAAGAACCTGCTGAAATTTGAGAGGAAATTAAGTTTTTCTACCTGACTTGGGAAAATATTCATGAAAATCGTACTTTAAAGATAATTTACTAATCTTCGGATCTACTTGTTGGCTGTGATTACCAATTAGCAAAGCTCTCCTCATTTTTGGAAGAAAAAAAAATCGCTACATTAACAAAAAAATTGCTAGCAATACTTTAAACATTCCGAATTTCCCGCAATCTTTTCTAAGCAGTTTTCGGGAAAGCCTTGGCAGGCTTGGGTGTTTCAAGAACTGTAGAATAAATGATAAGACATAATTATTAGGCCGTTAAAACAGTAGTCTTTACGTCGAAAGCGTTCGCTCCCGGTGCTCAACTCGAAAGAGACGACGGACTCTTCCGAAAAGTACGTAAATTAAAAGTGCCAGGTAATTTCAACTTAACATTTCCCGTAGAATTTAAATCTTAAATTAAAAAGACGGACTCTACGTGCACGAAAGTGTGCGAGCACAATTCTTCTAATCCTAATTAATAATAATTGGATGACGTGTTTTTTAAGTTTGGAAAAATGAATTTTTTGGGGAAAAACAAGTTGATTCTTATGAGGTGGACCACTCTGTACGCATGGAAGAGCCAAAGTTGCGGGAATTCCCTCATGCTCATGTCACAAGAATGTAACTTTTTTAGAGGCCGCCCGAAACTACTTATCTCCTAGTTATCTCCTGACCCTTCGTGCGGTTTGAAAACCGAAATGCTCGTGAACACACCAGTTACCACAGTTGTAAAACTAAGTTACCTCGTGGGCTCGTATAACTTCATCTGCGAAGTAAGGTGTATCCATGTGGTTGAGGTAAGCTCACGTCCTAGCTCATAGAAAATGTCTTAGTTGATCCTCGAAAGACCGAACGTTTCCCATACGTGGGCACGTTTCAGCGTGAATTGGAATATTCATTTTGTAAAGTAGGTGAAGCGAGGTTTATGACGATGTAGTGCCTACCGTCTATCCGTTAGGAGGTTCCACGTGTTCAAGTGTGATATATGCGAAAGCTCTCATCTTTGTCGGGTAAACAAACGCCAATTAACCTGAAATTATGATGGGATTGATGGGCAAACAAAGGTTCGGTTTCATAAAATGAAAATTATATCCCCGACTTGAAAGCGTTCACGTGCCATGGAAAACGAGGATAAATTGATTTCATCAATAAGGTTCTGAGAACTTAAAAATCCAGTTACAAATTGCAGTTCGCAGTTCTTGGATCTATTTCATATGTATTTATGTAATTGGGAGAGGATTAGTAAATGGCGCATTTAACCGAAATGTAAAATCTGCATGATGGGTTGTGGTGTGAAGTGATAAACTTCCCTCAGCGGATGTGGATGATCTCACGGATATGAGGGCTAAGGGATTTGTGTATTGTACGGGTATATAGGTTCGTTAGGATGACATTTCAGTTACATAGTGCGAATCGGGAATCGTGATTTGATTAATAACGAAAATCTGCCAAGCCGTTCGGGAGTGGTTGTATTGTAATGGTCGAAAATAGGTGGACCGCAAGTGGTTCGCTGTTATCCCTGTAGGCGTGTGCTTGGCACAAATTGGATGATATCATACATTTTGTGGCTTGGCATGTTTTGTGGCATTTGTGAGTTTTGTGGCGGAGCGTCTCTTTTTGGGAAGATATCACAAATTTTTGGCGGTCTTCGAGTAAGGAGTGGAGTGTACACCAGAGTAATGAGTGGAGTATACACCGGCTGATATCGTCAACAGCCAACCAAGTAGAAAATTGGCTGTTGTGCAAAAATATATAACGATTGGCCAGTTGCTCGATTTTGAAAAAATCCTTCAAGACTGTGGTGTCGAGCACCCCGTCCATAGGTCCCTCCTCCCCGACCCACCCCTCTGAAAATGTTTGGGATACCTCCCACAGTGAACCCAGGGTGGCCTGGTGTCGATAGGAGTAGATCCCGTCGAAATCCGACCACGTTAAGCATCCCCATCCCCCATCCATCCCTCTGAAAATGTTTGGGGTACCTCCCACAGTGTACCCAGGGTATCACAGTGTACCCTCACTTTTAAAATTCGTTGGCCACCCTCTGGGGGTCCCTGAACAAATCCACCCACTCGATCTGTCATAATGCCCAGGTTGAACATGCCTCCACCCCCTCCACCCCACCACCAATCGATAGGGTGGGGATTGAAAAATTCCTAATTTCGGTGGCCACTCTCTAGGCTTCCCAAACAAAGTCCCCCACTCACTGGGATTATCCCTCCACTTGGCTGAGTGTTATGCTCCACCCTTCCCTCATAACCCCCCTCCCACCACATGTGCGTAGAAGGGGGAAACCTACAAAAGGCACTTCCTCATAATAAATGTGGCCTACATCCAAAATTCTATTTATTGTTTATTTTTTTTTACTTCTTTTCGACTTTGACATCTTTACTGCTACTTAAATTTTCCAATTAGTAGAAATAGTAGTAGGTATGAGTAGTATAAGCGTTTTCATGTTTTATGGAATTACCAACCTAATTGGGTTTCTCCTCTACAGTTGTTCCCTTATCCCTGTGATATCTTTGTCGACTATTGAATTCATATTTAAAAATTAAGTTTGTTATCACATGTTTACAGCATAGTTCATTTTTTATTGTTTGTTTATTCTTCAGAGTGTCGTAGCACCTAATGTATTGTATGTATCGTGTGTGTAACCCGTTCAGTTTCCCCTTGCATGACCGGGCAATTTGGTCGATCTTAGGCAGCGGCTCCCATTCCTCGTTTGTTTGCCTTTCTGCAGATGACATAGAGTAACTTGAGAGTTAGGTCGATTGGCCGGGCATCTGGCAGTTGGGAGGCCGGTTATAATGGTCGGGTTTCTCTGTCGACAGTGGTCTGGCCTGGGAAGCCGCCATGGTGGGTGGGGCTCGTGGCCGTCCGGTTTGCCTCCCGGCCAACATTGTGGAGATGCTTTTTGGGTCCCCCACATCAATACTCTCTCTTCACCCTCTCCAATGTCAACATCTTACCTGTTTCACGATTGCTAGATTGCAGAGCCGGATGGAGTCACCTCCCCCAATTGGAGAATGGGCCTTAGAGAGACCTAAAGATCTATTCGATTTCCAAGCGCACACTGGATGGTTCCACATAGTGAATAGCAATTTGTTACCTGGCTTTCTGATGTAACATTGACAATGCAAAAATTATAATAACAAATGCAATTGACAATATTATTGTCACGCAAAAAATTTTGTACCGACGAGTAATGATTTCATTTCAAATGTCAGCTATTTTCAATTTCATTACTGGAGGGAGTGAATGGAGGAAGGTCTAATAAATTGTGCTGTTTTCACTATGCTTGTGATGTTTACATCCTTTAAACATACTTATTAGTTTGATAGAAAAAGATTTTTGTCCACACCTCTGAGGGTCAACTTTTTTTGTTTTTACGCTTATTGAAAATAGAGAAAAATTACGGAAATTTTCTTATGAGGTCGAACAGGTTGATGGGACATATTTTCAGACAGTTGTGATTTGTTTCCTCATCATAAAGTTCTGATGGTAAAATCTCAACGCAATATTAACCTCCGGGGGCTGATCGGCCGAATGGCGCTATGATTGATTGCTTCAGCGATGAGCGCTATAATAAGAAATTTCACGGGTGATCGGCTTGATATTGAGGTGAAAGCTCTCATAGGGGTGCAACACGGATCATCTTCATGTGAAAAAAAAAAAAGAAAAAACTAATTTCATTCTTTCTTATCATGTCCTGAAGAATATGGATGGGCGGATTTTTTCCATAATCTGTTTTTATACTCGTCACTTGCAACAAATTGTACTAGTACGAACTAAATCACTCTCAACGGACTTATGGAAAATACGTTAACACATATTTCCTGGGTTGAGCAAGATAGGCTCAGTCAGGATGGTCCCCTATTAACTGTATAACTCAGAAATTACGAGAAATTACTCGTAATAGTAATTAACGTTGTGCATACGCAAACGTAAAATCTATCAAGTATCATGTTCTTATTGCCTGATCGAACGATTTTGCTCAAACTGCAGAGGAAACCTTTTTGAAATCTTTCAAGATTATTTGAAACATTTCAATGATCTCAATGCTTCCAACTTGACAGATATTTTATTTCTTCGATTTCGTAGTACTTTTTCCCTCCAAAAAAGAGCTGCTTTACGACAAAGTCCTTTTATTTATGGTTTGATTTATTGCTAAATTTGACCGCAATTTATATCGATTCTAAAAAGCGATATCGTCTGGAATGACTTAATGTGTATGTTGATGACGGAGTCACACTTTCACTTGGCCACCACAACGTTTTGTAACGAAAATCGGTCACAAGATTGCGTTACGGTTATGTGAAATCTTTTCTAATCGACCTAATGCTGCCTTTGACATGGAGATAATGCAGGACATTCAGAACGTAATAAGGTACGGAGGCACACTAACTTATACGGTACACTAATAAAAGTGTTACATAAAAGTCAGATAGCGTTGCGTAAAAGTGAAGTATGAAGTGCGAAAATGGAAAATTTGGGGGATGGGTTCAAGGGGAGCGAAGGCTTTTCAACGAGGCACAAAGCCCCGAGTGTATGAATGATGAATAAAAATATTTGAAAAATATAGAAATTGTTTCAGAATGTACCATTTGCCATGAAAGAAGTCAGGAAGTGTTTCTAGTTACTGAAGTTTTGATGTTATTGTGGTAGCTCAGCTTTCTTCGAAAATTAGCTGAAGATAGAATAATGCGTCTACCTCCGCCAGAACCTTTAGGGGACCATTCGTTGGAGTAGTCTCAGAACTGGCTCAGTCAGCTCTGAAAGTGGTGGAGGATTGGTGTGGCACTGAGGGCCTAAATGTAAACCCCAACAAAACCACACTTGTAACCTTTACCAGAAAAAGAGATTTGAGGGGCCTTTCAGAACCTCTTCTCTTTAATTCAAGGGTGCCCTTTCAACGTGAGGTCAAATATCTGGGTGTATACCTGGATACAAAACTCACCTGGAATAAACACCTAGGATACATTGCAAACAGATGCAAAGGAGCCCTCATGTGCGCTAAGCGTACATGTGGGAAAGTATGGGGGCTTCAACCGCGGATGGTCCAGTGGATTTATACCGCCATTGTTAGACCCATAATAACGTACTGTTGCGTTGTGTGGTGGCACAAGGCGAGTCAGGTGGGAGCACGACGAACTCTCACCAGCATTCAGCGACTGGCCTGTCTAACCATCACCGGAGCAATGCATGGTACACCCACAGCAACCATGGAGGTTCTACTGGGTCTACCCCCAGTGGATATCTTCATACAAGGTGAGGCCATGATGGCCTCCCTGAGGCTGAAATGGAATGGCTCTTGGCGGACAACCCCTCACCGAGGTCATACCAATATATTGGAACTGATACAAGAACCACTACTCGACATGGTGGCCGATATCATGCCCAAAACTCTCTCCCAACCCCATCTCTACACGTCAATCATTACAAGAGATGGGCTATGGGAGAACAATTGCTGCTCCAATGACATCATCTGGTTCACAGATGGGTCAAAAATGGAAGCAGGAACTGGCGCAGGAATACATGGGGCCAAACCCAGGTGGAACACTTCGTTTCCACTTGGGCAACACACCTCTGTATTCCAGGCAGAAATTGTGGCAATCGAGGCAGCAGCTGCGGAGAGTCTTAGGAGGGGGCATAAAAATGCCCACGTCCGCATCCTTTCTGACAGTCAAGCGTCGATAAAAGCACTAACGGCTCCAACCATCTCGTCCCGAGTGGTATGGTGCTGCATGCAAACCCTCAACAACCTAGCCAAACACAACCGGGTTCGCCTGGAGTGGGTGCCGGGGCATAGAGGCATTATTGGTAACGAAAAGGCTGACGAGCTCGCGAGAAGGGGCTCCCAAACCCCATTCGTAGGGCCTGAGCCAGCAGTCGGTTTACCAAAAACCACCTTCAGAAAAACCATCAACACGTGGGTCAACCAACAAACCGCTAAAAGATGGGCCAATATTGAAGGACACACCCACAGTAAACTTATGGTGGCTGAACTCAACACCCAAATTACTGAGGGGCTACTTAGGAAAAACCGTAGGGAACTAAAAACACTGGTTGGCCTCATATCCGGTTTTGCACCCCTACGATTTCACCTACATCGCATAGGGGTCACACAAAACTCAACCCTGTCCAGACTATGTGAGGAGACTGACGAAACGGCATCCCACATAATCTTTGAGTGCCCTGCACTCACCCATCGCAGAATTGAGCTCTTTGGGGCCCAAACCCCGATGAGCTCCATTCCGAGCGAACAATTAATCAAGAGCCTACCACCCCTCATCAGGGGGCTGAGTCTCTTTGATTAAACAAAAAACTCTCAGGAAAGTACAATAAGCCAACAGGCTTCCGTGCTGGGGGCTCAAAACCCCCGCCCTGAAAGTTTTCTTCTACATCTACATCTACATCTACATCCTCCGCCAGAACCTACGACAATATCCAAAATTTGTAATGTATTATAATCAATTTTTGTATTTGATTAAAATATGATGTCGTAAATTAGGTAGAGCTTGGTCGTTGAAGAAAAAAATAATAATATTTGAAAATGCCATTTCAATATTATTTCCAGATCTTGTTGCACTAACATTCACCGTATAATTTATTTACTCGAATATTATGTGGTTCTCTTGTGGTTTCGACTGAAAAGCAAACATGAGAGAGCGAAGTTGTCCCTGAAACAAAAGGTGAGGTGAAAATCCAGGTACAGACTATTCCTTGCTCGAGAAAAGGAATCCTGGCAAAGGTATTCCGTCGGGTGACATAGAGGCTTCCTTTTAGATGTGACGAGGTTTCTTGGTAAATAACGCTGAGGGAGAGCGGTGTTTAGAGAAATTAGGGAGAAAACTCAGTAATCCAGCTACGGACTAGAAGCACCTGCCTTCATTTCAAGCCCCCGCACATCATTCTCAAATTTTATTATGTAGATAAGGGTGTCACTGTGTAGGGCAGGTCTTCGCAGCAGTTATTTTTGTGAAGAGAAACGTTTGAAGATATGATTATATATATAACTAATATAATAATATATAATTAAATTTAAGACATTTCACAAATCTAAAGATGAAACAATGGCTTGATATTTCGAATGATTCTTTGTCAAAATTAGAAGAAAAGAGAATTTAGTACTGGGACTGTTTGTATACATCTTGATTATCTTGTCACCATGATGGAGTTACTCAATCATCGATGTTGAGCCCAGGAGGACGATATGATCCCAGTACCAACATATGAGTCCTTTCCGACTGCTGTGATAGTCTATCGTTAGTTGGCATCGTCATCTTCTTTAAAATGTTAACACTGAAGCATTCATTAAAAGTGACCGAGGGTCCGTGTGATCTTGTGTGGAGCTTTATTAGCTGTGGCCTTATAGAGCGTCATTGAACCAGTTCCAACCACGGCCAAAGCTCCACACAAGATGTGTTCCTGGGCTCAAAATCGATGATTGAGTAACTCCATCATGGTGACACGATAATCAAGGCAACAAGAAGTATACAAACAATCCCAGTACTAAAATTTTGGTTTATTATGAGTATTTTCAATAATGAACCCATTTAATCGGCCAAGAACAATTTTGATCCTTCCCCCCTTCAAAATTTGTTGGTTTACGTTTCAAAATAATTAAAATCCAAAACTCGACAAAAGTACCGAAACTCGTAAACGAGTTCCACTATCCGCTTTACAAGCAGATACCATGTTACATGGATATGTCTTCGATTGGGGATTTCATAACGGTCGTCCTCCAGAGTTGTAAACAAATCCTTTAACTTTGGACTGTAGGCGACGAAATGTAGGATAAAGAATTTATTTTATCATTCTTGGAGGCACAAAAAGCATACTATAAATTAAAGTTATTTCTCCAATACAGACGCAATGAGTTGTTAACAGTCGACTGTTGTCAGGGGATGAAAATGTTTCCTATGGAGTGGAGTAAATGATGATATTGCTTTACGTTAAGAATATTGTAACCGGCTTATTAAAATTGTTTATAGTCCAATCAACTTAGTTTAGGAATGTAGCCAGGTACGTAAGGAGGGGGAAATTGGTAGCTTGAGATGTGAACATTTATCACATAAATCAAGCGCTTTCCAACGAGTGGTGAACGATTTCTGTGCGATGAAAACTGCGGAAGTTCCATTCCCCTAGCAACGGCTGGGTTGTGCGTGAAAAACACTGAAATTGTGACACAAATTTTGCGTGACGGAAATTTTTGGTTGACCCCCAGAGCAAAGACATATCCATGTCAAAATCTCTTTTCTCCTAATTTTGACAAAGAATCGTTCGAAATATCACGCCATTCTTCCATTTTTATATTTGTAAAATTTCATAAATTTAATTAATTATATAGTTCAGTAGAACAGTCAACCAACGTAGGTATATACATATATAAAAGTGTTAAGCTCTCGGATTCGTTTCAGAATATCTCAAAACATATTTCAATGAAAAGATTATAATTTTTTTCCAATTTTTGGAGCCATTGCAATAGCTTTATTTTCTACAAAAATTCCCTAAAATATGAACCTTTGACCTGTAGTTCTCTTTAAGTTCCAACATTGAGGTGATTCACAAGAATCATTGCGGCAGAGGTTTAACCCTCTACATTCATGTTGATGTTGTGGAATACCTGATTTCGAGTAGGTATACCAGTAATCAGTAAATCACCTATAGTAATCAGTAAAAGAAATCATCCAATCAATCAGTGGATTTGATCGTCAGTTGACCTGAACTTGAAATCCCATTTAAATTGACTCCCAAGCCTCTTGGGTAAATGCTCGGGTAAAAAGATCTAATGGATACCTACGTTAAGTGGGGAATTGACAGCCACTCTTCTAGAGGCCGCACTCAGCCGGTTCCCGCTCCGTAGTCAATTATTGTTAAGGGCCCGAAAACAGAGAAGAGCTCAGTCTAAGCTAAGAGAAGTGAAATCCCTAAGGAAAATGCGTGTCACTTCAACGCCAACGAATCTCGTGAATCCGATACTAACCTTCTTCCAACAGGAATCATTCAATTCAATACTCGGGGAAAAACTACGACAAGGGATCATTTGCATGGTACTTCCCGACCAATTTGTCCCACAAATTCAACCTTTCAACCTTCAATGGAGCTTCAATAAATACAAAAGGAGGACGAAGAAAAAAATAGGTGTGGCGCATCAACTTTCTCGAATTTTCAACATGATGCATTTTTTCATCAATAACAATACATCATCTATAAAATACTAATGGAAATTTTATTGGATAATTTAAGAGGCTCAAATTTACCTTCAATTTTGGTTGTAATAAACTCCATTTTCTTGATCCTTCCATATCATTGGTAAAAGAAAGGCATAATTTTTCGCTTTGTAGGGAAGATACATATAGCGATATAATTATCCATAATACATCAAATAAACCTTTAGTCTTGAGCGCCCTTCCTTAGAATCATCAACGGTTGACTATCAATACCAATGAGTGAACAAAATTTATCAGTAGAAAATTTAATTTTAAAAGCATAGCGGAAAGTAATGGAAACGGGGAAAATCTCGTTGGTACCATATTATGGGATACGATTTTGAGGAAAAAGAGTGGGGACAAAGTCTCTAATTTAGCTAGGTCATTCTCAAACCACTAGGCATTTTGACGACTTAATAAATTAAAAACTGAAAGTTGCTGAAAATTGGTGAAATTTTTACCTCATTGTTCTGTTGCCTCTCCAAGTGTGCAAAATGCTTGGCAGCTCATGAATTGAATTTCCCAGCTCAGAATTGGAATTTAAAATTTAGATCCACGACAATGTGAATTTAGGTCCACGACATATGACTTTTCTCTGATGCGATTACGGACAGCATATAAAAAATCTCGTCAGGAGGTTCATAAAAGAAAATTTTATAAGAAAAAGACTTTGAATATTATATACGTTAGTAGGTATTGTACAAGATTACCTCAGACTTACGATTCATTCTTTTTCATTCTTTTGAGACTAATTAAAAAAAAAAAAAAGTGGGTATAGGGTATAGTTACAATTTTGATTTGGCAAAAAGTTTGTAGAATTTCTTCTTTTTCGTCCAAAGGGAGGTATGTTGAATGTACAGGAAAATTTTGAAGTTATCAAAAGTACAGGTGTGGTAAATGCTAAAATAAGGATATCGCTCAATGTATTTCACCATTCATAGGTCTATATCTGTAAAGCTTGGAATTATCGTCTTGTTAAAACCAGATTGAGTGATTCCTCCCATCCCTTCATCTCATCTGATAAACTATAATCCCCTTCACTTTGAATACATATACTTAGTTGATTGTACCTTCTGACCTTTCGTTTCTCTCGAACAATGGGATTCAATCTCCCCTCACCTATAACTATATAAATAAGCTTCGTCCTTCCTAACGGATGATTACTTGTTGTTTGTTACTAATCGTCGAAATCGATTAAAAATTAAACTATTTATTTTCGTGGCATTAGACAACGTTCTTCTCTTTTTTTAACATTAACAGTTTTTTTACATTATGTAGGTATTATGGTGTGGTGAAGTGACAATGTTATACACGTGCGTAAATACAGTCCCTATCAATTCGGAGACATTTGAATTCACTGAGGTGTTCCTTAATCGAGGACCTTGGGTTTTGCGATCGGGAAGTGAAATTTGTTGACAAGCGATGGGTTTGAGCCGAAGGGCGATGTTTTTGGGCGATAGATGATTCATCTCCGTTCTGTGAGCGGCGAGATTAGACAGTTAGTGTTTAAATTTGTTGATGATTAGTTTGGATGAATGTAAAGGCCCTGCGATAGATTAAATCATGTATTTATAGATTAAATCATATAAACCACCCACAAGCACTCTAATATTAGTCCGTCTATAGTCGTGATAAGCTGTATTTCTTAATAAGGGAATGATATAATTATATCAGCTGATTCGATCGCGTAGCGGTTGTTTTAGTAACACCTGACCTCCTTTGCACTCATGTTGATGTTATTTTGTCCTGCCAAAGGAGCAAGTTGTACTTTACGGAAGAATTGACTACATTCAAAACTCGATTGTACATTTGATTTAATGAAACATTAATTTTTGTTTTAGAATCTTCAGTCGCAAAACATTTTTTTATTTTTTTTTAAGTTTGGAACACGACCTCCAGCACTTCACCATTTCGGATCAAATCCACAAAATATTCATGCTAGTTTTTTCTTGTTAGGAATTCCGTTCACTAAATAACGTTTTTCTCTTCACTACATTGAGTTCGGTTTGGGCGAAACGAATTTTTTACGATGTTTTCACAAAATATTTTTCCCTCTCCTTGTCCTTCCACTATATACGTTGCACTCGTACTTTCATGTATGGGTGAAAATAACAGTTAATCCTACCGTTCTGAAACATTCAAATCGCTTTCTCATCGTCATGTACAAATGAAATCGTTTTGATGGATTCCATTGAGTTTTTGCTTCAGGCATATGTTATAACAGTGCCAGGAGTTATTTGGTCTACTATATCTGTATTAAGCATTGAAAAAAGAAATCTGAGGGAAAATATTCAACTGTTGAGTGGAACACGAACGAGTTATTTTAAAACGCATACTCCTGGAGGTTTCTGGATTTTAAAAAGAGGGTGACAGCTGCTACATGGACCATCGTTCACTCAACATCCCCAGCTGTCGCTTTTATTCTTTTTTATTTTCCCCCACTTCTTTCTTTCAACGCTGAATTCTATTCCCCGAAAAAATTATTTTAAAACCCGTTATATTACACACATTATGTTACGCATTGAAAACCACCAAATACTTGAACAACGTATGTTTCAAGGGTGTGGCTCACGCCTTTCTCGCGACTGAACAATGATTTTATAGATATCGGTGAAACTAGGTATGCGACGGGGTAGTGTCAAACGTTTATATCTATTACTTATAAAGGTTAATATAATTAGGTCGAGAATCAGTTATGAAGTTAAGAACAATGATTAAAACCTTACCCCTATACCGCTCATATGCGCTCATTCAGTCGCTCATGATCTATGGTGCATCTTTTTGGGGAGGATGTAGCGCGACCCTTCTTGATTCGTTATTCCTGACCCAGAAGCTCTTGATCAAAGTCTTACTTAAAAAAAGGACAAGATATTCGACAGAAGCTCTCTTTAAAGAGTTCGCAGTACTCAAATTGGGATAGCCAATTGACTAGATAACTATAATTAAAATATATAAGGATTTACATAGCAACCACCTGCAATTTTTAGATGAGGGAAAAACAAGAACTTGTGGACAATTTCTTTCTAAACTGCCTTTCCGTAGGACTCACCATGGCCAACGGGCGTATGATTACCGGGGAGCGAAACTGTTCAATGCCCTGTCCCATGTTCTATTCCTAAAATTGAAAAGTTCAAAAAAGAACTGAAAAAACATATACTAATGAGGCAATCTGAGACCCATTAGATAATATTAAAACTTTAAGATGGTAACTGAATAATTCCTATGTATTTTGATTTACCTATTGATTATAATTTTACCTATATTTACTTACAAGATGATTATTGAATAAGGTATTGAATGAGTGTGCTGATTATGTAATACTCCTCCCCACAGCACAAGTCTACGACTTATAGTGGGGAGTAGCATTTCCTGATTTGAGTAACTTTTTTTTTTTTTTTTTTTTTTTTTTTTTGTATTGCAATACCTATCTAAATAAATGCGATTTAAAAAAAAAAAAAAAAAACCTACTCCAATATGCTTAACCTAGGTCTCTTCCTAGTCCATCGTACGCATTCGCAAATTTTAAAGTAGTTGGCATGCACAGGTCGTGCTGCACAACTGATTTTTCTTAGTCTTATTTTTACTTTCGTAGGTATTGTAATCAAAACCATATTTCAACAACATCTTGTACCTACAGCTACAGTTCACTTTTCTCCTAAAGGCATAATCGACATTTCAACGAATTCAGAAGAAAACAAATTTTGTTGTTACTACCAGCACAAGTTCCCAAGAATTTGGTATTTTGACAGTAAATATTCGTATGCTCCAGAACAACAACAATTCTGATGCCTGGATTCTTGAAAATTTATTGTGGAGGAAAACTTCGGAACAACCGATGCATTAGTTAGTTTGGTTCACTCAATTCATCATTGTTCGTGAACTCAATGTGAACGTGGTTCATACATCCAGAACTCACCAAACTCTTGAAAATTCGTCACTCTTAGGATAAGTAGTGAAAAATGAAGTATTTTGGAAAGTTTGTTAATCAACCAGCGCAAAAGTAGATAGGTACTCTAAAATGGGGAACTTTCATGTGTTGGAATTTTAAACTTTTGACCTCAAATTCGAATTCGGCGCACTTGAAAACCTCTAACTACCGATTTTCAGTTCAAAAGACCGTTTAGTTTGGCCAATAAACGCGTTACATACTAGGGCAAGAGAGCTGACGGTTCCATCATCGTACAAACGACTTTCAAGAGCAGGTTCACTGGTCAGATACCCAGCATATAGTACCTTATTGGAAAGCACTCACTCAGACCTTTCTAGAGTAAATAAAAATAACCACAAAAATTCTCCACTCTTCTTTAGAATTGTTGATTTAATATCATGATTTTACCAAGTAATACAGTTGGACGGAGACGAAGGTCCTTTCCATTACCCACTGAAAAGCATTGAAATTGAGTAAGTAACTCTGTTTTACGATGTATTTGATTTGACTAATTGACGCTGAATTGTGGTTTACTAAACATTGTTTAGTCTATTGAACTTTACTCTTACTCTACTCAACTTTACTGAAGGTAGTGTCCAGTGGGATGAAGTACTTTTGTATTGGTTCGAATAGGTAAAATTTTGAAAGATATTACAAGAGCTTTATGTTTTATTGACAATAAGTGCTTTTAGTTCGCTAAATATTTAAATGTTTGGTACCTCTACTCGGAATCAAAGTCAAATTTCTTATAGAGAGGATCCCAATCAATATTTTGGTCCTCCTAGAATCGTTTGGGCCCCATTGTGGGGCGTTCAATATGGAATAACCAACCGGTGCCTGTCACCTCTATGGCACGTTGCTCTTCTGGAGGGTAATCCATCAATATCCTAGATACAAGCCGACACACCATGATATAGCTCCGGTCAGATCAGCTGGCAAATAATTATTGATGGACTCTCCAAACCCCTGTTGCATATTAGCAGCAAGGATACGTGGTTTCGTTGAACGAGGTATATTGGTAAACCGAACCACCGAATGCTGTAAAACTAAACAACAATGAAACGTCGGATAAGTGTTACTCGTCCTTTACTCTTTTCTTGGAAGTTGGTGGGTACGTATGATGGGCATGATCTACTCTTATTTAGGTGAGAATCAAATACAGGATTCGGATAATTTAACAAACGTACGTTGGTACATGGTAACCAGATCTCATCGTGTTTGATAGCGGTAGCTAACAGATCGAACTCCGTAAGGTAGAATTTGATCAATTGAGCATACTCATTCAACCGTTTGCTAACATGTGTTTGCAGAAGGTAGGCAAGTAAATGAGACGACACTGTAA
This sequence comes from Adelphocoris suturalis, assembly GCA_030762985.1. NCBI lineage: Eukaryota > Metazoa > Arthropoda > Insecta > Hemiptera > Miridae > Adelphocoris > Adelphocoris suturalis. Next base: position 14,794,016 of record CM061050.1, read on the forward strand.
GTGGATGTGAAGATCTGATGTAACATGTAATTCACAGACATTTTTGCTTCCCCTCACAGAAGTAAAATATTTGTTTTCGTGCAAGAGATCTAAAACCCTGTCTCCTAGACAGTCGAAATTTTCGAATTTTGAGTCTCACATAATAAGTTCCAAGTTGAAAATAGTTCCAGTCATGCAGCATGATCATATAAGCGAATTATTGTGAATTTTCCTATTGTGAAAATGTACTGAAACTTAATTATAATACGTGTTAAATTAAAAATTACATCCGAAACGGGCAATTTTGTTTGTTTTTGTGCGTCAAGACATATTGGAAACGGTTACAAAGAATTCTTCATAATAAAATACTAAGGAAGCAACGATTATCCTACATCATTCAAAAATTGGTTTTGATATAGAGTTTCAAAAGGTAAAACGTCATAATTATCTTGAGCTGGCTTGACGCGCGTTTTATTTATTTTAATTTTAATTGATTTAATCAAATCCAAGATTTTTGAAAAGTTCAAAATCAAATTTGGATTTAAATTGTTGATTGTCGATCTCCGGCTAGGGGAGGAACTATTTTTGTGCCAAATCAACTCCCTATAGCTTGATCCGCACGATCGATGTACAAAAAAAGAGTTTGAAACGTAAAAATCTATCAAAATCCTACCAAACGGATTTCCTTGGGACATTCTTTTGAAATAGTCGTTATAGAATGATGAAACCATCGCAAATCTAAGAGATTTCTAGAAATTATGAGGGAAAACCCACTGATATTTCTTGAAATTCCTCACTCACCATTAGGAGCGTGTGCTCGTGGCACAAAGCAGTTGGTATTTCCCATTATCTTATGGCCACAATTCACCCAGCATTATGGTAGTTGGAGGTTGGTCTCAGTGGCTTGGCTAATGAAGTGGCCTAGGTATGAAAAATGTAATCGCAATCGGAGCAGCAATGGCTACTGCACATGCTCAAAAGTACTTATGTACATAGAACTAAGAGCAAAACTAGAAAGTTCAATAAAATCGGTCTATGTTTCATCATTAACATTGGAAATATTTTTTAAACTAATTTCGGTTTGGTAAAAGATATGTGAGGCTTCACAGTACATTTCAAATAAGCATTATTATACACGAATATATGTGTATATTATACACGAATGCAACATTTCACTCAAATTCATTACGGCAGTTGTAGGGGGGCTTTCTCTGATTCTTCCAGTGCCGCTTTAGGAGTAAACGATGTACTAGATCTCATTCTACTTCTCATGAAAATGTTAAGTAATAAATTAGTAAGAGAACTAGGAATTCTATATTTTGAAAACATTCAACAACAGGTACCCGTCTAAGTTTTGGTTCGAGTCTGATATATTTAATTTCATTGAATTTAGTAAATTACCATTGTAGTATGTAGAGGTTGAATTCGAAAATTTTCCGCCTACGAGGACTGAAGCGTTGAACTAAGTGAAGGAAGGTGTGGCGCAATGCTTCTTCGTATTGACATCATGGTTGTGGATATTATCGAAATTTGTCACAGAGGGCTCAGAAAGATCCGTTCATACATTGTTTGCAAAATATTGATCAGAAGAAACTTTAAAAGGAAGATTCAATAGCAACTATCTTAAAAGTGGAAGCGTAGTCACAGAGTTTTCTGTTTTAATAAATTACATTGGAATTACGTTTGCACATGAGAGGCTACATTTAATCGGGTAACAATAAAATGCACAGAGTATCTCAACCCTAATCCACCCTATCTCTGAGAAATTCATCGCAATCTGCTGAATGCTGTAGATCCAATTACTGTTACCAGAATTTTACGTTTGCTTTTAAACTGTTGCGCTCATGAAACCAAAACTGTTATTTTAGGTCTAAAACACAAAATGCGAGTAAAAATTTATTTTTATTTCATTTGATACATTTACTAATTGTTATCAACTCCAAATTGAGCCATCCATGATCATTTTGTAGAAATGTAATGAAAACTGTAAAAGTTAGAAAAGTTTTAGTTGACGTACGTAGAAGTTTTACCATAGATCCGGCAATAATAAAACTCATTGGGGGTGGGGGGAGGGGGATCAAGGGTCAAGAGCCCAACCCGCTCAACCACTGAGAATTTTATCGGAATCAGACAGCAATAGTTCTGCCCTTTACAAGTATTGAGGGGCACAGGTAAACATTTTATTTTGTAACGATTATTTTTATTCTAGATTTCTCGAGGTTAACGGTATCCACCCCTTGACTTCACTGGGGAGACCCAGACCCTCTTCTATTTTTCATCTTGAGCCTCGGCTAAACATTGGCTAAAACGCTCCACCTCAAATTTTCAGCTTCATAGGTTGAATAGCAAAGAACTTGGCTCCGGATCTTATTCAGCTGATTAGGGGGGAGGGGGCTGCTCTAGATTACATTATTCGTTTCTAGACATCCCAAGGGTTCTCCATTTCGAATTTCAACGTCATAGGATGAATAGCAAAGAAATTAGATCCGCCGCTACTTACTCTCGTTTTTCTGTGACATTTTTCCGTTACATAGTCTCGTTATTGTGACATTTTTCATTCTAAGTCCCGGTAAAAACGGACGGTAGACCTACGGTTCTACAGTCAGATCATTAGAGAGTTCCTGGTTACCACGGTGTCTTAATACGGTGTACGTGAATCTAGGGAGAACCAAAATTTTGCTAACAACGCTGGCTGTTACTACGGTGTTTCATGTGTCTTCACACGTCGTCTCTTATCAATTTTGTAACCTGAAGCTGATTCCGAGATTCCGACATCTTGTATTTCTCCGACTCTGTTTCCCTTCATCCAGATCTCACATTCCATAATTTATTATCATGTGGTTTATTGTTCTGTTTTCGATTCGTAGTGTTCTTTGCAAAGTGAACCTTTGTTATCGGATAGGCAATTTTGGTTTATTATTTCCAATAATAAGCCTATGTGATCGTATAGCAACAAATTTTTATAACCCCCCCCTCAAACTTTGTCACTTTACGTTTCAAGGTGCGTAGAATCCAAATTTGAAATGTCCGTCCGCCGTCCGCCGTCCGGGCCATAAAAGGCCTAAGAATTGACTTAAAAAACCCGTCCTTTCGCACATAGACTCCATTTGGGGTCTAGTTGGTCCTAACGTTTAACCATCCCGATCGCTTTACTAGCATAGATGCTATGGGCCAAAAACGGGCGAAAAAGTGTCATTTCAAGGCTTTGTTAGACTTACGCACGCACGCACGCCTGGCACGCTTGGCAGGGGGTCACGGTGGGATGGTGAGGGGGGGTGAGCGGGTGGTGGAGTGAGAGGAGGCGCCGCGGCACCTTGTGGTGGGTACGGCGTTCCTTCGAGGCATGAATATATGCCTTTTTCTAGGTCATATTTGTGTGTTAATACCAATGGTTTTCCTACGCATATTTAATAACATATCCTCTCGACTTTTCGTACGTGGTTAGATAATGATATTATTAAGGCAATAACTATTTGAATAGATAGGAGCTCAAATCGAGAAATATAAACATGCGTATATAATTATAGAAGTATAGGTTGTGGCAACTCGAAATGGGACACGCCGAGGAGTCTGGACGGAAATGACGCACGCAAGCCAACTAAAACTACGATCATACTCAATTGAAAAAATAATAAACCTTTGTGAAATAATTTGCAGCGTTTTTTATAATCTCTCTCCCAAAATTTTTTGGTTGCGTTTTAAGATACATGGATTTCAAAAATCGAATCAGTCCGTTGTCCGTCCTTCCGCCGTTTTATTTGTGCAATGAAAATCAGCGTGAAGTTTTAGACTTCGTAAGCTTATACCTATATCACGCTAGTTGATTGAGCAAAGACGAGCTCGACGTGTTCCAGGTTTACCTTGAAGACACATCCGTCCGACTTGTCTTGGCGATCGTTCGAGTAAGTTCTAGCTCAACTATGTTAGTAGTAATATTGGTGTATGTAGATACGAGTATAAAGGTCGGTATCAATATACAGATTATAAACATTTTGTGAAGAAACTCACTAAGATAGTACATGTTCATATCTTAAAAGTTTAATGTTTGTACCATGAAAAAGGTAGATATGATTAGAATGACATTATTTTATCCGTTTTTCGGCAAACCTTTATCCTCCGATTTGTTGACTGTTTTTTGGCACTCGATAAATGGACTGCGTCGAGTGAAAACAGGATGTATATAAATAAATTTAGTATATTTTAATATAATTATGTATTTAATTTATATTTTAAATAATATATTTAATATATTAATGCAGTATAAATTTTAATATGAAAAATATGAACTGAATACGCTTATCACTGAAACCTTCCTCGGGTTTATACATTTACGGGCGAAGTGTCGAAGACGTGGTAACGAGGACGTACTAAGACTCGATCTTGGGTTGCCAATCAAGCGGTCTCCTACTCACCTCGTCCACTTCTACTAATTCGTCAGCTGTCAGTTGTTTCCAGATCAGCTGATCATGGCTCACGGGCACCGTGTAAACTAAAAACGTGGTAACCAGGAACTCTATATTTAATAATGATCAATTTTACACATTATTATTCATTATGGTTACTTAGCAATATTAGTTTATAACTGAGCGTAATAAATCGGCTTTCCTTGACACTACTGAGGGATTATTAGATGCTGTGATAAAATGATAGCATTCCAAAAAGTGGCTAACGATTTTCCTGCTATGAAAACTAAGGGAGTTACACTTCCCTAGTAACGCATTGGTTGTACGTGAAAATCAATAGAAAATCCCACCGTGACGTGACGAAAACAAATAATGGAAACGTCCTGTTAATAATCATTATTACATGATAAACGCCTGTTCCAAGCTAAAACTCATAGGAATCCGAAATCGTAGCGGCTTCTAGCCAGGAATGTATAATAATTAATGTCTGTAGAAACCGAGAGCGTGAAAATACGACCGAGTGTGAGCGGAAAAGCGGGCGGGAGGTGTCAATCTAAACGGGCGGTGTCGGTCAAAACAGGTACCCAGACGCCGCTGGGGTATTAGGATAGCACGTCACTGAAGGAGCTCGGGCGGCCGTTCAGAGTTGTTGGTTTCCGGAGGGCTAGTCAGGCTTTCCAACCATTTAAGTGGGAGTTACCTACTTGGTAAGCTATTCTGTAAATTTTTTTTGTGTTATACATAAAAGTTCATGCACTCCGAACAGCCTATGAAACGTGTAGTTGGAACTCAGGAAAAATCATTCGTCAGTTAATTCCGTTTATTAGGTACCGGAATGAGAGACATTGCTGAGGTGTAGGTATGTGTTGAAAAACGAAAACTCTCCATTTAAGTAGGTAATTATACACTTGCAATAAATATGTGGCCATATATGACACGATATAGAGAGACCGAGAATTTAGACCGCTTCATGGATGGTTTTTAGCGAATTTTTGAAGAAAATTAAGCTATTGCTCTCGCCTCAAAATTTGTAGAATGTGAATTTTTGAATAATTTTTATGCAGAAATCCGTTTCAGGCTATTCTGAATCATATTCTGAAGTTTAACGCATTTTTTTATGTATGTATGTATGTATATATGTATGTATATATATGTATGTATGTATATATGTATGTATGTATGTATGTATGTGTGTCATTCCAGACGATAACTGTCCGTAGAATTTTGCTAGAAACTTCAAACAAATTTTAAAATGTTAAGGACACAAAACGAAAGTTCAAGTTCGTTGGCCAGCATGATCGGATCACATCTTCTGGTTGAAATTTTCCAAAATGTAGTCAACAATTTCAAAATAGCCTGTTTTTTGCGATTTGTTGTGCGAAATAATGTTTTCAGCATACTAACATGTGGTATATTTGGAATCAGCGTCAAATTTCCTATAAGAATGTGTATCAAGGTTTCAAAAATTTCAAAGTTGAAAAATCAGTTAAAAATCGAAACAACTGCCTTCAATACTGACCACATTGGACATCGAAATCTATGAATATTTACCTACATTTGTCTTTAAATCTACAAGATTAGTTTAATAATAATAAAGTATGAGTACCCCTTAATTATTTTTAATAATTTTATTCCATGTTTGTCTGTCTAAATCATAAACTAAAATTTCTCTACACGATCAATAGCGACTGAAATGTCGAAGATTTCTTCAAAAATTCGCTCAAGGGGTCATGCTGCATGACTGGACTTTTTATTTTTCGCGTCCGTAACACACCTGCAACCGCTATTCAACAGCTTTTTTTTAACGCTCTGTAGGTTACGCTCGACATCCTACTAAAAAATATATCACTCTATAATAAACATAACGTTTCTAGATAGTAATTGAAACTGTTTATAAATTTCTGCGTTGAACACGCTTTTCACCGGTAGGTAGGTACCTACAAATTGCTAAAAACACGAGCCCAATTTCTCTCCGAAAAACGAGATCTAAATTCTCTCCTTTTCTCCCGTTTAAATTCGACTGGAGCCTCTCTGGACCGATTCAGTAACATACTCGCACCTGCCTGAAACCGTGAGAAAAACAGCATTAATACCTACATATATTTACTGCATCTCAAGTTCAGTTAGTTACAGGGCTCACTCAGTTGATCACAGTGGTTCACCATTTGTGATTATACTATACCTCTCCCAGAGGGACCCAGTTCAATAGATCAGCACCTTGAGTTTTGAGTAGGAACTAAATCAGCTAGAGGGCTCACAATTCCAGCTCCGAATCCCATCACCATAAGTTGAATATGAACGAAATTAACTTCAGAGCTCACTCAGCTGATCAAAGTGGTTCCTGAAGTTGAAATTTAGGCTTCTGACACCCTGAGAGGCTCCGATTAAAATTTCCGCATCTTGAGTTAAATAGAAACACAGTTACTCAGTATGGAGTTCACTCCGCTGATTATAGGTTTACCGTGTTGTAATTATATTCTACCAAACCCTGTGAGGCCCCATTCCAAAATTCAGCTCCTCGAGTTAAATATGAACAAAATTTGGTATAGAGGTCACTAAGCTGGATTGAGTGATACCCAGATATGTTGCTATACTCTACCGCACCTAGAGTCTCCCGGTTCAGAAGTTCATCGTCTCAACTTGAATAGGAACAAAAATAGCTACATATCTCATTCTGCTGATGAAGTGTGGTTCAGAATTTCGAAATTATACCCTATTAAACCAAGAGAAGCTTCTTTCTGAAGTTCAACATCCCAAGTTGAATTGGATTAAAATGAGCCATAGAGCCCGTGTGTTTTAAGAATATTTGTCGTTACGTTACATAACGTGTACACCTCATAATGTGAAGCCGAATTGTCAAATGTATCCTGTAAGAAGTGAACGAACGAAGAATGACTTGAGTTCTTTTATGAAGTGGAATTTTGTCAAGTGATTCATATAAAATGAAAAATTAAAATATAACGAGAGAAGTTATTTGTTTTTTTCTTTCTCATTATCTCACGGGATGGCTGAGCAGCACCAAGATACGCAAAACAAGAAATAACAAGTTCCTGTCATGCAGCATGATCGTATGAGTGAATTATCGTAAATTATCGAATTGTATTATGTAACATTGTTTTGACAATGAAGGACTTAGAGGGAAAAGAAATTGTTGAGTACTAATTTTATGACTAAAAACTCGTTCAAAATAATATTCTGTGATTCTAAAAGAGATTTTGGATTTATAACTTTTTTGCAGAATTTATCAATTTTTTAGCACATGTTAATGAAATGTAAGTACATTTTCAGCATAATTTTGAGCATAAAGCATAAATGTTTTCATGCTCTATTTTATAGTTAATAAACTTTATTTGAAAAATATTCCGCTAAAAAAAGTATAAATTCACCGATTTTTTGCTTTTTTTAGAGAATGAGCTAAAAAAATTCTGGCCAACGAACACGTCCTTTTGTTTGGGAACCTTGATTTTTTGGCGCAAGAACGGAATTTTTATCTGAATCCTAAGGAGGGTTATCGTCTAGAAAGACATATATATATATATATATATATATATATATATATACGAAAATTTGCTAAAATGGATTTGTTGCTTTCTGCTCCTCATTTTCCTGGAAGGTCTTGGAGGTTGAAGACTATGGGGGGAAAATAAAGAAAAGTAAAGTAAAAGGGTGGCCAGTTAATTCAAAGGCCATTAAAGAGAGAGACTGCTGTGCTAATTTTAACCCGCCAGGTCTGCTCCGTGTCCAAGCTGCCAGTGACAACTTGTGCCTCCGGGATCAAGATGCAGTTATCTAAATGTAACTGCATAGGCCTAGACGCCTACCGAGGGGACATTAATTAAAAATGGAATCAACTTTTCTGCTTTCCTTGATGATTTACGTTTGAAATTGAGTGTAATCCAAGACATATTAGAAGGCAATGCATGCATTACAGGACGTCCCTATGAATGGATTGTATCTAATTTTAGTGAAAGTTGAAATAAGAGAAAAAACAAAAATATCACGACTTCTCGGAATTACCCTTCCCCCCGTTAGCCCCCTCCACCGACAATAAATTTCCATCATGAATCTTCCAGCATGAAATTTGAAATTCCTGACTTAATTTCTAAAACTAAACCAAAGTCATGATTGAGCAAAATAGTCACGAAAATCTGACGAGAATAGTTAAAACAACACGATTTATGACTTTTAGTCCCTCTATTTACCCCCTTCCTTAATGAAATTGGAAACTCCTGGTATACAATAAAAAACTAGACTGAATTCATGGTTGAACAATAAATAAATAAATAAATAATTTAAAAAAAAAAAAAAAAAAACAAAGAACCACGAAAATTGGAGGAAAATTTTTAAAACACCATGATTTATCAGTATTACCCCATCATTCATCCCCTCCCATGATGAAATTTAAAAACCCAATGTTCCAAAACTATATTGATTTTGAAATGGAACAAAATAAGATTCACGAAAATCGGTCGAGATTTGTAGGTTGCTTGAGGAGATTTGCAGCGCTTGAAAGAATCGGTGATTATCCCCCACCCCGACAGCAAATCCGAAATTCCAAAGGTATGCTGCACAAATAGACTAAAATTGGAATCGAACCGAATAACAATCACGAGAATCTCTTGAGAATTGTTGCCAGGTCGATAAAATTTGTAGCAAAACCCACCTGTTTTTCGGCCTTACCCTCTGATCCATCACGGAATAACAAAATTCCCTGAATCACAGAAAACTAGACTAAAATTGGTATCGAACTAAGAAAGAATCTAGAAAGTCGGTTGAGAATTGTGGCCTGGGAAGCCTCGACAAAAAATATCACACACACTTTTTTTTCAAGATCTCGATTTTCGAATATTTCAGCCCTTCAATTTTAGCTTTTAGAGTTGATGTTAGCGATGCCATTGTTAACTATCACATCCCCGGCCACTATACGAGTTTTGAGTCCAATTTCATAAAATTTGGTTCAGTTGTTTGAAAGAGAAAAGAAAAGCTTCGGATGGCGACCGAACGAATTTTCATTCATTTTTATTTTTGGATTGTACGCATCTTGAAAAGTAAACAAAAACATTTTGAGGGGCTCTAAAAAAAGTTTCTGTCGATTACAAAAACCGATTTAAAAAACTGAATTTAAAAAAACTGAATCAAAAAACTTACTCAAGGATGCTACTGAGTCAATATATTAGACACTGTCAGAGGAGATAAGTAACAAGAACATAACAAAAAGAAACAAAAACAAGATTCGTAATGCTTCAATTAAAAGAAAATTCTGATATAAAGAAACGCTAGCATACGAGTCTGCAACACATTGGGACATTTTATGTCTTTAGTTGCAGACCCGCATGCAAGCTCTAAGAGCCACTCAGCTGATCCGGACCCTGGGCATCGTCAAGTAAATGTCCTAAAGAGGCTACATACGAAATTACAGCTTCCTAGAGTGTAAAGTATAGAAATTACCTATTAAAATGATTCAACCACCGCTTCACAAATCAAACCGTTCTCGCAATATTCGGATCACCTGCTATGAATCAAATCATCAAAACACTAGCACAATGAAATCATCAAAAATTAACAAGTGGTTTCAATCATGTTCACAATATCAATTATTGAGAATGATCACCTGTGTGTAAACAATTATTCAAATACTCATGCTCATAACTCAGCTTGTTGGCCACGCACCTTGCAGTACTTAACATAATATGGTTGGATAAATCGAGAGCTTTCGAACGAATGGTCAACGAATTTTGTGAGATGAAAAACGGCGAAGTACCATTTCCCCTAGCAACGACTCGGTTGTAAGCAGAAGTAATCAGAAAACCAACCGTAACGCCTTTTTTTTATTAACGCATTTTTTTAACGCTTTTAGTTAACGCTTTTTTGGTTTAAGTGCCAAAGTAAAGACATAAAATGTCAATAATAAACATTGAAACTGGTAAATTTACGTTGAAACTAATAAACCAAAATTTGGTTCGAATGCTCGTATCACCCCCAACTACACCGACTCAACGTGAATCACCTGTCCGCCGACTCCGGGCATCAGAAGCGTGCTAGAGCTCACCACGCCTACATCACAAAGATATAAAATGCCCCCATCTTCTAAGAATCTATTCTGAAAACTGTGGGATTATGAAAACAGTGGTTTTTCAGGCCTTTCAAAAGCCGACTTTTGAGGGATAATCGTAGTTTTGTACAAAAGTGAGCCTACGCTGCTATTAGGAGAACAGAGTTTGGAAGGAGGCGTTCTCCTTTCTACTCTTGTTTCCCTTATTTTCGCCCAAAGTGAGATCGCCCAGAGGCGGGTGCGTTCTCACTGAACGGTGGATTTGAATTTGTATTCGACCTCAAACCATAAATGAAAATAACATCAGTGACATTTCTAGGATCGATAGGTGAAATTATCCTTAGAAATTAGACACGTTAATAAATGATTAATAAATTTAAACCAATCTGAAACTTGTTTTCATTCACATGGTTCTTCTCACGTTTCACGTTTTAGAATTTCTGAACAACTTTGGTTCCATGTTTGTGTACGTATGTTTATATGTCTGTATTTCCACAAATCCTTGAAAAAACCTGAATTCTATACAGTTTCCATCAGATTTGGATGACGTTTTTGGTTAATGTGCGGGCTAGTTTAAGCTGAGATAGTCAGTTACATTCTTCACATATCAAAACCTACTTCATTCTGCGCTTGCGCAAACAAAAGCCCATTTAGCAGCTTTTTTTCGAGTAATTATTCCACATGGATTTCAGCACGATCTTTTCATTAGCAGCTGCGCATCATGTGCAAATGAGAAATCTGTCTATCAAGCATTACTTTTAAAGTTTTCATTTGATTTCGATTGATGATTATGGTTTTATTTTATTGGTGATTGACGATTGATCACTCAAAAATTGATATTTATCCATCAAGCACCGTGACTCATTTTCCATGACTCATTCGTTCGATTTTACTCAAATTCGCATGGTTGTTGGGAAATTATGATTTGATTTTTATTTACATTGAGTATTTGTATTGCATGCAACAAAAATATTGCTTACCAAAACTGGCGTATGAATTGGAGTAGAAAATAACTGGCTCATGAGACTAGACAATGGGGACAGGCCGGATTCGAATCGCGATCGCAGCGAACCTGGCGGTATGTCCAACTAATCTGAATTTTTACTAAGGGATTGACTACTTGATGATATGTAATTTTGAGATGCGAGCATCCAGACCACCAAACTGCGTAGGAAAACAGTGTAGGTACTACCTATGAATCTGTGATTGGAAAGCATAAAGCCTTGCAACAGAGGGAAATTTCCCCCAATACGAGTAAGTCAACGAATAAAAATATTTGATTATAGGTTCTCCACATCGGTTGTTAGAACGAAGTTTGTTAACCTAATGTTCGAATGATATGGAGGAGAGGGTTTGCAGTGGTTAAATTAACGTCTGAACTAGGTGTGTGGTAGGTGCTAACGATGTGTTATGCATATTCAGCGGAGTTTGCCCATTTTCCAGTCGTCATCCACAGCGATTTTCGGGAATATAAATACAACAGTGTGGGACCTTCCCCTCTTAAATGCGGAAGTTTCTGAATAAACCGAGAGAAAAAAAACCGAAGTATGAATGTGAATGGAGAATGTTTTATTCATAGCTGTTATTACGGTGGACTGTAGGACAACTTATGGGCCTTTTGGCGGGTTCTCCTTCCGCGGTTGCACAAATGATGCGGTGACTGGCGTCGTGGGGGTTGTAATGACGTCGCTAGGAAGAACCGCAAGCCGATTTAGGTGCACATTCAAAAGCCTCCATCCAAAGTATTTTGCTTCGAGACTGCAAGGCAGCGGAAGCTTTGTTTTCACTTTCGAAATGAAAAAAAAAATTTTTTGCTCCAAAATCAAAATTTCCACTCGCATTTTGCGTTTCAGAGGCTCCTGAACAAATTTGGTTCCGTGTCTGTCTGTCTGTCTGTCCGTACACATTTCCTTGTAACAGCCATAACTTCCACAATTTTGATCCGATTTTAACCAAATGTTCAGTGATCCTGCGGGTTAACCTCTAGATGGTCCCCTATCAACTTCATCATGATCGAATCAACGGGAGCTTCTGCGCAGGCGCTAACGTGAATTCCTTGTGACGGTCATAACTTGGTCAATGTTGAACGGATTTCGGTCAGATTTTCAGGGATGATGTGGGTAAGGTCCCTTGAGGTCCCATAAGACAATCATCATAATTGCATTAGCGGTACGCTCTGCGCATGCGTGAACGAAATATTCTTGTTACGGTCTTTGCAACAGCCGTAATTTCCACAATTTTGATGCGATTTTCTTCAAATTTTTAGGGATCGTGCGGGTATAGCTCTACATGGTCCCCTACCAGTTCCGTCATGATCGAATCAACGGTAGCCTCTGCGCAGGCGCAAACAAAATTTTCTTGTTTCGGTCATAACTCAGGCAATTGTGAACGGATTTCGGTCAGATTTTCAGGGTTTCCTTATTAATTTCATTTATTATATGTACCATTCAGCTTCTAATTTCCCACCTTATTAATTCCCTGATGCCAGAACCGGTCGTTTCTAGTTTTCTGGAATTTAATGGTGACGTACTGTGAAGGTCACGAGGAAGCTCATGTGCCATTTCCTTGGCAGTGTATTTTATTTATTTATTTATTTATTTTTTATTGAATTGGTTTTAGAATGGTCTGAAACGGATTCGTTGGCGGTTATTCTTTTATTAATTTTTTATTTATTTTTTTCATGCTTGGGTCGTCCCACACCCCCTGGATCAACTCCAATAAGTTGTCCCTCAATTGAAAACTCAAGCTTCACAGGGAAGTTCTAATAACGAATTGAAAAAATCAGTCCGCCGTGCGTCGTCCGTCGTACAATGGTCAAGCAACTGTGAAAATCTGACCAAAAGTATAAAAGTTCCAGTCATGCAGCATTATCATATGAACGAATTATCCCAAATTACCTTTCGTTGGTTTTTATCAAAGAAATTTTTAAAACCCAATTTTATGGCAAACTACTCAAACTCAGTAAATAAAATTAGGCAATTCAAAAAATATTTTAAAGTTTTAGATTTTTTTGGTTTTTACAGATTTTTCAGTAAATATTAATGGAATTTAAGTTCGTTTTGCAGCATAATTTTGAGCGAAATTCCTTAAATGTCCTAGTAAATCTTTGATACTTTTGTTTTGACTAAAATTCTGCTGAAAATTATAAATTTAATCATTTTGGACCGTTCATAGTCATTTTTCACGCATTTTTTGAAATTTTCCCAATTTGATGTGCTCAAAAAGTGCTGGCCAGCGACCTCTTCCTTTCATTTGGAAAGCTTGATTTTTTGGCGCGAAAACGGGTTTTTAATCTCAATCCTCAGGAGAGTTATCGTCTGGGATGGCAAACACACACACACACACACACACACACACACATATATATATATATATATGTATATATATATATATGTATATATATATATATATGTACATATATATATATATATATATATATATTGTAGTGGACTACATATATATAAGCGCAAACTTCGGAAATCGTTTCAGGATGCCTCAAAACGGTTTTCAAGGAAGGAATTTTTCAAAAATTTTAATCTTAAAATTTTCCGAATCATTGCAATATTTTCATTTTGAACGCAAAAACGCCAATAATAATACAAAAATGCTTATTATTTATGTATTAAATAGCGCAGATCAGGTACAGGCATCGCAAGTGTACCTACCTACCCCTTTTCGTGCTTATCGGAAATGTAATGGAAATCTCCAGAATGACGTTGGTTTTACTTATATCCAACAGATAAATCCTATGGGATGAATTGTAAAAATCAATAATAAATAAATTATATTATGCAGTGATTACCAAAGATATTTTTCCAACAAATTAGGGTATACATTTCGGCACAAAAATTATATGGATTAATCATTCTAAAAACATTACGGATGTTGCCTCCATAAGCTTATCAACGCCCCAATAATCTTGTTTTTTAGAATTTTTTCAGAGATTTTGAAATTTCCCCGACCGTGCGCTGGAGAGAAGCAAACGCACTAGGCTCCAGTGGCCACAAAGCCGACTGATTTAATCGATTCGAACCTAGAACATTTCTTTTCCGCCTTCCTTGTCACAGTTTTGACTGTTTGTCAGGGATTGGAGACTTTTTGAGGCTCCTCCATCAATCACTTCTCGGTCTCAGCTTTGATGGATCTCATACCCAGAATACAGCATTTGTCTTCATGAATAACCATTAAGAAAATATAGGACGTCTCAGAGATTGATCGCTTATTGCTCTGTACTTCCTCTACGCAACCGTTCATCAAATTATTAAAAATAGGTTAGGATTTTATCCGCTGGCAGTAATAATTGATCATGAATACTGTAGAAATCGAAATATACTAATTTATTAATTACATTTTTCATAATTTATTTATTAATAATATCAATTTATTCAAACCATAACACGACACGTTCGCAATGTGGTTGCACGTACGTGTATCACTATACTTTTGTGACACGAGAGGTATCAGATACCCACTTAGTTATTGTTGGTTGTTATTTAGACATATTATCTAACAAGAATGGGTCTGAAATTGGCAATATAATTCATGGCTAAAATTATTTCTACACTTGAAACAACGGAATAAATTTATACATGAACAAATTAATGCAAAATGTACTTAAATATTACCTATAGATGCTATGTATCCATCAATTGCTACTTTGATGAGTAATGCTACTGAAATTCTACATGGTGCTATTACATTCCCTTCTACCACCTATTGTGAACATGATTACAACTGCTAGTTAATTTGTTATAATTCGTGTTACTTATATGAATAAATGAAAGCTTATGACGAAGAGGTTTCAAATATGGCGTCTTTGGGCCCCAAACCCATCCTGGGGGGGGGGGGGGGTGTAAAAAATATATGCATTTTTCCTGTGAGGGCTCAAATGAATGACGAGGAGGTTTCAAATATGACGCTGGGGAGAAAGAAATAAAACAACTTGACATATTAGTGATAAAATGTACCGCGAAATCTGAGTCATTCTTATATGCGGGTTTCACGGGTTTATGTGAAACACGTGAGCTAAACACATTCTGTGTTTCAATAATTTCATTCGAAGTGTGTAAATAGAGGTAACCGGGAGTCCAGGGCGAGTTTTTTTTAGTTCTATTTTCAGAATCTATGTATTTTGAAACTTAATCAATCAAATTTTGAGAGGGGTATACATTTTTTTCTTTCGTGGTCGATTCAAAGGTTCGTTATTGAAAATAATGAACGAAAACCGCCTTAGATATAACTTGGGATGACCGTTTCATCTGATATCAGTCCACAGGGATTCCCTTATCAAAGAATGGAATTTTTATTATTACTCTCGTCACTTCTAAATGTACTTGTGAAGCGTCGGTAGTTATTTTATTATTTCATTAATTTTCAATTAGTAGTAAATATCTATATACTTAGATGCAGATGTACTAATGCTGTTAGATACCAGCTCTTGCTACGTACAGGGGAACTTGTAAAGTGTAGGTGTTTTGTCGAATCTTCTCGGTAGGTGCCAACATCAAGGCAGTTCTATTATGGTGCTGTACAAGCCACTAGTACGTTTAATAACAAAGAGCGGCGTAGAAGGGATATCTAGATAGATGATAAAGCATTTCTAATGATACAGGTCTGAATACCTGCCCATAAGGAAAAACACAGATTGTACCCAATTATATCATACAGACCTTAATAGAACTCTACCTTTGAATAACATTTTAATAACAGATTGTGATTGTGCCAAAGCAGAGTGAATTAGAATGGCAAAACATGTAAGTTGGAATACACATTGTTCCAGGCCTCTCCGAAAGCGAGCGAAGCCCCTAGCGCCGCCCCATCGAAGTGACAGGGAAAACGGAGTGGGGTGTGGGAAGCTGCGGGCTGAAGCTGGAGATGAAGAGAGCACTTGGAACTCTGCTGATGTGTCATATCCTCATCGAGTAAGTACCTTCGTCAACCATTAGCCGACTATTACATCCGGTCGATCCCTTACCGACGGTTAAATCTGAATTTGAGAGCCCCCCCTACACCGGCTCATTAACGTTTGATGGGGTCACTGAAAACATCAACACGAAAGACTCAAGTTAAACTCGTTCTAACTCCATGAAACTTATAAAATTAAATCAAATCGTAGTAATGACAAACTGATACTATTTTAAGTTCTACTTCAGCGTTCGTTAATGATGATGACAAGATCGCAGAAACCGGCGCCTAATGTTATTAGCTCTTTCACTTCTCTTCAGCTCCTCTTGGATGAATCATGAACCATGAACCAATACCAATCAACCACGATCTGAGCCGCTACATATCTATTACACGCATTACACCTATTACACGCGTGCGCGCGAACGCACACACAGACAAAGACATTGACACAGTTATTTCTCGTATTCGGCCTTAGAATGGTCTGAAACGGATTTGCATGCGGTTTCTTTTTTTTCTCTCATACTTGGGTTGTTCCACACCCCTGATCAATTCTAATAGGTCGTCCCTCTATTCACGAAGCATTGCTTCAGAGCGTAACCTTCAGAATTTTGAGAAATTACTAAATATTTCTATTGCATTTTGTTGACCAAACTAGAGCCTATTTGGCACAAGGACGACGAGTAAACAATTTAAAATTTTATATTTGTTTTGGCTCATAGTCGAACACCTATTTGTGATGCGGGCATAGAAACTGGTTAAACCGCGTCAAAATTTCCAAAGAATCGTATTGCGTGAGAATTTTGGAAATTTTCATGAAATTGTACTTTTCTGGTAATTTTTTGGTGAACGGACAACGCTACAGCAAAACGGACCTCACATTTGTAATCAGCGCATCAAAAAACATAAAGGGACCTGCTTTGGAGAGTTTTAAAAAAGGCCAGAGGTATTTGTTGGAGAATTTCATCAAATTATCGAAATTCGTTGATATCCGGTGAACGTAACCTCCTAGAAGAAAACGCATTTCAAGTCCTGATTCAACGACTCAAACACACAAATTAAGAGCTATTTTGGAGAATTATTGGTGCAATAAAGGGTATAATTGCGAATTTAAAAAGAAAATGACCAACTTAAAATTTTTCAACAAACTTTTATAATAATTATGCAACTTGCTGTCCGCTTTTATATAGAAAGTTGTATAATAAACCGATAGTTACTCGTAAAAAGTTCCGTTTAAATTGACCGTTACGGAGGTTTGACGAAATGTGCTACTTTTTTCTAATTTTTTTCGCCCGATACATTTCTGAACACCCGATTAATATCCTAGCGGGTGATGTAAATCAAATGGAAGCCGATAAAATGCTAGCGGGTGATTAATATCAATATTTGAACACTCGATAGATTTCCGATCACCCAATTAACATGATTCGAGAGAGCCGCTTGATATCATATTGGGCATTGAAAAACAAATGCGAAGAGAACAGTATGGTAGCGGGTGGTTAATTTCAATATTTGAACACTCGATAGATTCCCGATCACCTGATAAAAAAACTTATTTCTGTTCTAGAACCAAAAATTTCAACCATGTATCATGTTTTCTCCTCGATATTGATTCGAAATTCTATGAAAACATCAGAAATTAACAAGCGGTTGCAATCATGTTCACAATATCAATTATTGAGAATGATCACCTGTGTGTAAACAATTATTTATATAACCATGCTCATAACTCAGTTTGTTGGACACGCACTTCGCCGTAGTTAACATAATATTGTTGGATAAATCGAGAGCTTTCGAACGAATGGTCAACGAATTTTGTGGGATGAAAAACGACGAAGTACCATTTCCCTAGCAACGACTCGGTTGTAGGCGGAAATCACTGTAATTAATTTCGTGCGCGGAAAAAAATTGACTCGCAAAATTCGCTAGGACCCCAGGGCTAAAACATGATACATGTTAATATGATTCGAGAGACCCGTTTGATTTCCTATCGGGTATTGAAAAAGCCTATAGAATAGTAGCGGGTGTTTACTCCATTTTTGAACACCCGCTTGATTTTTGAGCGGGTGAAAAACGTGATTCGAGAGACCTGTTTGATTTCCTAGCGTGTATTGAAAGAGCCGATAAAATGGTAGCGGGTGTTTAATTTCCATATTTGAACACTCAATAGATTTCCGATCACGCGATAAACGTGATTCGAGAGACCCGTTTGATTTCCTAGCGTGTATTTAAAACCGATAGAATGGTTGCGGGTGAGGCCTGATAGAACGGACACCGCACCATACCCGCTTAGAGTCACCAATCTCGCGGCCCGATAAATTTTTACGGCTCACCCGTTTGATTATCAAGAGGGCATTTTAAAAGACCCGTTTGGAATTGGTCCACCCAACAAAAAAACAAAATTTCCAAATGAAAAGATGAGTTTGTTAGCCAGCACTTTTTGAGCACATTCAATTGGTCAAATTTTAAAAAAGTGCTAAAAAAGCACAAAAAATACCTGAACGAATTAACCGAAATTATTTATCAAAGAAGAGATGAATACCTACTATCAATAGCTTCATTTTCTACGGAAATTCGCTAAAACCAATTCACATCCATCAAAGATGAATCTAAAATAATTTTGATGTAAACTTAGTAAAGTAAGCGGAAATCATCAGAAATGCTTGCATACGAGTCTGCAACACATTGGGACATTTTCATGTGTGTTTTCTTATTATTTCCTTATCATTAGGGAAAAAACTGGATTCTAGAGCCACTCAGCTGATCTGTAATCGGTCAGTTGTGTTCAGAAGTCCCTCAAGGGGCTACATACCAAATCTCAGATTCGTGGGATCATTAGGGAAAAAACTGGATTCTAGAGCCACTCAGCTGATCTGTAATCGGTCAGTTGTGTTCAGAAGTCCCTCAAGGGGCTACATACAAAATCTCAGATTCGTGGGATCATTAGGGAAAAAACTGGATTCTAGAGCCACTCAGCTGATCTGGGATCGGTCAGTTGCGTTCAGAAGTCCCTCAAGGGGCTACATACCAAATCTCAGAATCGTGGGATCATTAGGGAAAAAACTGGATTCAAGAGCCACTCAGCTGATGTGGGATCGGTCAGTTGTGTTCAGAAGTCCCTCAAGGGGCTACATACCAAATCTCAGAATCGTGGGATCATTAGGGAAAAAACTGGTTTCTAGAGCCACTCAGCTGATATGGGATCGGTCAGTTGTGTTCAGAAGTCCCTCAAGGGCCCACATACCAAATCTCAGAATCGTGGGATCATTAGGGAAAAAACTGGATTCTAGAGCCACTCAGCTGATCTTGGATCGGTCAGTTGTGTTCAGAAGTCCCTCAAGGGGCTACATACCAAATCTCAGATTCGTGGGATCATTAGGGAAAAAACTGGATTCTAGAGCCACTCAGCTGATCTGGGATCGGTCAGTTGCGTTCAGAAGTCCCTCAAGGGGCTACATACCAAATCTCAGAATCGTGGGATCATTAGGGAAAAAACTGGATTCAAGAGCCACTCAGCTGATGTGGGATCGGTCAGTTGTGTTCAGAAGTCCCTCAAGGGGCTACATACCAAATCTCAGAATCGTGGGATCATTAGGGAAAAAACTGGTTTCTAGAGCCACTCAGCTGATCTGGGATCGGTCAGTTGTGTTCAGAAGTCCCTCAAGGGCCCACATACCAAATCTCAGAATCGTGGGATCATTAGGGAAAAAACTGGATTCTAGAGCCACTCAGCTGATCTTGGATCGGTCAGTTGTGTTCAGAAGTCCCTCAAGGGGCTACATACCAAATCTCAGAATCGTGGGATCATTAGGGAAAAAACTGGTTTCTAGAGCCACTCAGCTGATCTGGGATAAGTCAGTTGCGTTCAGAAGTCCCTCAAGGGCCCACATAAGAAATCTCAGAATCGTGGGATCATTAGGGAAAAAACTGGTTTCTAGAGCCACTCAGCTGATCTGGGATCGGTCAGTTGTGTTCAGAAGTCCCTCAAGGGCCCACATACCGAATCTCAGAATCGTGGGATCATTAGGGAAAAAACTGGATTCTAGAGCCACTCAGCTGATCTTGGATCGGTCAGTTGTGTTCAGAAGTCCCTCAAGGGGCTACATACCAAATCTCAGAATCGTGGGATCATTAGGGAAAAAACTGGTTTCTAGAGCCACTCAGCTGATCTTGGATCGGTCAGTTGTGTTCAGAAGTCCCTCAAGGGCCCACATACCAAATCTCAGAATCGTGGGATCATTAGGGAAAAAAATGGATTCTAGAGCCACTCAGCTGATCTTGGATCGGTCAGTTGTGTTCAGAAGTCCCTCAAGGGGCTACATACCAAATCTCAGAATCGTGGGATCATTAGGGAAAAAAACTGGTTTCTAGAGCCACTCAGCTGATTTGGGATCGGTCAGTTGTGTTCAGAAGTCCCTCAAGGGCCCACATACCAAATCTCAGAATCGTGGGATCATTAGGGAAAAAAATGGATTCTAGAGCCACTCAGCTGATCTTGGATCGGTCAGTTGTGTTCAGAAGTCCCTCAAGGGGCTACATACCAAATCTCAGAATCGTGGGATCATTAGGGAAAAAACTGGTTTCTAGAGCCACTCAGCTGACTTGGGATCGGTCAGTTGTGTTCAGAAGTCCCTCAAGGGCCCACATACCAAATCTCAGAATCGTGGGATCATTAGGTAAAAACGTCATTTCTGATGGTCATAATCATCGTTGTGGCCACTTGGGACAATTTTCGTGAGCAATTTTCGTGAGCAATTTTCGTGAGCAATTATTTTCCGTGACGTTTTTTTAGTTTATGTGCCAAAGCAAAGACATGAAAATGTCAAAAAAAAAAAACGCTCGATACCCACTTGGATTTCGACACTACCAGCTTGGATCGACGGACAACAGCGCGGATTCCTATCTGGAACTCCAATTGAATAGAATAGAATAATCTTTATTGTACATAGGACAATCAGTCCCTCATAGCGTACAGAGAATGACATGGGTCAGAAACGTAAAGCATTCATAAACATAAAGCATATTATGTCAACATATTGTCATATTGTGACAACAGTAAAACAAAGTATATAGGTAACTAAACTAAAAGCAGGTAATAAAACCAAGTGTATATTATAATTTTTTTTTTTAATAAAACGAAACAAATTAATGAAAAATAAAGAGGGGTAAAAAACAAAACTTAAGTAAAAGGGGATCTGGTTTGTCATGTTTCATATTATGTTTTCATGTATTTGATAACTGCGCTCCTGAATCGGCCGAGAAGAGGGATGGATCTAATCTTGACAGGGAGGCTATTCCATAGCCTCGCGCCCACGACCGAAAACGATTGGCGATAAAAGATTTACTTGCATGTGTTGGTCTCCGGAGTGCACACGATCTTTGGGACAATTCCCGGGTAAAAAGCTCTCGTAGGTAGACGTTATTCCCCGTCCATGCATGATTTGAAAATTAGGGGGGGCGTGGATTTATTTTCTCTCTCGTTGTATAGAATCCTAATAATTGTGGTAGAAGACATTGATAGATAGATAAGAAAAATCCCAAGGTTCGGATACAAAAAGTAGAGGGTAGTAGGTAGTGGTGTTGAAAATTCAGGGCCTGCGTAGTAATTCATTCAAAGAACAACTCACGAAATGAACCGCTTAGTATGCCTTTGAAGCCATTGTCAACAACTCCCCTTTTCATTTGCACTAGGTTGAAGAAAGTGAATTACCAAATTCTACTTGTCTTTTTCGAGGTTTAAAAGACCGTTCTGGAAGGGGATTCTCGACTCAGGGAGCAAGTCAGTTTTAGCAAAGGTCAGAACAGTGGGGAGGTGAACAATTGTATTACTGGCCTAAAAGAACTGTGGGAGTTAAGCGACTTTTGGGAGGGTAGACAGTTTAGAGTTTTCATAGAGGAAGCTAATTGGCTCGTAAAGAAGGAACCGCCGTAGTTGGTCGAGAGAGATCAAAGTGAATCCTCTGTCAACATCTTATAGACTGTGTGTGAAAAAAGGTAGATACTTTTAATTTATTAATAAATTAATTTAATTAATTTATTAATACATTCATATATATATATATATATATATATATATATATATATATATATATATATATATATATGTATATTAATTGCTATGCAATTCTTAGGCCGACCCCCAACAATTTTTTTGTAACGTCCGTGACGAAATTAAAGATGATTTTCACGTACAACCGAGTAGTTGAGTAGTTGCTATAGATTGTGTCACAATTTCAGTGTTTTTCACGTACAACCCAGCCGTTGTGAGGGGAATGAAACTTCCGCAGTTTTCATCGCACAAAAATCGTTCGCCACTCGTTGGAAAGCGCTTGATTTATGTGATAAATGTTCACATTTCAAGCTACCAATTTCCCTCTCCTTACGTACCTGGCTACATTCCAAAACTAAGTTGATTCAGGCTAAGAATTGCATAGCAAATTATCCTCGTTTTCTACGCAGTAGAAAAGAGAAAAGACCCGGCGAGGCGCGAAGCGCCGAGTATAGATTAGGGGGGTCCAGGGGGGCGAAGCCCCCCGGCGAGGCGCGAAGCGCCGAGTATATCTCTATCTCTATCTCTATTATTAATAAGAATGAAACTCCGTCTGTCGCTCTGTCGCTCTGTCTGTCGTGTCTATGCACGGCCAAACGGCTGAGTGGGCCGGATCTACGAGTGGGGGGATCTTTTTGGGATTTTCCGATAGGGTGTATAAGCGAATTTAAAATTTTCTAATCCCACCCGAACCATGGGCCGTAGGGCGGGAGGGGGGTCGAAGTAATAATTAATGTGCGCTTTTTCCACTTCCCCGCTTCCCCTACCCCTCTAAACGGCCGTTGACAATTCCGGAAAAATACGGGTTTCGTAGGTTTTCCTACGAGGAAGACGACGGCGCGATCGGATCGCGAAAAAAGTATCGGGAAATGCGTTAAAAAAATGCGAGAGTACGGACCCGTTTTCTCGAAAAGTCCGCCGAAAAACTTGGTTTTTTCCGATTAAAATATACCCCATAAAGGTACGTTTTTCGGAACGGTTTTCGCGGGCGAAATACAGCTTTGGGTCCGCCGAATCTGAATCCGAAATCGGATATCGAAAAAAGTGACGGAAAGTAGGTCAAATTGGGAGGGGAATTGCGAGGCCGTTACACAACGTTGCTTACCTGAAGGGACCCTCACAGGGGGGTTCCCATTTGCACTTCTACGCAATACCTTGCGAGCGAAGCGAGAGCCATTTCAAATAATAAATACGGACTTTCTCCTACACATATACAGGTATACCTTGCGAGCGAAGCGAGCAACATCCCCGAATAAACTTTTCGTGGTTCCACGTAGTTTCTAAGATTTAATTTGTTTGTAAGAATTCCCAACTGAAAAAAAACGTCTGCCAAGTTGGGTGGGCAGTACAACATTCCCTAATAAACTTTTCGTGGTTCCACGTAGTTTTATAAGAATTAATTTGTTTGTAAGAATTTCCAACAGAAAAAAACGTCTGCCAAGTTGGGTGGGCAGTATAACTTCTTCAAGCGAGCGAAGCGAGCAGCATCCCCTACAGAATAAATACGGACTTGCGAGCGAAGCGAGCAACATCCCCTAATAAACTTTTCGTGGTTCCACGTAGTTTTATAAGATTTAATTTGTAAGTAAGAATTCCCCAACAGAAAAAAACGTCTGCCAAGTTGGGGTGGCAGTATAACTTCCTCAAGCGAGCGTAGCGAGCAGCATCCCCTACAGAAGTTAAACCTACCCTTAGGGATCTACCGTTTGCGAGCAAAGCGAGTAAAATTCCCTAAATGCCATACTTTGCGAGCGAAGCGAGCAACATTTTCTACATGCCAGACTTTGCGAGCGAAGCGAGCAACATATCCTACATGCCAGACTTTGCGAGCGAAGCGAGCAATATTCCCTACATGCCACACGTTGCGAGCGAAGCGAGCAACTTAATGGGGCGTCCGGGGGGCTTGCCCCCCGGCTGGACGTGGAGGCGAGCGTAGCGAGCCGGAGCGTGGCTAGTTATCTCTATTATTAATAAGAATGAAACTCCGTCTGTCTGTCGCTCGTGCCTATGCACGGCCAAACGGCTGAGTGGGCCGGATCTACGAGTGGGGGGATCTTTTTGGGATTTTCCGATAGGGTGTATAAGCGAATTTAAAATTTTCTAATCCCACCCGAACCATGGGCCGTAGGGCGGGAGGGGGGTCGAAGTAATAATTAATGTGCGCTTTTTCCACTTCCCCGCTTCCCCTACCCCTCTAAACGGCCGTTGACAATTCCGGAAAAATACGGGTTTCGTAGGTTTTCCTACGAGGAAGACGACGGCGCGATCGGATCGCGAAAAAAGTATCGGGAAATGCGTTAAAAAAATGCGAGAGTACGGACCCGTTTTCTCGAAAAGTCCGCCGAAAAACTTGGTTTTTTCCGATTAAAATATACCCCATAAAGGTACGTTTTTCGGAACGGTTTTCGCGGGCGAAATACAGCTTTGGGTCCGCCGAATCTGAATCCGAAATCGGATATCGAAAAAAGTGACGGAAAGTAGGTCAAATCACTAGCGGAAGCGAGACTAAGCTATTAAAATGAGAAATTATTATATGTGCTGTGGACGCGAGAAGGCAGGAAGTCTAGGAAGACAGACGTGTTTGGGTATACTCAGGTACAAGTTTCGGTGTTCGGGTGTTGCGAGCAGGTACACAAGGTACCTTGCGAGCGAGCGAGAGCCATTTCAACAGAATAAATTCGGATTTTTTCAAACAAATATACAGCAATACCTTGCGAGCAATGCGAGCAACATCCCCGAATAAACTTTTCGTGGTTCCACGTAGTTTTATAAGATTTAATTTGTTTGTAAGAATACCCAACTGAAAAAAACGTCTGCCAAGTTGGGTGGGCAGTATAACTTCCTCAAGGATATACAGGTATACCTTGCGAGCGAAGCGAGCAACATTCCCTAATAAACTTTTCGTGGTTCCACGTAGTTTTATAAGATTTAATTTGTTTGTAAGAATTTCCAACAGAAAAAAACGTCTGCCAAGTTGGGTGGGCAGTATAACTTCCTCAAGCGAGCGAAGCGAGCAGCATCCCCTACAGAAGTTAAACCTACCCTTAGGGATCTACCGTTTGCGAGCGAAGCGAGCATCATTCCCTACATGTTGGGTGGGCAGTATAACTTCCTCAAGCGAGCGAAGCGAGCAGCATCCCCTACAGAAGTTAAACCTACCCTTAGAGATCTACCGTTTGTGAGCGAAGCAAGCAACCTCCCCTACATGTTTCAATTGCGAGCGAAGCGAGCAACATTCTCTACATACCACACTTTGCGAGCGAAGCGAGCAACATTCCCTACATGCCACACTTTGCGAGCGAAGCGAGCAACATTCCCTACATACCACACTTTGCGAGCGAAGCGAGCAATTTAATGGGGGGTCCGGGGGGCTTGCCCCCCGGCTGGACGTGGAGGCGAGCGTAGCGAGCCGGAGCGGCTAGTTATTAATAAGAATGAAACTCCGTCTGTCGCTCTGTCGCTCTGTCGTGTCTATGCACGGCCAAACGGCTGAGTGGGCCGGATCTACGAGTGGGGGGATCTTTTTGGGATTTTCCGATAGGGTGTATAAGCGAATTTAAAATTTTCTAATCCCACCCGAACCATGGGCCGTAGGGCGGGAGGGGGGTCGAAGTAATAATTAATGTGCGCTTTTTCCACTTCCCCGCTTCCCCTACCCCTCTAAACGGCCGTTGACAATTCCGGAAAAATACGGGTTTCGTAGGTTTTCCTACGAGGAAGACGACGGCGCGATCGGATCGCGAAAAAAGTATCGGGAAATGCGTTAAAAAAATGCGAGAGTACGGACCCGTTTTCTCGAAAAGTCCGCCGAAAAACTTGGTTTTTTCCGATTAAAATATACCCCATAAAGGTACGTTTTCGGAACGGTTTTCGCGGGCGAAATACAGCTTTGATCCCGCCGAATCTGAATCCGAAGTCGGATATCGAAAAAAGTGACGGAAAGTAGGTCAAATTGGGAGGGGAATTGCGAGGGAAGCGATTAACATCAGAAATTAATCGTCCACGGGCCGCCGTTACACAACGTTGCTTACCTGAAGGGACCCTCACAGGGGGGTTCCCATTTGCACTTCTACGCAATACCTTGCGAGCGAAGCGAGAGCCATTTCAAATAATAAATACGGACTTTGTCCTACACATATACAGGTATACCTTGCGAGCGAAGCGAGCAACATCCCCGAATAAACTTTTCGTGGTTCCACGTAGTTTCTAAGATTTAATTTGTTTGTAAGAATTCCCAACTGAAAAAAACGTCTGCCAAGTTGGGTGGGCAGTACAACATTCCCTAATAAACTTTTCGTGGTTCCACGTAGTTTTATAAGAATTAATTTGTTTGTAAGAATTTCCACAGAAAAAAAAACGTCTGCCAAGTTGGGTGGGCAGTATAACTTCTTCAAGCGAGCGTAGCGAGCAGCATCCCCTACAGAATAAATACGGACTTGCGAGCGAAGCGAGCAACATCCCCTAATAAATTTTTCGTGGTTCCACGTAGTTTTATAAGATTTAATTTGTAAGTAAGAATTCCCCAACAGAAAAAAACGTCTGCACTTTGCGAGCAAAGCGAGCAACATTCCCTACATGCCACACTGTGCGAGCGAAGCGAGCAACATTCCCTACATACCACACTTTGCGAGCGAAGCGAGCAATTTAATGGGGGGTCCGGGGGGCTTGCCCCCGGCTGGACGTGGAGGCGAGCGTAGCGAGCCGGAGCGGCTATATATATATATATATATATATATATAAATATATAAATAAGAGAAAGTCGTGTTAGTTACGCTGTTTACCGCTCAAGAACGGCTGAACCGATTTTCATGAGGGTGGCGCAAATTGACGGGCAAGTTCCGGAATAGAACATAGGCTATAGTTAAATCGTCTAAACTTCGTCCTTCATCGAGAACCCGGTCTTCCTTAGGCTCATTGTTCATGGTTTCCAAGACCAATCATATGTTCGGTTCCATCAAATTAAATTGATCTATGATCTATTTCGCAGACAGAAAATGAAGGCAGTTTGAAAGGTAGGTAGGAGAATTAGGACTTAATTAGCTACAAGATTTATAAAAAAGGCCTTCTGTCCTTAAAGGACAGAAGGCTTTTTTTATAAATCTTGTTATTATCTGAACTGTCCGAATAAAGAAACTTAATTAATTACGACGATGCCTAGGGCCCATCAGCTAAGTAGCTTCTGAAGCTAT
The DNA here is from genome assembly GCA_030762985.1 of Adelphocoris suturalis. Lineage (NCBI taxonomy): Eukaryota > Metazoa > Arthropoda > Insecta > Hemiptera > Miridae > Adelphocoris > Adelphocoris suturalis. The sequence goes on from CM061050.1 coordinate 14,821,592, forward strand.
TTCCTATGATATTTACTCTATGAAGCTGGAATTTAGCATGTAGCCTGTACGGGATTTCAACTTGATGGTGCCTACGGCCCTGATCAGTTGAGTAGTTCATGAAGCTTATTCCTGTGCTATCTACTCAGTTATATTGAGTTTGGAGAAACCGGGACGCTTTTACTAGTACAAATTGCTTAAAGAAAATACCAATTCCTAAATAATTATAATAAAATAGAAGAGAGTTAAAATTGCTCTCCTGTTCACCAAAGGAAGATGAAATTTGATAGGGTAGACGTTTGGGACATCCAGAGATGAATAAAATGATGGGATTTTTCCTGATCAGCTGAGTAAGCTACCCCCCCCCCTCCCCCCCCTTCCCTTTTCGCTCTAGGAATATAAAATTTGACAGAGAGCCTTTCTAGCAAGGCGTTCTCAAGGCGTTCTAGAAATAGAACGGATAAGCGGATTCTTCAAAAAAATAGCACAAGATTAATGGTTCCTCCGATCCTATCCTGTTCGGTTCCTTTCGTTTTTGCATTTTCGTTTTCCGCGTCTTCTGAATGCTCCTTCCTCATATCTATTCAGTGCTTTACAATTTTCAACTTTCAAAGATTTTTCATTAGTGTACCGACTTCCGCGTTTGTGTTTTTCGTTATTTCGTTTTTACTTTCGTCTTCGTTTTGTATTGTTATTTCGTTAGTTCGTATTTCGGTAGTTGTTTTGTTACTAATTATGTGATGAGTGCGACAAAACTTTGTGCAACCTGGATAGTTTACGTCGGCATAATCGAGAAGTGCACGGCACATCGTCGTCGTTGCTTCCAAAGAAAATGTTGTGTGGAAGCTGCGCTTTTTCTGATGCCAATAATACAAGAGTTCGAAAGGCATTTGACAGATGCTCACTCTGTTAACGTGGTGGTGAAAGAGACCTTCTCTTTTCAATAATTTACTTCCTTTTAGGATTGGAAGCGAACCATCGAACGTCAGTGCCCTACGAAATTCGTGGCAAGGTAAATAATATATAGGGGGGAATAATAGGGGGGGAATGTAATCGGATCTAATCGGGGTACTAGTGCATTATAGCGTCGGATGGTTCGATTATTGAGAAAATCGAAAGATGCGATTATGTATCGATTAGTAGGTACACATTCGATATTCCGCCGTTTTTCAGCGGTTTTATAATTTCTACTGTTTTTTCATTTTTCATTTTAACTGGTAGGAATCAATCATTTCTAATTTCTACTGTTTCTAGTGTTTTTTCATTTCTACTGTAGGGTTAGGTAGGGATTGACTACTTGATGTTACGTATTTTTGAGATGCGAGCTTGCGAGCATCCAGACCACCAAACTATACACTTCATTCTGATCTACATTTCCAACTAATCTGCATTTTTGTGGTTGCGTGAACCAACCGCATTTTGTGGTTGCTCGTGCACAACACTTCGGTTGGTATGACGCGGACTTTTTGCAAAAACTGAGCTGCAGGGGATTCACTATTGACATCGCGCACAAGAGATTTGAAAGATATAAAATCTATGATTCGACGAGAAAACAACACAGCACGACAACTAGAAAAACGACTGTCCGTAAAGCAAATATGGCCGGCGTCCGGGAAAAGGACAAAACCTCGAACGGAGCACAATCGATACATAATCGCATATTTCGATTATCTCAATAATCGAACCTTCCGGCCCTATAATGCAACTAGTACCGTAATCGGGATGGGGTTTTCAAGTTGCAAGTTTCCGACTGAGATAAAAAAAGGGAATTGAAAATGCAAGGATCCCGAAAAACTAATTCGCATTGCCCAGCTCGTAAGTCTGTCGTGTCGAGGTGATGTTCATACCAACTCATTTTGGACATGAGTTCGATTTGGCTCACTTGCCGTTTTCGTCTCCAGTAAAAAAGGAAGTCGCCGCAAAACTTTCATCAAAAATTCCCCTCAACGAAGTGCTGGATCGAGCTCGAAAATTCTCTGGAGACGTGACTCGAGATAGTTGAATAACAAAAAAAGATTTACGAAATCTGATAAGAGATTTCAAACTGAATGAAGAACACAAACTTCATTCAGACGATGCGACTAGTGTCAATACATGGGTAGAGAAGGAAAGGCTGTTGAATACTCCTTCTTGTATCCTATATTATAAGGGGAAGGGATTGAGCGATTGTCATTACCCTGCTCTGCAACGAGATTTTTTTCTCGCAGTATTGACTTCTGGCCAACAGGATGTTTTGACCGAATTCGGACATGGCGTCGTTTTGCATGGACTCAACGCACGGCACGACAGGGTATGTTTATAAACTAACCACTCTTTTAATTATTGATGATTTAGGTCAGGGCTTTCCCAGTGCCTTTTGCATTACGGATCGAAACGACTGTGTTGGTATGGAGATATTTCTTTTGAAGGTGAAGGAAAGGGTTGGATGTTGCAAGCAGCCACCTTTATGTCGGATATGGCTGAGATATTTTACAACGCTTGTAAGAAGATAATGGGGGAAGCATCTCGACGTCTATTTTGTACATGGCACGTGCTTAGAGCCTGGGAAGCTAAAATCAACCATAAGGACATGGAAATCAAGTCCTCAGAGAAGAAGAAAGAAATTAGCAAAACCCTCCGCACTCTACTCAGTGAAACCGATGAATGTGATTTCATGAGATGCTCCCCAATGTATTGATTCATTTAACAAGGATGAGTAGGACGCCTTTGTAAGATGTAATTGAAAACCGCCGATCGAACAGGGATTTCAGGGCATCACTGGGGCACTTCCCCGGCCACCCAAGCGATATACTCCAGGGCTAGCTGGAGCACTGGATCCCGTTGTGTTTCTTCAGTTAAATGCCGAGCATTCATTCGAAAACCTCCCAACTGACTTTGTTGGTTTTTTACGAACCAAAAACAAGATTCTTCTAACTGGTCAAACTCTGCAGTAACAATAATAAATCGTGATGTTGTCACTATTGTCATCTGATTTTTTTGATTCTTATCTGTTCAATTAGGGATTCAGCGTAGTTTTTGAACGTAAGTCAGAAGTGTCTAATTTCATTAAGGAAGGTAGTACTAAACTGGAAACTGATACTGAGGCAAAAGATTTACATTATACGTTATATATATATATATATATATATATATATATATATATATATATATATATATATATATATATATATATATATATATATATATTATATATATATATATATATATATATATATATATATATATATATATATATAGTCTTACGAGGGGTCTTTCTGGGCCCTCTCGTTCAAGCGGCTTTTGGAACCCACTCCCCGGGGCCCAGAAACACCCCTGATTTCTACCACCAATATTTCTCTCTTCCGGGCTCCGAAAAACCCCTGGTTTCAACCACCAATATTCCTCTCTCTCCCAGGGCCGGATTAATAGATGACACCCGAGTTGAGCACTGAACTTTGACATTCTACGTTCTTAGTTTCACCTGCCCCATGGGAAATATAATTTCGAGCATCTTGACTTTTCGTCATGGAAAAAGACTCTCACTACAATACGCAAATTATTACACAATGGAGTTTTTTTTTGTTTTTTTTTTTATACCGCGCCTCAAATCATTACACATTGACATAATGAAAAACCTCCCACTGTAAGTTATTACACAACGGCTTCATGAGAAACCTCCGCTACAAATTATTACACAATGGCATAATGACAACTCCTCACTGCAAATTATTACACAATGGCTTAACACAGAAACCCCAGTGCAAATTATTACACTATGGCTTAACATAAATCCCCTGATTGCAAATTATTACACAATGGTTTAACGAGAACCTCAGAGTGCAAATTATTACACAATGGCTAAATGAGAAACCTCCGCTGCAAACCATTAAACAATGACATACCTAATGAAAAACCTCCCACTACAAATTATTACACAGTGGCTTAATGAGGCATCCTTCTGCAAATTAATACACAATGGCTTAATGAAAAAACCCTCACTGCAAATGATTACACAATTCCTTAACACTGCAAATTATTACACAATGGCAAATCATGAAAATCCTCCAATTGTAAATTATTACCCAACGGTCCAATTTGGAAGCTTAATTTGGAGGCTCAATTTGGAAGGCCACGGTAATAGAAAATTCTTCAAATACCTATCTCATAGGAAAGATTGACAGCCCGGAGTGTGATTTTCGCCATGAAGAAGCTTCCCAACAAAATATTTACCATATATTTCAAGAATGTTCTGCAACAAGATCCGAATTTTTTTTTTTTTTTTTTTTTTTTTTTTTATTTATTTATTTATTTTAATCATACAAATTCATTTTATAGATATGGTACAAATTGAACAACTTAAGCTACTCACTTCGATTTCTTTCCCAACGATAGGCTTGGCCCGTGTTGTTGGGGGAAGGTCTTGGTGATTCGCTCATGTCTTACAATCTATCTATTCTATGATACAAACGGTACTTAAAAATATAATGTTATGTATATAATGTTCTTATAATAATTTTCTAAAATAATCACTGTACATAAATACTGCTTAAAACAGTTTCACATCCCGCTTCCCCCTTTTCTACAAGCCAGGTTAAAATATGTTTTTTGTAGTTTTGTCTTGTGAAACTTTGAGCATTTTTCATATGGCCCTCTAGCGCTCTGTGAATAATGTAAATAATGAATTTCGGATTGTGAGTTGACAACGTTAGTCTTGGTCTGGGTGCAATTACATTTCCTGCGGCTACGTACCTTGTTGTATACATTGGGTTACGTTGTGAACCTATTATTTGTGGATCCTTATGGAATTGCAGAAGTAAATTTTTAATATATAATTGCCTTATAGTAAATAGCTTAGCGATATTAAATACATTGTTTGATGGAGTCCTAATCGGTAAAGACAGCATAATTTTTACAATGATTTTTTGGCGTACATGTAATTTATTAATATGGGTTGAGAATGTCCCACCCCAAGCAATTATGCCATATTGAAGTACAGATTGTAGCATACTGTAATAAATTAGTTTTATCGTATTTCTAGGGAGTGTGTGTCGAATATTATAGAATATATACATGTATTTATTAATTTTATTGTGAGTATAGTCAATATGAGGTTTCCAGTTTAGCTCTTCGTCCAAGACTAACCCAAGATACTTATGCTCAGCTACACGTTCTATTTTCCCACAGGAACAGTTATTATTTGATCTACATGTATGTAGTATGATGCTTAAATTTTTATCGTAAACATATGATTTCATTCCTCCATAAATAATTAATTTTGACTTTTTAGTGTTCAATGTAAGATAGTTTTCACAGAACCATCGTCCAATCACATTGATTGCTAGGTTTGCCTTGCTATATACATTCTCCCACGTGTCACCTTCAACTAACACGGCAGTGTCATCCGCAAATAAATATATTTTGGTATTATGTAGTTCTAGAGATGCCACTTCGTTTATATACACCAAAAACAATAGTGGACCCAATGTACTTCCTTGAACTACACCAAAATCATTATTGCTTTCTTCACTAGAGCATTCGCCGATTGCCACTCGTTGGGTTCGGTTTATCAAGTAGCTCTTAAACCATTCTAAGCTGGGGCCTATGATTCCTAATTTAACTAACTTGTACATAAGTTGTTCTCTATCGATTGCATCGAATGCTTTAGCGATATCGAGTAGTATGAGAGCACCTTTCTTGTTCTTGTCCCTAATGTCGTAAAGGTCCGTGGTTAGTGCAAATACCGCATCATTTACCCCTTTATTTTTGCGGAAACCAAATTGGTTCATGTTAATTGAATTAGTTTCTGAGAAGTCAACACATCGACGATACAGTCATTTTTGAAAATGAATATCCTTGAAATTGAAAAATTGAATGAAATGTACGAATGGATTCAATACCGAAAACGCTGCAAATTATTACACAAAGGTTTATTATTTCTGTATTAGATAGCCCTTCTACGTAAATCACTGATCTATGTTTACTAGACGTATTCTGTGGTACATTATGTGGGCCATTCTACAAAAAGGTGCCAACCTTTGCAGAAAGGTGTGTGGAAATTTTTCCTGCAACGAAATCATACAAATTTGGTATCATTCGACTCGTTACGATGTCTACAACTCGTTACTGGGAAGGGCGAGAAAGTTTGACCTTTTTTAGGTTAAAGAAACGTTGATGAAAAGAATGGTGCCGGCTCTACTTTCATATATCCATTAAAAAAAAGTAAATCGGTTTGAACACCAACTGTGGAAGTCAATGCGTTTCTGTATCATGATCCGCGTCGGATAGAATTAGTTTCCCCGTGTTTACCTCCCAATATGAATTTATAGGCCAAACAATGTTGCAAATTTTGTGGTTTTTATAATTTGGATGAATTTATTCTTCTTCCCAGTCTTTTCCAGGTGCTAGTGGTTGTGAGAAATTTATACTTTTCCAAACCTCATGACGTATTCTTCGAGTTACAACAGTAAGCTTCTCGAAAAATGAACTCTTTTATTTATAAAATGGCCGAGTATTCTCGTTAGGGACGGTCATGGGTTGGGTAGATCATCTCATAGGGGCCTATGATGAATCTGGGCAGTTTAATACAGGTGCAAGAGAAAAATCTACTAAAAAAAATCATCGGTAAGAATCTCAGCAGTTGACTCGGAAAATATGAACTCAGTAGGTAATTTTCAGTTTCGAAAATTATAATTTATTGATCACAGGGTAGTATTTTGTTCATTATTTTCAATAATGAATGTTGTAGTCGAACCAGAAAAAAATTTACCCCCCTTAAAATTGTTTGTTTTACGTTTCTAGATAAGTATTTAAAACCCGAGAATCAAATGCTAGTAAATAAAATCCGACCATCCACCGTACGTAGCTTTTCACCGAAACTAAATTCTGGACCGAACTAAATGAAACTAGTGTCAAAAGTCGAATTTTTTATAGTCTAGTTGGGACTGAATTCTCGGCATCACTTTCTTTCAATCCTAAAGGGTAGAATCAAAGGGCCAAAATATATAAAAACAGAATATCGAAAACTTTCGAAATGACACTAGGTAATGTTTTTATGTTCGTTATTGATAGACATCCCTTCAATGAATCGAATGAGTCCACTCGGATCGCTTTACATTCAACCATTCGCTTTCCCTAAGGGCTAGAACATGACAGAAAAGAAACAACTTCAACACGAATATGAATGCAACAATCTCTGAACATAGTAAAAATTGCCTATAATAGTAAGTATAGTAAGTAAGCCTGAACATAATAAACTGTGACGGCCGAATCAACTGATGTGATTTACAATGCCATTATCTTTACAAGAGTTCCTTTTGAAACGAGGTTTTCATATCTTATGTTATATATTTGCGGACAAGTGAAGCGTAGGTAGGAGGTGCTTATGGTATCTCATTAAATTTCAGTTGTTCTATCGGTGGATTTCCACGTCGTGTCGATATACAGTACATTGCACCATTGTAGGTATTTTGATATCAGCTTTTGTTTCGTACAGAGGGACTAGGAAAGATTGATGTTCACGAAGTCATCACATACTACAAGGTATGGAGACACACTGATCAGCTGAAGGATCCTTGTGGGTAATTCCTTTCTAATCGATATACCGTGCTGAAATATAAGTAGTATACCTAGCTCTTTTTATGGCATCTAGAATACAATTACAAGTTAACAAAGCGCCGAGGTAGGATAATGTACCAGAGACAACATCTTATGGACATAGATGAGTGATTAACGTAGAAGGGTTGTCTAGTTCAGAAATAATAAACCTTGTGCTATAATTTGCAGCGTTTTTAAAAATAATGTACAGCCATCTTTCAACTTCATGTTCAGTCTTCTTCAACTTCAAGGTAAATAACATTTTTTGAAATGGCAAACTTAAGTAAAAATCAACTACCAGTTTTATAAAATAACCGGTAACTGAAATCGTGAGCTAACTCGTAAGTGAGTCAGATTCTCAACAGTGCGTCAGGTTTTGAGGATACCATATCACTAAAGCATGTACCATTTTATCAAGGTAAATTTTCTCATGATCATCTTCTCCCGAGTAAAATGCGCAGGAGAGCTGTTGGGTTGCACTTTGTGTTCAATAACCACTAGTCTACTCGTACACGTGCCCTTAAAAAATTTGGAAGTGTCCTCCCAAGAAGGAGGAGGACGTATCCGTTTTATAAGCTGATTTTTTTAAAAACTTCTTCTTCATGTCCCATTCTTCTTTTTTCTCAACTTTTTCAGATTGAATCACTGCCAAGTTTTTCTTCAAGGCTTCTAGCATCAATTTTAGTTTGATTAGAAAGCTGATGTGGGAGGCTCTTTTATGATTGCGCACAGTCTAAATAACGAAAAAATAATTGATATCAAACTTGTAATTTTAGTGTTCAGCTTATTTTGGGTTCAATTTCAGTTGTAATAGCTATTGGGTACCTGCGTAACTGCTTCATAATGTCTAAATGAACTTCTATTATAAGATTGCAAGTAGGGCTGGTAAGAGTAATTTGGAAATATTACTTCAGTAATATGGTATCGTCAGAACCTGACGCACTGTTGAGGTAATCACTCATTCACGAGAACGCTCAACAGCCCAAGGTCGGAAACGACTATAAGTACATGAACCAGAGTGCTATTGGTGAGAATGAGTTCAACGAAAAAGAGTCAAGCGACGGTCATGAGAAAAATCAAGTTATACAATTTCGAAATTTCCCCTCCATTCCCTGCGGCCAATAAAATTGAGAATTGATAACTAGAATAGATGGAGAGCATGAAAAGTTTTCAGTTGGACCTGAAAAATTCATTACCCCATGAAATTTGCATTTTTATTAGAAAGTTAGGGCTGAGTTACAGGGACAGTCAAGAGGTGTTGGAACTTACAGTGTTTGAAAATAGTAATAATCGCATAGTGAGAGAAGAAATTGTTATAGGTGCTGATCCATTCGACATTCAGTAGTGACTCTTGGGGCTGAAAAATCGACATTAAAAGATGAATTACATTAACTTGGCACCTTTTCGTATAAATGCCCATCTAAACTCGGCTCCACGCGCCTCTATACCTTGTAATTGTATTCTAGATGCCATAAAAAGAGCTCCATTTATATTTCAGCACGGTAGATCGATTAGGAAAGAAATTAGCCACAAGAGTCCTTCTGCTAACCAATGTGCCTCCATACCTTGTAATTCACTTCTAGAATGACTTCGTCTTGAATATAACTCCGTGAACACCAAACTTTACTAGTCCCTTTGTATGAATCAAAAGCTGATAAAGCAATAAAAGCTGACACGACGTAGAAATCCACGGATAGATCAACTGAAATTGAACGGGATAAAATATAACACCTACCTACGCTTCACTCGTCTGCAAATATATAACGTAAGTCATGAACCATTGCTATTATATCAACTGATTCTTTCGCCACAATTTTCACTGGACGCTATTCCCTCAGGGTGTTATTATTTTATTTATTACTGTGATTTCCAAAGTTTTCGATATTCTGATTTTTCAATATATCAGCCCTTTGATTCCACCCTTTAGGACAAACAGACAGCGATGCCTCAAACTCAGTCTCAATTAGACCCCAAATGTGATTTTTGACCCGTTCCATCAAGTGTGATCCAGTTGTTTCGGAGAAGAGCTCTGGACGGAATTGTTTTTTTATTTTATTTTTTTTTTATTTTTTTATTTTTTTAATTTTGGGATTCTAATCTGTAACGAACTTGGAGCCCATAAAAGTGCAATGGGGGCCTAAATCCGCACTCATAGAGAGAGAGGAGGGTGACAGTACTAATAGCATCTGTGCTATGTTCGGAGAAGATCATGTTCTGTTTCTCCGATCCTCATCTATCGCCAACCATAGCAATTCGACAACGTGAGAATGGGCCGCCTGGCGCCAAAGCGACGGACGCGCAGCGCATTCTCTTGGATCTTGCGGGAACAGTCACAAATCATCTTGAAACGCGAAACATAAAATCTTGAGGGGGATTAAAATTATTTTTTGTCTTGTTCGATTACAAAGCTTCATTATTGAAAATAATAAACCAATATACAACTGTAAGATCTACTTCAACACCAACCACAAAACGCCCTGTGCCCGACATTTAAAAGATAATATAAGAAAGAGAAGTGCCTACACCAAGTTTCATCTAGTTCACCTAGTTTCTTCTACTAACACAGAGGAAGGAGGGACCGGATAGGATGTAAAAAATTCGTAAGTATTTTTCTCAGCCATTTTTAGGACAATTTTGATGGAGTTTGTGGCATTTTCCTATGGAAACAGTTCCATACTGCAACTCACAATTTAAAATCCAATTTTGGAAATTTTGCTAAACTTTTTTTTTTTTTTTTTTGCATGAATTTGAAATTTCAATTAAATAAAAAATGCACATGGCTAAAAAAGTTGTGGTGTTCAGCAGGTAATGTTATAAAGAAACGAATGTCATCTATCGCATCAACATAGGGAGTAAATTAGCTGAGAAATTTTTGTTATCAGGTAACGGGGAATTTTGAGATATTCATAGGCCATACGGAGGTGGGAGTGGATTGTCAAAGTCACGCAAGTTCAGCCGGCTACTTGTAGATAGACTTGTATTATTGCGCCCACTGTTCACCCCGTGTCCACTACCTTCCCCCTCCCGGGGGATTGTATCACCTGCCCGCCCATGACAGGTGCCAGATCCGTCCCTCGCTACCTCCCTGTCTACTCATCTTAGGTGCCTGGATTTATTGACAAGCTCGGTTCACTTCACTTTTCTTCAGAATAGACATGTGTACATAATATCGGTACCTACCTACCATTTTACTACCTCACTACAGAACTCCCACAAAAATAATCTTGTCTCCAAAATTACCAATGCATTGTTCCCGCCAAAATGGCAGACCAACAGCAGACGTCACGGCACCACTCAACAGGGGGTCCTCTAAGATCATCCCTCCCCCTCCCCCTCTTGCAGACTGCATATATGAAGGTAGGTTCCCTGTTTTGATTACGAGTACGAAGCTTGAAAACTGAACTCAAGGGTAGATGGTGGAGGGCGTGGAGAGTTTGGCGCGAGCTAGGGGGGTTAATGATCTTAGAGGACCCCCTGTTGAGTGGTGCTGTGAAGTCTGCTGTTGGTCTGCCGTTTTGGCGGGAACAATGCACTGGTAATTTTGGAGACAAGATAATTTTTGTGGGACTTCTGTAGTGACCAAGCGAAAGGTAGGTACCGATATTATGTACACATATCTATTCTGAGGAAAAGTGAAGTGAACCAAGCTCGTCATATAATCCCGGCACCTAGGATGAGTTGATAGGGAGGTAGCGAAGGAACGGATCGGCCAGCCGTCTTGGGCGGGGAGCGTGCGTGACTTTGATAATCCACTCCCCCCACACCCTGCGGCCTATGCATATCCCAGAATTCCCCGTTACCCGATAACAAATTTTTTCAGCTAATTTATTCTCTATGTTGATGCGATAGATGGCATTCGTTTATTTTTAATATTTCCTACTGAAAACCACAATGTTTTTAACCATGGGCATTGTTTATTTAATTCAAATTACAAATTCATGCAAAAAAAAGATTTTTTTTTTTTTTTTTTTTTTTTAGCAAAATTTTCAAAAATTGGATTTCAATTTTAAATTGTGAGTTGCAGCATGGTACTGTTTCCATAGGAAAATGCCACAAACTCCATCAAAATTGTCCTAAAAATGGCTGAGAAAAATACTTACCAATTTTTTACATCCTATCCTGTCTCCCCTTAACCTGTATGTTAGTAGAAGAAACTAAGTGTGACTTGGTGAACTAGGTGAAACAAGGTGTAGGCACTTCTCCTTCTTCTTCTATTATCTTTTAACGTCTTATGTTTTTAGAGACTTATGTCGGTCACAGGGCGTTTTGTGGTTGGTGTTGAAGTAGGTCTTACAGTTGTATATTGGTTTATTATTTTCAATAATGAACCTTTCAAATCGAAGAAGACAAAAAATAATTTTCATCTCCCCCGCGCGATTTTATGTTTTGTGTTTCAAGATGATTAGAATCCAAAATTCGAAAGAAAAAAAATTCCGTCTAGAGCTTTTCTCCGAAACTACTGGATCACACTTGATGAAACTTGGGTCAAAAATCACATTTGGGGTCTAATTAAGACTGAGTTCGAGGCATCGCTGTCTGTTTGTCTTAAAAGGTGGAATCAAAGGGCTGATATATTGAAAAATCAGAATATCGGAAACTTTGGAAATAACAGTAATAAATAAAAAAATAACACCCTGTGGGAATAGCGTCAAGTGGAAATTGTGGCGAAAGAATCAGCTGATATAATAGCAAAGGTTCATGACATGAGCAAAGGTTATATATTTGCAGACAAGTGAAGCGTAGGTAGGTGTTATATTTTATCCAGTTCAATGTCAGTTGATCTATCCGTGGATTTCTACTTCATGTCAGCTTTTATTGCTTATATGGCCACTTTTCAACACGGCGGACAAATCGTGTCACTGCGCGATAACGCTGGTACTAATGCTCGAATTCACAAAATTTTTATTTTTATTTAACACCCCGAAAATTCTTTATTTCGCTCCGATATGATCTTTTTCAAAGCTCTCAAAATTTTCGAGTTATTCAGTGATGAAGGGCCGGATCGTCAGTTCTGTCACTGTCCCCAGGACACAAATGTGAACTGTACTTTAAAATATTTACTTTGAGCACTGAAATTCTGAATGTTTCTGATATACCGATAATATATTACATATGCCCTCTCTTGAATACAACAGAAAGTGGGCGAGGACTATTTTTTCCCCAATTTATATTAGGCTCGGAAGTGTTGTCACCCAAACGTTGAATTCAGGGCAGCCCCTTTTTGGCGGCGCGTGTGTGGCGGTTCGGGAAATATCCGGAAGAGCGCCCTGCTGCTATCAACATCTTCAGTTGAATTTGAAGTTCCATCGAAAAATGCCGTAGGTAAGTCCAACAGCAGATTTTTCTCTTAATCAGGGTATAATAAACGCAAAACCGTTGCGTACCTTTATTGTTCATCATTCCTGTCACTTGTTTTTTCCATATTTAAGCATTACAAAAAAACGTTTTAAGCAGGGGAGGTAGTATTTCCATGGAGCACGAATTCAACCAGCGACTCAGAACAGTTGTAAAAACCAATATGGCTGCCAACTGAACAGTAATGTGCGAAAACGTCATTCCTATCACAGTCAGTTCTGTCACGTGACAGGACCTGACAGTGTGTGACAGGAATGACGATTTTTATTCAGTTCTCTCGTTCATTCTTTTTGCTCCTTTTAACAAACATTATGAGCTTCGCAACTTTTAAATCCTCTGTAGAATTCATATTTCCAATACAAAATTAATTTCAAAGTGGGGTTTCCGTTTTTTAGCCTTTTTTTTACGGGTTATTGAAATATGTAACGACTGTTCGGAAACGTGCTTTTAGAGAATTTTCTTAGAAAATGATGCTATTGGAATGACTCCGAAAATTTTAAAATAAAAATGTTCTTCATCAAAATCTGTTTTGAGGCATTTGAAATGATCCCTGAATTTCAACACTTTTTTATTTTTATATAAATGTACATATGTGTCATTCCAGACGATAAGTCTAGATGGGATTGAGATAAAAACCTCGTTCTTCCACCAAAAATTAAGCATTCCAAAAGGAAGGATGAATTTGTTGGACAACACTTTTTGAAAACAGTAAATTGGTCAAATTTCAAAAAATGTACTAAAAAATCACAAAAACTACAGAACCGGCTAAAAATGGGGAAATTTTTATTTTTTTAGCAGAATATTACTCAAAAAAAGTTTATCAACCATGACCAAGGTCATTTAAAAATTGAAGCTCAAACTTTTGCTGAAAATTGTACTCAAATTTCATCATAAAGTGTGCTAAAAAGTCGATAAAAATTTAAAAAAAAATCTAAAAACTCAAAATCTTTGTATACAAGATTATTTTTTACAACAAGTTTTTTCACAATAAAATTAATTGGTAACAATTTCTTTGCGCACAAACTTCTCAAATTACAGCTTAATTTAACTGAAGTGTAATACGATAATTATGGGAAATTCGCTCATATGATCATGCTGGAAGACTGGAACTTTTTTTTCTGTTAGTAACCCATGTTCTACTTCAGTTCTTTGATATTAGGTATGGATATATAATTGGGCATTACGTATTTTCCAGGTTTTCCTTTTTCTGCGCATCTTAATTCTCGTTTTCACAATTTTCAGCCTTCAGAATGGCCCCACAGAAGAAGAAAGAAACAGCAGAAAAAATAAGAAGAAGAAGCGAAAAAAGATGTTTCCCCTTTGTTTTACTGGACAATGACACATTTTTGTTGGTTCTTTATACTCAGTAAAGTGTTCTATTTTTGATCTACCTATTAGGTGAGAATTTTTAAATGTTAAACAAATTTGCTATCCTGTAATTTTTCTTGTCTATTTTTGATATTTTTGCGTTTTGTTCCTTTTTATAGTTCAGTTTCCTACATATTTCTCAGTAAATCTCTTTATAAATCTTGTTCCTAGGTAAGTTATATTTATTTCTGCAAGAGAATAGATTCAGACTGATCTCTACAGTTGGTCGCATCTACTGTCCTTCCTATATGACTGAACTTCTCTTCGTCGTCAATAGTTGAAATATTTCAAGTGTTCTAAAGAATTTTGTAATAAATAAAATATTTTCTACGAACCTCCCGTGTACTTTGATCTCCTTTCAGGTCTTATTGTATGTGAATGCATACATTAAATTATGCTGGACACCCTCTTTAGTTCAGATCCGGTCATTTCTGTCACATGTTAGTCAGTTCTGTCACACTGCATAAAACACTCATAAGTATTCTATAAAATGAAATTTCAAATGATCCCCTATCACATCCTCTTCCAAAAGATCTTCTTTTGTAGCTACCGTCTTTGAATGAAATGTCATCTTCTTTATTTGTACTCTATATGTAATATAAGATATGTGAGAATGAAATTGACCATCAAAACCGTAAAAAACTGAAAAATTCTTTAATTGAAAAATTATGCTCAGCAGACATTGCCGCAAAAACCAACAACGAGAACTTCAGAGTGACTTCATCATCAAATACAGGCGTGACAGGACTGACACTTCGCAACAACTTTTAGAGCTTCTACTTGGAGAAAAAAATTGAAAAACTCAAAATTCAGCTCGGCCGTTTTAGGGATAGGTTCCCAAACGTTTTCTTGAACGAAAAAAAAGTTTTTCCAGCGGATTTTAATTACATTGGTTTGAAAAATTTTTCTTGAGTCAATTTGTCCGCCGTGTTGAAAAGTGGCCTTATAGAGGCGCGTGGAGCCGAGTTTAGATGGGTATTCCTACGAAAAGGTGCCAAGTCAATGTAACTCATCTGTTAATGACTATTTTTCAGCCCCGAGAGTTACTACTGAATGTCGACTGGATCAGCACCTATAACAATTTCTTCTCTCACTATGCGGTTATTACTATTTTCAAAAACTGTAAGTTCCAACACCTCTTGACTGTCCCTGTAACTCAGCCCTAACTTTCTAATAAAAATGCATTTAAAAAAAAAAAAAAAAAAAAAAAATGCATGAAAACAAAAGAAAATGTAATGTATTTTTTAGGTCCATTTTTTTCTCATGCTCTCCATCTATTTAAGTTTCTATAAACCTCAGTTTCTCAATTTTATTGGCCACAGGGAGTTGAGGGGAAATTTCGAAATTGTGTAACTCGATTTTTCTCATGACCGTCGCTTGACTCTTTTACATTGAACTCATCCTCACCAAGAGCGCTCTGGTTCATGTACTTATAGTCGTTTCCGACCTTGGGCTGTTGAGCGTTAGCCCTCGTGAGTGAGTGATGACCTCAACAGTGCGTCAGGTTTTGATGATACCATATTACTGAAGTAATAATTCCAAATTACACTTACCAGCCCTACTTGCTGTCTTATAATAGAAGTTCATTTAGACATTATGAAGCAGTTACGCAGGTACCCAATAGCTATTACAACTGAAATTGAACCCAAAATAAGGTGAACACTAGAATTACAAGCTTGATATTACTAATTTTTTCGTTAATTAGACTGTGCGCAATCATAAAAGAGCCTCCCACATCAGCTTTCTAGTCAAACTAAAATTGATCCAAGAAGCCTTGAAGAAAAACTTGGCAGTGATTCAATCAAGTTGAGAAAAAAGAAGAAAGGGACATGAAGAAGAAGTTTTTAAAAAAATCAGCTTATAAAACGGATACGTTTTCCTCCTTCTTGGGAGGACACTTCCAATTTTGGAAGGGCGCGTGTACGAGTAGACTAGTGGAACACAAAGTGGACACAAAGTGCAACCCAACAGCTCTCCTGCGCATTTTACTCGGGAGAAGATGATCATGAGAAAATTTATGAAATATTTAGAAAATTTAAAATTAGAAAATTTAAAATGGTACCTACATACTTTAGTGATATGGTATCCTCAAAACCTGACGCACTGTTGAGAATCTGACTCGCTTACAGTTAGCTCACGATTTCAGTTACCGGTTATTTTATAAAACTGGTAGTTGATTGTTACTTAAGTTTGCCATTTCAAAAAATGTTATTTACCTTGAAGTTGAAGAAGACTGAACATGAAGTTGAAAGAAGGCTGAACATTATTTTAAAAAACGCTGCAAATTATAACACAAGGTTTATTATTTCTGAACTAGACAACCCTTCTACGTAAATCACTGATCTATGTCCTCTGGTACATTATCCTACCTCGGCGCTTTGTTAACTTGTAATTGTATTCTAGATGCCATAAAAAGAGCTAGGTATACTACTTATATTTCAGCACGGTATATCGATTAGAAAGGAATTACCCACAAGGATCCTTCAGCTGATCAGTGTGTCTCCATACCTTGTAGTATGTGATGACTTCGTGAACATCAATCTTTCCTAGTCCCTCTGTACGAAACAAAAGCTGATGTCAAAATACCTACAATGGTGCAATGTTCTGTATATCGACACGACGTGGAAATCCACCGATAGAACAACTGAAATTTAATGAGATACCATAAGCACCTCCTACCTACGCTTCACTTGTCCGCAAATATATAACATAAGATATGAAAACCTCGTTTCAAAAGGAACTCTTGTAAAGATAATGGCATTGTAAATCACATCAGTTGATTCGGCCGTCACAGTTTATTATGTTCAGGCTTACTTACTATACTTACTATTATAGGCAATTTTTACTATGTTCAGAGATTGTTGCATTCATATTCGTGTTGAAGTTGTTTTTTTTCTGTCATGTTCTAGCCCTTAGGGAAAGCGAATGGTTGAATGTAAAGCGATCCGAGTGGACTCATTCGATTCATTGAAGGGATGTCTATCAATAACGAACATAAAAACATTACTGTTATTTCCAAAGTTTTCGATATTCTGATTTTTGATTTTTCGGCCCTTTGATTCTACCCTTTAGGATTGAAAAAAAGTGATGCCGAGAATTCAGTCCCAACTAGACTATAAAAAATTCGACTTTTGACACTAGTTTCATTTAGTTCGGTCCAGTATTTAGTTTCGGTGAAAAGCTACGTACGGTGGACGGTCGGATTTTATTTACTAGCATTTGATTCTCAGGTTTTAAATATCTAGAAACGTAAAACAAAAACTTTTTAAGGGGGGTAAATTTTTTTCTGGTTCGACTACAACATTCATTATTGAAAATAATAAACCAAAATACTACCCTGTAATCAATAAATTATAATTTTCGAAACTGAAAATTACCTACTGAGTTCATATTTTCCGAGTCAACTGCTGAGATACTTACCGATGATTTTTTTTAATAGATTTCTCTCTTGCACCTGTATTAAACTGCCCAGATTCATCATAGGCCCCTATGAGATGATCTACCCAACCCATGACCGTCCCTAACGAAAATACTCGGAGTTTTTATAAATAAAAGAGTTCATTTTTCGAGAAGCTTACTGTTGTAACTCGAAGAATACGTCATGAGGTTTTGAAAAGTATAAATTTTTCACAACCACTAGCCCCTGGAAAAGACTGGGAAGAAGAATAAATCCATCCAAATTATAAAAACCTCAAAATTTGCAACATTGTTTTGGCCTATAAATTCATATTCTGAGGTAAACACGGGGAAACGAAATCAACGTGGATCATGATATAGAAACGCATTGACTCCACAGTTGGTGTTCAAACCGATTTATTTTTTTCAATGGATTTATGAAAGTATAGCCGGCTCCCTTCTTTTCATCAACGTTTCTTTAACCTAAAAAGCAGTGTACCATTCCCAAAAAAGGTCAAACTTTCTCGCCCTTCCCAGTAACGAGTAGTAGACATCGTAACGAGTCGAATGATACCAAATATGTATGAGTTCGTTGCAGAAGAAATTTCCACACACCTTTCTGCAAAGTTGGCACCTTTTTGTAGAATGGCTCAGATAAAGTACCACAGAATACGTCTAATAAACATAGATACCTAAGTGATTTACGTAGAAGGGTTATCTAATACAGAAATAATAAACCTTTGTGTAATAATTTGCAGCGTTTTCGGTGTTGAATCCATTCGTACATTTCATTCAATTTTTCAATTTTAAGGATATTCATTTTCAAAAATGACTGTATCGTCGATGTGTTGACTTCTCAGAAACTAATTCAATTCGGATCTTGTTGCAGAACATTCTTGAAATATATGGTGAATATTTTGTTGGGAAGCATCTTCATGGCGAAAATCACACTCCGGGCTGTCAATCTTTCCTATGAGATACGAGTATTTAAAGAATTTTCTATTACCGTGGCCTTCCAAATTGAGCCTCCAAATTAAGCTTCCGAATTGGACCGTTGGGTAATAATTTACAGTGGGAAGATTTTCATAATTTGCCATTATGTAATAATTTGCAGTGAGTGTTTCCGTGTTAAGGAATTGTGTAATAATTTGCAGTGAGGGTTTATTATTAAGCCATTGTGTAATAATTTGCCGAAGGATGCCTCATTAAGCCGCTGTGTAATAATTTGTAGTGGGAGGTTTTTCATTAGGTATGTCATTGTTTAATGGTTTGCAGCGGAGGTTTCTCATCATGACATTGTGTAATAATTTGCACTTTGAAGTTCTCATTAAGCCGTTATGTAATAGTCTGTAGTGAGATTTTTAATTAAACCATTGTGTAATAATTTGCAGTGGGGTTTCCGGGTTAAGCCATTGTGTAATAATTTGCAGTGGGGTTTCCGGGTTAAGCCATTGTGTAATAATTTGCAGTGGGGTTTCCGGGTTAAGATATTGTGTAATAATTTGCAGATGGAGCAATTTCGTAAGTATTGATTAAGCATAGCAGAAATTTCCAGAGATTTTGGGACATTCAGGATATTTTCAAAAATGACTGTATTGAGTTTGCTTCGTCGATGTGTTGACTTCTCAAAAACTAATTCAATTCGGATCTTATTGCAGAACATTCTTGAAATATATGGTAAATATTTTGTTGGGAAGCATCTTCATGGCGTAAATCACACTCCGGGCTGTTTCAATTTTTCCTATGAGATATTGAAGAATTTTTTATTACCGTAGCATTCCAATATTATGCCTCCAAATTAAGCTTCCTAATTGAACCGTTGGGTAATAATTTACAGTGGGAGAATTTACATGATAAGCCATTGTGTAATATTTTTCGATGAAATTTTCCGTGTTAAGGAAATGTGTAATAATTTGCAGTGGGGGTTTCCGATTAAGCCATTGTGTAATAATTTCCAGAAGGATGCCTCATTTAGCCGCTGTAAAATAATTTGCAGTGGTAGGTTTTTCATTATGTCATTGTGTAATGATTCGCAGCGGAGGTTTCTCATACTGACATTGTGTAATAATTTGCAGTGGGTTTTCCGTGTTAAGCCATTTTGTAATAATTTGCAGTGAGGAGTTGTCATTATGCCATTGTGTAATGATTTGCAGCGGAGGTTTCTCATGAAGCCATTGTTTAATAATTTGCAAAAGGATGCCTCGTTAAGCTTCCAAAATTAGCCATTGTGTAATAATTTGCAGTGAGAGGATTTCCACGATAAGCCCTTGTGTAATAATTTGCAGTGAGTCTTTCAGTATTTGGGCATTTTGTAATGATTTTGCAGTGGGGGGTTTCTCAATGTGCTGTTGTGTAGTAATTTGCAATTTGAGATTCTTATTGAGCCATTGTGTAATATTTTCAGTGAGTGTTGCTCATTTAGACATTGCGTAATAATTCGCAGTGAGGGGATTTCTGTGTGAAACTATTGTGTAATAATTCGCAGTGTTGGGTTCTCATTTAGCCATTGTGTAATAATTTGCAGAAGGAGTAATTCCGTAAGTATAGATTATGCTTACCAGAAATTTCCATAGATTTTGGGACATTCAGTAATAAAAGCGACCTACTGTAACATCAACTTCAATAACATTTGTTCGAACAAACAAAACGAGTTGTTTCGTGTGCGAGTGAGAAAGCGACATTGAGAGAAAGTAATTAATGGCTTCGGTGGTATAAATCAGGGGGTTTTCGGGACCCGCA
Organism: Adelphocoris suturalis; assembly: GCA_030762985.1. Lineage (NCBI taxonomy): Eukaryota > Metazoa > Arthropoda > Insecta > Hemiptera > Miridae > Adelphocoris > Adelphocoris suturalis. The sequence continues at coordinate 14,842,001 of CM061050.1, forward strand.
AAAAATATATATAACTAGGTGTACAAGGGCGGGTCCCGAAAAACCCCCGATTTATACCACCAAAGCGCAGGAAAACGGAACCCGCTTTCGGGACCCACTCGGGACCAGAAATACCCCTCACGTTGGTTCAGGGACCAGAAAGACCCCCTCTAATTGCCTATATATATATATATATATATATATATAGATCAGTTTTCTTGGGGAGTTAACGGATATTTTCGAGATGATCATTAACAGCAATCATTTTTCGCCAACAACACCCCTCATTTATACATACGGAAGCACCCAAAATACATTAAGTAATTTAGTAACCTGGGACTCATTACTAACTCATAAGTTTTCTGATTGGTTAACTCCTGTATAATAACATTGAATCAATTTGATTTTTCAATAATGATGCGAGAGTATCGTATTCTGTTTGGAATTAATGAGAAATCTGGATTAGATCACGTTAATCGTTTGTATAAGAGTTTGATTCCTCCGTCTGAATTTTCCCAATCAACCCGTTTGCCCTAAGGACCTCAGCCTCCGAAGTTTGTTCATTATCAGAGCATTTTTTTCCCCCAATTTTCTCCTGAAACTGGGATTATTTTTTCTCTCTTCCTTTTTTAAAATTGTATGCCATCAACTAATAGCACCTTCCAGCTGGAAAATGGAGGTCTGCAAAAAAAAGTGGTGTTGAGAGAAATTTTCCACCATTTAAGCTTTAACTGAAGTTCTATTCAACTATGAAATGAAGAGTCCATCCGCCTTTTGTGAGAAGTTGGGATTTTTCCTCACATAACTTTTTTTTTTTTTTTTTTTTTTTTTAATTGATTCAAAGAGAAAGGCACTCGATCGCAACATGGGTCGGTGATAACCAGCCCTCAATTCAGCACAATCTGAACCTATATATGACTCGTTCATCCGCTAATCATTCATTATAATTTCATAAAGGAAGTTTTAAAATAAATGAAATGAAAGAAAAAAAAAAACAATGAAAATAAATAATACAAGGAAAATGGAATGAAGAAATAGAATCGTTTGTCTGAATACAAAATGATCAGGTTTTTCAGTATAATGGGGTATTCGGGTGGGTCAAAATTATGAATTTTTGACGTTGAATTCGGATTTAGCACCCTTAAAAACCCCCAAATACTAATTTTCCTCACAAAACTTTGTCTAGGGCCAATAACAAAAAGGGTTATTTACTGAAGAGCAACGTCCGCCACAAGCGACAACCTCTACGTCATTTCTCATTGAAAAATAAAAGACCATTAGGACAGCACAATCCTAAGCTGTTTTCTGAAGAATCCGCTTGTAGCACCAACGAATCCGCTCTATTTGTGAAACGACATAAGAAAGTTTGTTGTTACCACTAAGTTATGATTGCTTAGATATTCGATGTTTTCATCATCGATGTTGAGGGTTCATTAGACTATTACACTAACTTGGTCATGTTTCAATAAAAATGTTCTTAATAAATAAATGAAAATTGCTAAAATCGCCTAAAAATCGTCACATTTATATTTTTCAGCAGAATGTAACTAAAAAAAAAAAAGGTTATAAACAATGAAGTAGAACATAAAAAAATGTATGCACCAAATTCAATGAAAAATTTACTTAAATTGCATTAATATTTGCTGGGAAAACTGGTAAAAACCACTAACTGAAAATCTAAATTTTTGTTTGAATCGTGAAATATTATACAGAACAAGTTTTTCTAAGCCACGAAATCAATAGTTAACATTTTCTTTGCACTCATTAAGCTCAAATTTCAAAACAATGCAACATAATATAATACGATAACTTACGAAAATTCGCTCATACGATCATGCTGCATGACTGGAACTTCTTTCATTCTTTTAGCGATTTTTTCGATTTTTTTGTAAAAAATAAAGCTATTGCAATGGATCCAAAAATTTTAAAATACAAATTTTCTTACATTTTCTTCATTGAAATCTTTTTTGTGGCATTCTGAAACGATACTTTTTCATATATATATATATATATGCATGTGTCATTCAGACGATAGGTAACTATCCTTAGAATTGAGATAAAAAGTCTGTTCTCACCCCCAAAAATCAAGCTGTCAAAACGAAAGGATGAGTTCGTTGTCCAGCGCTTTTTGAGCACATTGGATTGGCCAAATTTCAATGAAAGTTAAAATGATATATCTTAGCAGACTTTTAGTTAAAAAAAAAAAAAAAAAAAAAAAAAAAAAAGTTTAAAAGTTTGTCAAACAAGAAACTAGTCCAATAAAAAATGAATGTGCAAAATTATGTTGAAATATATGCTAACATTTCATTAATATTCGCTGAAAATTTTATAAAAACTGCAAAAAACCATGCAGAAAAGCCAGTCTATTTTGAATCGCAGAATATATTTTAGAATGAATATTTTCTACACAAAGTTGGTTAGTTGACCATTTCTTTGCACTGAAGGGGTCAAATTTCAATACAAGGTACCGTAATACAAATTGCGCTTAGGGGAGAGTCGGGTAAGAGTGCGCACTTAAGTTTAGATTTTTTATAATTCAGTGTATTTTGGTAATAGAAAAACAAGAAATACATCATAAGACTCCTTACCTAATTGTTGACCACTAGAAGATATTTAAAACTCAAAAGTTGACTTAAGTTTATATATATTTTAATGTTTTTTAAAAGTTACACATGCGCAGTCTTATCCGCCCTGGAGGGTAAGAGTGCGCATTAGGTCGGCCAAGAGTGCGCATTTAGTAGAACAGAGATAAAATAGACTCACTGTGTTGCGTAGAGAACAATCAACTGTTTTCTTTATGTCTTTGCTATGGCACATAAACTAAAAAAACGTCACGGAAAATTGCTCACGAAAATATTTTGATGATTTCCACTTACAACCGAGTCGTTGCTAGGGAAATGGTACTTCGTCGTTTTTCATCCCACGATTTATCCAACCATAATACGTTAACTAATGCGAAGTGGGTGGCCAACAAGCTGAGTTATGAGCATGGGTATATAAATAATTATTGTTTTCACACAGGTGATCATTCTCAATAATTGCTATTGTGAACATGATTGCAACCGCTTGTTAATTTCTGATGATTTCATTGAGCTGGTGTTTCGATGATTTGATTCATAGCAGGTGATCCAAATATTGCGAGAACGGTTTGATTTGTGAGGCGGTGGCTAAATCATTTTAATAGGTAATTTCTATACTTTACACTCTAGGAAGCTGTAATTTCGTATGTAGCCTCTTTAGGACATTTACTTGACGATGCCCAGGGTCCGGATCAGATGAGTGGCTCTTAAAGCTAATTTCTATGTTTTACACTCTAGGAAGCTGTAATTTTGTATGTAGTCTCTTTAGCACATTTACGTGACGATGCCCAGGGTCCGGATCAGCTGAGTGGCTCTTAGAGCTTGCATACGAGTCTGCAGGGGGGTAGGTGATGTAGCCTGGCTCGAATTCAATAAAGTACCCACGGGTGTCGGAACAATGAGTCAACACGATCGCGAATTCAATTAAGTACCCACGGGTGGGCGGTTTCTCTTATGGCCCATTTATTTGATCTGTACGCCCCGCGGTGCAATGCACGCGTGAGATCTGCCTAGTAATAAATACAATAAGAAAACACACATGAAAATGTCCCAATGTGTGTCAGTTTTTCGCGTGTATTTCCCCATAGTTCAATCTGAAATATAGACAGATAGACCTTAGATCAAATGTAAAAGATAGGCAGATGAAACCCTAATACAATAATTCAATGGTGCAAAGAAAACCAAGAGATCCTAATGAAGGCGGGTAAGACTGCGCACGAAAAATGGTGCGCACTCTTGGCCTCCCTCACTATGCGCAATCTTATCCTCCATTACTTACAAAAACATAACCCCACAATATTTTGACCCTACATTGTCCATTCACAGCCTACGCCATGTCGGCGTGTTTGTAATGAAATACTCTTTTCAGTGATATAAAGTTCAACACTTTTGACTAATAACTACAAACAGTATCAACTAAGTATTACAGTGAAAATATTATAGTAGAAGCAGACCAAACACATTCTTACCTGTAAAACAGCAATGAGTTGTCGGACTAGGACGAAAACTGGAGGGAAACGTGCACTCTCAAGGCCAAACTAAAACATCATTTCTGCCAGAGAATCATTGCTGCCAACATCGAAAAAAAGCTGTGCGCAGTCTTAGTCGCCCGCGCACTCTTACCCGACTATCCCCTAAGTTTTTTACGAATATTCGCTCATACGATCGTGCTGAATGACTTTCTGTAATCTGTTGGTTTAGATGTGATAAAAATCGTGGATTTCATTTTGATTTCGGATTTTTGTGAAGAGGAGTGATAAAGGGGATAGTGAAAGCTACAAATCATACTCTTCTCAACCAATTTTGATGATTTTGTTTTCAACTATCTAACTAAATAACTCGAAGTATCAGGTTTCAAGGTAGAACCACCCCCAGTAAATTAAAATTGCATTATGGCGGGGAGAAGGAGGGGGAGATATACCGATAAATCGCGATAGTTTCAACCGCATTGTAAAAGCAGTTCATATTTCATTATGGTTGTGAGTGGGGATGGGGAAGGGGTTGGTTCCTCGCATCCTCGAATCCCTACAATCCCGGGGTAACATTGTTTTTCAAGATCTTTGATTCCTATGGCCATTGGCTAATTTTAATAGCTTTCAAATGTTATCACGGTAAATAGAATAATAATATAAAATGATATGTGCTTTCATTCGGTACTCAAGAGAGAAATTCGTTTTTATCCTAGCTCTCCCACCCAGCTTAAGTGCTAATACCAGCGTGGATAGAGCATTTCGAGTTCTGAATTACGGGAGCTTTAAAAAGGCTTTACGATGGTACACTCGGTTTGAAATTACCATCGTATATCCCTTCTTTGTAATTGACTGTAAGCTGAAAGGAAACGTTGTACTTTCAAAATATATGAACCTGCTTATGCACGAGAAAGACGAAAATAATTCGTTATAGCTCTTTTTGATAACAAGAAAAAAAAAACAGTACCTATAGATTCTGAATTCTAGACTTTGTTTTAAATTTTTAAACTCTGATAATAATTAGGATTGCCTTTGTTCTTTAGGTGTGCCATTGGTCCTTGCCTTGGATGGACAGCAAAGTTGATCCGATCCAACTACAGTACCGTCATTCCGTCGAGAGTCCGACGCATGCACCAGTCATCGAACCCTAACGTTGACGTCGTCTCAAAAAACATTTCTATGGTCCTCGAAAACCTTTTGAAAAACTACGAAAGCTCACAAACGCCTACTCACGGGAAGGGTAAGTTGCAAAATATTCTCCATGTTCTTTTTCATTTTCGGACAGAAAAAACCAGTTCCTAATTTTTTTATTTCATTTTTCTATTTTTTTATTTTTTATTTAGAACACTTATATTGAAAGAATAGTAAAAAAATTGAAGTCGGAATTGAAAGAAGTTTTGTGATTGATATTTAATTTTGAACATTTTATCCATGTTATTCCTTTACCTGATGGCAGGTACAGCAGCACCATCCTCAAAGACGGTTGTACGTGCAACTCTTAGTTACGTCATCCTCAGCTACTCTTAGTTACCTGTATTTTTATTCTTAATGGTCTGTGTTTTTAAGGGTAGATAAAACTAGTTAGTTAAATTGTAAAACTAGGTCTGCGAGTGTTAACATTCGATTCAGCGAGAAAAAAAAAATAAAATAAAATAAATAAATGAAATAATAATAAAAATAATAAGTAAACTTATCGGTAAGTAATGCATGCATTAGAGGGACGTCCCAATGAATGGATTTTATATAATTTCGGTGATAGCTAAAATAAGAGAATGAACAAAAATATCATGGCTTCGCGGAATTACCCTTCCCTCCATTAACCCCCTCCAGCAACAGTAGATTCCCATCATAAAAATTCCTGCATGAAATTTCAAACTCCTGTCACATTTTCCAAAACTAAACCGAATTCATAATTGGAAAGAAAAAATTGAACCCGAATCTCTGACGAGAATAGTTAAAACATCATGATTTATTACTATCACCCCCTCCATTCACCCCCTTCCATAGTGAAATTTGAAACTCCTGACATATTTTCCAAAACTAGACCGAATTCATAGGTAGTTCAACAAACAAAGAACCACGACAATCTGATGAGAATAGTTAAGCATGATGATTTATCAGTATTAACCCCTCCATTCACCCTCTTCCATATTGAAATTTGAAACTTCTGACATACGTTCCGAAACTATATCGAATTCGAAATGGAATCGAACGAAATAAGAATCAAGAAAATCGGTCGATATTTGTAGCTTGGGCAGCGCTTCAAAGAATCGGTAATTATCCCCTCCACCACCCACCTCGACAGCAAACCCGAAATTCCCAAGGTTTGCAGAACAATTTGACTACAATTGGAATCAAACCAAATAAGAATCAGTTGAAAATTATAACCTGGGCGACGTCGACAAAATTTGTCGAAAAAACCACGTTGTTTCAGCTTTACCCCCTTCCATTCTCCCTTTTCCATGATGGAATTCAAAATTTTCCGAGGTTTGTTGCTCAACTAGGCCGAAATTGAGATCGAACAAAGAAAGAACTCGAAAATCGGTTGAGAATTGTGGCCTGGCCAGCGTCGACAAAATTTGTCACACACACAAACGCACACCCACACTTTTTATTTTTTTTTACATAACTCCCCTCAAAGGCGGAGGGGGCACAACATTAAACTGAAAAATAAACTAATAAATAAAACACCGTCGTTTCTAAAGGTAGGTAGGAGGAGTTTGACGAATAGTGCTATACTGATAGGACAACTGAGTTCCTTCGATATTCATGCTGTTTTGTCCCTGGTGGGAGACTTTCATCTCCAGTAGCATGTTATTCAGGTGGCACCATGCCACGCAACATTTCTGTTTGCTAGGAGAAACTTGATCGACTCGCATCTGTTTATTGGTGAAACTATACTATTAAATACTATAGTTTTACTTATGGTAAACTTGTAAATTTTACAAGTTGTTCACAACATATGCCCCCCCAAATTTAACCATACAAATCGAGGAAACAAAATTTCAAGTTGAATTAGTTTTAAAAAGTTCCAGTCATGCAGCATGATTGTATGAGAGTACTTTAGTTAACTTAATTTATTATCGTACTGTATTACGTTACACTGTTTTGAAAATTAAGGACTTAAAGGGAAAAGAAATCGTTCAACCATTTTTATGGCAAAAACGGAATTTTATGGAAGTTGCTGAGGGATGAGGAGGAAGAGTGGGATGAAAGGAAGTGCCCCTTCAAAAAGACCACCAGTTCAAGTAAGAACCCCTCAGGATGCGGGTGGTGATACCACGGAGTACTCTTGCCGAGATGCCCAACTCGAGTAACTCTGGGGCTTTTCCCGAACTACACCCCGCGCCATGACACGTATGCAGCCATGACCTTGATGTTATTGGTCGCCACTCCTTTTAGCTCGGAAATTGCTTGCCGCAGGTCATTTCTGTCATACTGATTTATTTTAGCCCGCCAGGTCTGCTCCATGTCCACGCTGCCACTGACAACTTGGACATCCAGGATTATGGCAGACCCATCGGGCTTGACGGCAACGATATCCGGCTTCTTGCCCTGGTCACTCGGCTTGTGATAAAGTCTCTCCCTTTTGACATCCCAACCGCTGGATGACAAAGCGCCTGCCATCTGCTTGGCAACCACATCATGGCATAGAATGCCACCACCGTGTACGAGGACACAGCTGCACCACATGATACATACTCTCAAATTTACCCCGACAGGCACAGCAGAGGGCGTCCACTGTCCCACGACTACTCATTGAACACCTCATCGAGGTGGCTAATATGGCCACCCGGGCAGTGTAAAAATGGCGATAGTCGCGGGCCCCAAAGGCCTCTGAAGCGCACTCAACCCACTGGGAAGAAAAGGGGGAATCAGAGCACTGTTGGAGTTCTTTACCATCTACTGTCTCAAACTACCCTATCTACTTTTGGAGCAGTTGGTGTTGCTCGATCACACAGCAACTGTTGCCCGACAAAGTCCAGGTCAGCCGCAGTGCGGGCCGCCTCCCAGCTGGAGCACCTAAGGGCGAGCAGAATTTTTTTTCGTTTGTTTTTGTCCATAACTGGTGGCATATCAACGTTCCAATTTTTGTTAGGTTTTAGACTCAAGAACGAAGCACTACCAACAAATTAGCTTGTGATTTCTTAAATTAGGCGAAGAAAAACAAAATTAGAATAAACAAGAATCGAATTTCTAAGGTTTACCTTTCAAAAAACATTCTCCCAAACGAAAATATTCTTACTTATAGCTGTAGCTAAAAATGATATTTGATTCCCCCTTTCCATCAAACTTCAGTTGGTTCTGGATGCTCTAAAACATCATTATAAACAGCGATTTCCAAGTATTTACGCAGAAAAACGATAATAATACGCACATGTTGGGATGGCAAATTATTATGGAACCTCACATCATTTTTTTAGTACCTAGGACATAAACGTATAACATTTTGATCAAAAATTGAAAATTTTCTCAATTTTTTAGCAGATCAGAGCTTGCTGAACGAATTCACTATGTGCTTGTTATTACAAAGTCAACTATTGATAAGTATTCAAGCAAATGGATCTTATAGCATAAAGTGACATCGTGCATAGATTTTCACAGCGTAAACAGGTCCCACATCACCGAGTACAACATCAAGTCAGTTTGATACCTGCTGGGTTTTACAACGGCTTTGTTGACTCGGAGAAGCAATATAATGTAGTATTTGCCGTCCCAACGGGCTCACCATCCAGGAAAACGTCTTCCCCTTCAGATCACCCTCTTGACGGATATTGAAGAAGAACTTCTAAAAGAGGAACCTGGGTATTTATTCAACCTTCCAAGACCTTCTCCACTACGTTCAACATATGAAGCGATTCGTCGGTAGTGGAGTTTTATATCGAAAGGGAATATTAAACGTTTTATTCGACCAATAAAGCCGAGAGATAGGGCTTTGTGTTCCCCAAAAGACCAATGTTGAACATGATTTTTTTTTCTCTCCCACAAAACATCTGTAGTGTAACACCGGTTTTCCCTTGTGAACCCTCAACCTTCGATGTATGAGGTAGGAGGAATTGTGGTACCCTGAATATCACCCTTAAACAATGCCAACATGTTTTTGTATGGTTACTTGGAAGACGATATAAACCATATCACTTCTACAACCAGTTATTTACACATTATCGACTGGTCACTAGAAAATATGGGAACATACCATCTCAGTCTGGTGGGACATAAAAGGTGTTAACCTTTGGTACCTGCCACAGGCCAGGGATCGATTGTACCACTAATTTGCAACAAAAAGTGCTTTCATGACTTTTTTTAGAGGCTTCGTTTCCCACTAAAACAGCCATAACTCCCTTAATTACCTGAGAAAATTAGCATTTGATTATACCGCTGGAAAGAGTTTTAAAGTTCCCATCTCTCCGAAGTACCAAACAAGTTTTTTAAGATGGTTCAATTGGTGAAAAATCAATCTGAAAAGAATTTCTTCAAATCTTGAGCATTTAAGTTGACTAGTTTCACCCCTAAAAACACGTAAGATTCCAAATGCACTCAAATTTTTGAGTTAAAGTGTAAAACTCGGTTATAATGGGGTTGGAGAGGTATCCAAGTGACACCAATTGATTCAGCCGATTCAGCGTAAAACAATACGTGGAAACCTACCCCGAACTCGTATTTTCATAGAAGGACATTTTTCAGGAAAACCCTCGATTTTGTTTTTATAATGTTTTTCAATATTACATCTTAGTTCTCTTCCCTAATCAGCAACGAAAAAGTAAAATTAACTACAACGTTGGAAAGGTGGAATCTTGTCGCTTGTTTTAGGACTACAGGCTAAATTTAACATGTAGAATAAAATTAGACCTACACGTATGGAAAAATGTGGTCACTCTGAAGATTTGACAAAATTCATTATTCAGAAAAAATAATCTGCCATAATCTTAAAAACATCTGCCAAGTTGGGTGTGGCACATAGCTTCCTTTTTTACCTATCATGCATATAAAGACCATTGAAAATTTATAAATGATCTTGAAAAATTCCGTAGCGGGAAAGAGTATTTATTCATTTATTTATTTAATTTTATTTACGGGCCAAATTGACCAATTTACAGTTCGTGGTAATAATAATAATTTGTATCTAGATTTAATAACAATGCTACGTTAAATTCAATAACATTAAACTCACAAACAAAACAAGCTTTATATGGCAAAATAATAAAGATAACAAATTCTCAACAATAATAAATAGCACATCAAAACAATTATGAGAATGGGGTTACATAAATAATTTAAGAAATTTTTGACTATAACAATAATTTACAAATGTCTCTTGAACGCCAGCTCACTTAAACAAAGAAGGTCGACATCCGACGATAAACAACCAATCGGTTGAACTCCCTCTGGCATCTAATCAGGGGCCCACCATGCATATAGCTGGTCGCCACAGTTGGGCATGTGGCGAGTTGGATAGGGCGGCACATAAAAGTTTAAGTGTAAGAGCAGAGAAGGACAGTCAATTCCACCGTTGGCCAATCTATGTACGAAAATTACGTCTGCTCGCTCACGTAAGTCTGCTTGAGTAAATCAAAAAGTAGCGTGAAATGTCATAATTGGTCAATTGTGAAAAAAGGATACTCAATGTATTTTACGTTTGCGCATGCGCAGAATGACGTATTGATTTGGCAACAATGAAACTGATAGGGGACCATCTACAACCTAACTCGCGCATTCTCTGACAATTTCATCGAAATCGGATGAAAACAGTGGAAATTAAGGTCGTTACAAGGATTTCACATAGGCGCAGTAGCTATTAATGATACAATCATGTTGAAATTGATATGGAATGATCAAAACCGTCACCCCCCAACTATCATCCAAATTTGAGCGAGATCGGACGACTAGGGCGTGAAAAAATTGAGCATAATGGAATTTACATTTGCGTAAGCGCAGAATGAAGTATTGATTTGGCAACAATGAAACTGATAAGGGACCATCTTGAAAATTAGCTAGCCCGCACATTCCCTGAAAATGTCATCCAGATCGGATGAAAACTGAGGAAAATAAGCTATTGCGCAGCAGCTATTAATGATATAATCATGTTGAAATTGATAGGTATATGATGATCAAATTGCCATCCCCCAACTATCGTCAAATTAAATTTTAATTTTCTTAGGTAATTAAAAGAGTTATGGCCTTTTTAGTGAGTTAAGGTCACGATCACGAAAAAAATCAAAAGTGAAATGACTCGGAAACGAAGCTACTTTAAACAAAAGTCTAGGAGGCACTTTTTGTTATAAATTTGTTGTACAATCGAATCCTGGCCTGTGGCAGGTACCAAAGGTTACCACTCTGTATATGACAGCCCACACCAAACTATTTCGAACGAACAATATCAGGTAACTGAATACCTTGTACGCACATACATCTACCCACTTCGTTCAAAATATCAACAAACGCACACGAAACGGAATTGTTACTTTTGGAGGTTTGACAATGTACGTGTGCAAGACTGTGCCAATAACATGTTCGTTGGTGGTTCTGTGAATCATAATCATGAAAAGGATGATCCGGCATCATTTCGTCGATCTATATGTAATTCTAACAAATGAAAAGTATTAGATCAATTGAACGAAAGACCTAGTAATTGTTCCATTCTGAAGGGTATGTGTTTGAAGGGAAGAATCTTCACCTACATCGCAGCTATCTAACTTATTACATAACTAGCCTAGTTTTCTCGCTCGGTATGGCTGCATAGATCCGATGGTCTTTACTGTTGAGTAGGACATGAAGAATGATTGGGAACTGTGGATCACTAAGGGTAATTTGAAATGTGTAGGAGATGTTGCTAGTTTCGCTCGTTAGGGGTGGGTTTTGATGTATTGGTGCGATGGGATATAGACCCCATACCACCGAGGCCTACAGCCCTTGTACGTTATTCTACATGCCCACTCAACATTAAAAGGCCATCGCATCTATACATCCATACCGAGCGAGCGATACCTGATCCTGATTGCTACCCAGACTGATCCCTTACCTACTCCCTTTACAGTGTTTTCTATTAGTATTTTACTAGTGTATAAAAATTCACTACTTTCAAATCTAGTTAGAAATCCCGTAGTATTCTTCTTGGAGCAAATTCATAATTAGTTCCTACCACACAACCAGTCACTTAAATCTGTGTAGGTACCTATTCTTTTCTCCTTGAAATCTGAGTATCATTATAAGATAATCTTTGTGCATTTTGTAGCACGACAAGTAGGTAACTAACTTGTCACAATAAACAGACAAGAAACGAACGTTGTTCGGAATTGTCTAAAATATAAAATGCGTGTAAACATATGCTTGACTTTCGTCAGCATTACCTCCAGGAAAGCAGGGAATTCTTTAGCGTGTCAAAACATCTTCCCAATGGCTGACAATACTCCCCACAGGTACCATTGGACACGATTTGTCAGCAAACCAGTTTTGAGACACAATATCTGGACGAAATCTCGCTCTTTTACAATATCCCTCAGGTATGGTTAGGTACCTCCCTGAAGGTCTTCCAGATGCTTATGATGGATTTGGGGCAGAATTTACCGTCAATAAGTAAGATAAGTGGTGTAAAGGTAAATTGTAAGAAAGGAGTCCTAGTGAAGAGGGGGCATGACCATTTACGTGAAGCGGGTGGAATACTTAAGTATTAGCTCTAAGTGGAATACTTAGAGTTAGCTTGGGGAGGGGTCACGACAGGGCCAGTTTTACGTGAGCCAGGCGGGTCATCTCCTGCCCTCATAACTGACATCAAATCAATGCAGACGCTACCATATGAAAACAACATCCAGGTGGGCAGCCCAAGAAAAGCATGCAAAATATGACTAGGCCGCTGAAGAGTTACGGGGTTACTTCACTCCGTTGGGAAGTTCTTGTGATGGCGCGCTATATATGAAGAGTTTGCAGAGTTTATCAGAAGGCTAGCGCATACGTTGAGCGGTAAGTGGCAACAGCCATACGCCCAAGTACTCGACTGGACAAGTATAAAGATCCAACTAGCCTAATACCTTATACCAACTAGCCACAAAGATAAGGGCCATTAACCTTCGGCTGCATTGCACTAGACGGAAGTTGAGAAGTTTGGGTGGTGAAGACGGAGCAGTCCTGTAATAATGTCCAACACCATAAAGAGGAGATCGTGAAAAGACTTCCAACCAATTATGTTTATTGAATGTCGTCCGAAATTTAAATATATTTTGATTTGAAAAAAATAATAATAAATATTTAAAAAATACATATACTAATATTCACATAAAAACATTGTGTAAAATTTCGAAACTTTCGCTCATACTGCATGACTGTCACTTTTATTTAGTGATTGAGATTCGTTGCGTACTCCATTGATGAATGAATAATGAACGAATTAAATTGAACCCAAAGGCAGTGTGTAGACGGGAAAAGAGCAAGTTGAGTAGTTTTTTGCTTAACGGCTGGGGACACCACCGACAGCGTTCTGTTGCCCTCCTTTTAGCTGCCAACCATTTGATCAATCAGCAGTCGAATCTGAGTGGTCGTCCCTTCGTTTCTTTTGTAAAGGGCGAACAGAAAAAAAGGGGACCTAATTTTTTTCTTTTCAGTCTAGTTTTACGTTTCGCTCGAACTCGTCACTCTCCAAACCGACCCACTTTCGTCGTTGACACATAACCCAGAACACAAATAACCATGCGACCCAATCTCTGATATTCACCAACAACTAATCAATCTTCCGTACAACTAATATCCGTGTCGTAGCCGTTCGACTGAGGAGTACACGGCGGTCAGTTAGGTGCATTGGCATATGAGAATTGACGTATATAACCTTAAGACTGTAGAACAACTCAAAACTAATGGGAGAAGCCAAGATGGGAAATCCTGGAAGACGATGAAACACCTCCAAAATACGTGTTTGAAATAGATTACGATCGTGTTGAATCGTTGATGATATCGGACAACAAAAATTATATCATGATATTTCGGTTCCTAAAACAACATAATTATTTATTTTTATAATTATGTATTATAAATGTTTTTTAAACTTCGTGTGAAACCAGGTGAGTGGACAAACTATTATTACATTTTGATGACATGTTTTAAGTGAAACTTTCATCACGAATTCATGAGAGTGCCAGTGGATACTTCTTGTGAAGTTTTTCCAAGTGTTATTACCCGAGAAACAGTCTCTAAATTAAAAAATTTTATTTAAAATTCCTTCAATATTAGTCTTTTAAACAATCTATTTCTATTTTTTGTTTTTATTTAAGGACTGAATCGACTAGCGTGTCTTAAAAACTAGTATGCATTTAATTACGACAAGCCCTAAACGCAGCGACAGTTACATAAATTCATTCTGAGCCATTCTTTACCAGGTTCTCCAAGGCAGTTGCCTTGACCAGCGACAGTTTCCGGATCACCTCACATACCATACTTTTCTATTTTTCAACTATGTAGGGAAGATGGTCTATCAACCAATGATGGTAGATGTCAAACCTGATTCAGTTTAGGTAACCTGATTGATACAAAATATAGGTGCGGAGAGACATCGGTTTTAGCGTTTTTTGTATAATACAGAAAATATAGAAAAAAATGAGAATAACACACACGTTGATTGAAATCAGAAAGAGAAGCACACACGATCACACGTTGATGTTGCTTCAAAAACCTTCAAAAACCCACTGCAGCAAGATGCTCTGGGATAAGTTACGGAGTAGAACTTCAGTCCGACATTAGGCCCCTCCCGACCTCACCAGGTCAGCTCAAACTTAAATTTTCTTCGTGTAACCAACCCGCCCATTTTGCAGCTAAGGGCACTTTTTCGATGATGATATCTTTGCATCGAAAGCGCTCGCCCCCGGTACTCGACTTCCTAGTAACGAAGGGTTCTCCAAAAGGTACGTAAGTGATAATTTTAATTTTCATTGCATATCCTGGGAGGGGTATGTCCCCTAATGTCAAATATGATATTGTACATCGATTCTATAAAAACTAAAACGAGGTATCCAAATTCAAATTTTTCAGCCTTGTTGTCGTCTTTCCTTTCACCAGATAATTTACGAATAAACTCAGGAGCTCTTTCCTAATCAGCTGAGTCAGCTAAATTCTTTCCTTTTAACACTAGGAAATTTAAAATTTAAAGGGCGCCTTCTCTGGGACAACGAAAGTCGGATGAAACGGCTGACTCCATCCTGATCGGCCTGTACGTTCCAACCTTTTCCTTCTAGACCACCAAAAATGTGTGGTATCCCCAAAAACGACGCTCCCCGTACAAAAATGCATAGCATCCAATTCAGTACAAGCTAATAGTCGGATTGATGTCCTCTAGTTCAGTGTATTCATTCTCTCACCCTTTTATGACAGTATGTGGGAGTGAGACGCATTTTGAAGCCTGAAGACTTGAAGAAGCTTCTCCTTCCATACTCAGTCAAAAAAAGCGAGAGAATGAATGAATTGTACAAGAAGACAGCATCTCCAGGAGAAGGAGGCACTAGCCAAGATTAGCGTAAACTCTGTTTGGTCCCGATTGTTTTTGGCTAAGGATGTTTCGCTGGATACATATAGTATTTTCAGGGCGGTGGTGCTGGCAGTGCAGTGCTACGACTGCCTGATTTGGGGGTACAAAAAGCGTGTCCACGTTAAGAGGGGGCTCCAATTTTTTATTAGGATCTTTAATCTTTCATCAAACACGCCCAATTGAGGCTTCTTCTGGAGACCAGTTTAGATCAAATCTGTACTACAGTGCTAAAACAGAACGCGGATTTTATATTCAAAATACTGAAATCACCACCTACACGGTATTCAAGAATCGCGGTCGAATAAGCCGATAAATAGGGGTGGAAGGGGAATTTCAGCTGGGATCATGCCGATTCATTGACAAGAGTACTCCCCCCAAGAATAGTGGCTGGCGTCGAAAAGGATTCTAAACTGCAACTGAACCAGAAATGCCGAGATGCACAATACCACGCACTGTATAGGGATCTGAGACACGATATCAATATTCTCTCTCGTGGAATGGATCCTGAAAGTGTTACGTGCGTATTAGAATATCGTGGACATCAGTACCACTTGAACTATATTCCTTGGATGGAACATGGGATTTACAATTATTGTGCTCTATGCAATATGAACGAGAAAGAAGACACGGTGCACTTTTTGGCCAGATGCCCAATATTTTCATACTACAGAAAGCATTCGTTGGAAGAATACCCTTGCTAGAACCGACCTAATAGCCATGCTGGATGGAGGAGAATGGAGTAATTTATGTAATTCTGTAAAAGCAGCATGGGCGTATCGTCGCTTTCTAATAGCAGAATTTAATTAAAATTAGAATGGTACTAACGCAGTAAAACCCAATTTAACAAAAAAATATGTTTTAACAAAAAAAAATATGCATATAAAATATTAGATAGCACACAGGTAATAATAAATAATTAATTCAAGAACTAAGCAATACAAACAACCAACAAGATTGAATCCTACCTAATCATGTAATACTAACTGTAATGATAGCTTCGTGTGGGATGCAGGATATCAGAAATAATAACTCCAAGAAATCTAATATGAGAATGGTAAATTTGAGCGGCCCTCTTGGCTCCTTTATAGGTACTGGCCTGGTGATGGGGGGGGGGGGGGGGGGGGGGGGGGGGGGGGGGACACCCCCCAGGCCAGATAAGAGTGACAAGAATCCACGGGTCCGGGAGTATACTACGCTAAGACGATGGCTTCAGCGAATAATATAATATTGAAATTGAAGCTAATTATTAAATATGCAATAATATGAATATAGTAAAATTAAACTGTAAATATCTAAATTGCTAATGGTAAGAATTTATTGGCACTTGTTACATAAGCCTCAAGGGCTCTCTTAATCGTAACATAAAAAATTAACTTATTACATAAATACATTCTTGGGCCTTAAACTAAAAGACTGCACTATTAAAATAAAAAATACAGAAAAAAATTGAATTATACATGAATGGCAATATATAGAAACTTCTCTGAACAAAACGTATAAAGAAAAAATGAAATAAATAAATAATAATAGTAAAAAAAAAAAAAAAAAAACTAATAAGTTCAACTGGGTGGGTGTGGAGATCGCTAATACTATGTGATGCCATAGTGCCGCTCAATAAGATTCCGAAAGGTGGAAAGCTCTGTAGCAGACCTACAAGCCAGGGGTAGGGAATTCCATACTCTTGAGCCCGAAATCCTCAGAGAATGACCCATAGAGTTGGACATGTGGGGCACCACATTTAAGGCGTGTCTAGCCGCACCGAGCGCCCAAATGTAAAGAAGCCTTCAAGGGACTCGGGGCGTGTCCCCATGCAACAGCTTGAAAATGAATACACACAACCTTATGTTGAAATGATTCCTTAAAGAACATCCAACTAGAGCCTCAGCATATGGTGATACATGTTCAAAGTGACTCACAATTGAATTCCATGCTGCTTGTAGCCGGTGAAACTGAGTAGCATTAAGACTGGTAGAAAAAATTTCAGAGCAATAATCAAAGAATGGAATTAACAGAGATTTAGCAAGGATTAGTTTAAGAGATGGTGGTGTGAAATTTCGCAATCGCCTCCATAGACTCTCTGAACTATAGACTCGGGAAACAATCCGGGTGTCAAGGATTAAGCTCAGTTGAGCTGGGGATCAAGGAAGACACCCAGGTCACGAGCAGAATCACAAGGAGCAACTCGAAAACCATCAACCAACCTTGGAGGGAGGTCGTGATTGTTATCACATGGGCGCTTAGAAAATATAAAAAACTGTTTCTTCTGAGGATTAATGACAATTGCATTATTCCTAGCCCACTCTATAACACTATCTATATCATCATTAAGGTCAGCCACACCAGCACTTATGTTGGAGAGAGGAGCCTGAGAGAAAGCCTGGACATCATCCGCGAAGAGTTGCTCTCAAAACCAAAATAGTGATGTAACTTGAGCAACAGCAAGTCATGGTTCACCGAGCCAAAAGCATTCCGGAAATCCAGGAGTGCTAGACAAGTGCATTTGCCACTATCAAAACCAGTGTGAACTGCATCAAATACTACATCCAAGTATTCCGCGAACTCCGGCTGAAGGTGAAATCATACATAGCCTGTTCCTTGTTATTAAGATAAAATTTTGTTAACTGATATAGGTACCTATGTAAATAAAACATATTTTCATTCATACTCGTAGAAAACGGCTATATATCACGCACTTTGTGGCTTGGCATCTTTCGTACGTACAGCCTGATTTTGGGGGACTTGGAATATATATTTTCAAATACCTTAAATTCTTAGAGTCGGATTATATCTTGTCTATATGACTAACACCACTATGACGTATAACAAACACCAAATATGATTTACGGCATGCATTGAATTGGTTTCAGGAGAGCCAACTATAATCAAAACCAATATCCTCATTCGAAGCATGGGACCAGTTTCGGAATTGGATATGGTAAGATTTATGTATATTTATTTTATTATTTACATAAAACATGTAACATGGGTAACCTACCTAAGAGTTACTTCCATAATTTATTCAATTTATTGATCTATAAAAGTTACATTTTACGTTATCCTAGAAATAATGTATCTTAACCATATTTCACCCATAACTGCTTATTTATTATTTTTCACTATCCTGACAGCCGAATGGTTAAATACGACTGTTACTGGCGAAGTATGTTAGTATGCTCCAAGCGGTTGGATGGTGATGACATTAGTAAAAACCTGCAGAAAAAATACCTTTTATTGAAAATTTTTGTAATTTGAATTTTTGAACATTGCAACCCTTATATTCTACTCCTTTGAAACGATTTCTTTGAAAGCACAATATTATTTCGAAATGTTTTTCTCCATAAAATGTATACCTATTTAACGATTTCTTTGCAGCCAATGTTGTCAAACTTCTAAACAATTTAACGCCATAAATATGATTCGAAAATTCACTCATACGATCATGCTGCATTATTGGAACTTTTTTCAAGTTAGGTACCATCAAGCCGGAATGTCATGCAAAGAGATTTCATGAAACTGTAAGAGAATTACTTTAGTGGATAGAGTTCTCCTCTTCCCCATTTTTTTATTGGTAATATTACTGAAACGAACGTGAAATAACTCGAAATGACATTGAATAATTGAATGTGTAAAACTTATAACATCGCAATGACGAACAGTGACTGAGTGCATATTGCTAAGCCGACGCAGGCCTCACACTTAATAGGTAGGTACTAAAGATTCTAAGCTGTCCTTAGTTGCTAGCTTCTTGGAAGACTCCAACTTGGCAGGATTGTGTACGTCATCGGAGATGTATACAGCACGGCAACGTAGTATTGACACTCCAAGGGCATGATCGTATGAGCGAATTTTCGTGATTCTTCGTACTATAGTATTGAGCTGAATTGTTTTGAAATTTTAAGTACTATTAGTACTAAGTACTATTTTTACTATGCAAAGAAAATTTGAACTTTTCGGGTGCAAAGAAATTCCTAAGTACTATTTTTACTATGCGAAGAAATTCCTAAGTACTATTTTTACTATGCGAAGAAATTCCTAAGTACTATTTTTATGACAAAAAGCGTATTCTAAATAGTAATCTGCCATTCAAAATATGGCGTCTGATCGTCTGAAACACAAAATAATTGACCAAAATCAAGAAAATCATTTGTTAGAAGAAGTTAAAGAAAATTACTCTACTTTTTGGTTTATTATTTCCAATAATAAGCCTATAAGATCGTGTAGCAAAAAATTTTTATAACCCCCCCTCAAACTTTGTCACTTTACGTTTCAAGGTGCGTAGAATCCAAATTTGAAATGTCCGTCCGCCGTTCGCCGTCCGGGCCATAAAAGGCCTAAGAATTTACTTAAAAAACCCGTTCTTTCGCACATAGACTCCATTTGGGGTCTAGTTGGTCCTAACGTTTAACCATCCCTATCGCTTTACTCGCATAGATGCTATGGGCCAAAAACGGGCGAAAAAGTGTCTTTTTCGGGAATTTGAGTGTTAGACGTGTTAGATGCACGCTTGGCAGGGGGTCACGGTGGGTGGTGAGGGGGGTGAGCGGGGGGTGGAGTGAGAGGAGGCGCCGCGGCACCTTGTGGTGGGTACAGCGTTCCTTCGAGGCATGAAAATATGTTTTTTTCTAGGTCATATTTGTGTGTTAATACCAATGCTTTTCCTACGCATATTTAATAACATATCCTCTCGACTTTTCGTACGTACTTAGATAATGATATTATTAAGCAATAACTATTTGAATAGATAGGAGCTCAAATCGAGAAATATAACCATGCGTATATAATTATAGAAGTATAGGTTGTGGCAACTCGAAATAGGACACGCCGAGGAGTCTGGGCGGGCCTTATGACGTACGCAAGCCAACTAAAACTACGATCAAACTCAATTGAAAAAATAATAAACCCTTGTGAAATAATTTGCAGCGTTTTTTATGTATAGCCTTTCCAAAACCAGTTCATCAGATAGCTCCTTCAACTTCAAAATTATTGCACATCCATAAAAATGTAGGCGATTCCAGAAATGGGGCTCAACATAGTTACCTCGAGTCTTTCATCGTGCGTAATGAATCTCTTTGTGTTCCACCTTAAGATTAACCAGAGTTGGAAAGCCACACGAAAGGGAGCTAAATGTCTCTTAAGCGTTGAAATTCCGTTTCCCCGCCAATGCAGGCGCCTGGGGAGGTATGCGATTCTAAAATGGAAAAGCGGAGAGCCGCCTAGGGGATTTGTGACGTGAGAGGATCATCGTCGGCGCGCCAACCCTTCACAACGAGCGTGGCGGAGAAGCCCGTCTACTCGTCACGGCAAATCACGTCAGGGGCAACAGCGCGTGCACAAGCCTCGATATATTCGTCGCAAATCCAACGCCTTCCTCATTCTCCGGTGATAAGATCTGGTTCTTGGGCGCCAGATACATTTGAGGGATACGTACATTTTATTTATTTATTTTCTGAAGTCAACGTCAGCAAAATGTTCTCTACGACGTGATATGTATTCATAGATCCGAATAGAAGTACATTTTGATGGTGATGTCAAGTACCGAGAAAAGCCATGATTGAGTCGATTCCTTATATACCTACCACTGATGTTAACATTTGAATGATGACGAACGATGTGATTCTCAATACTTTGACTCGGCCTGTATTTATCTGAATGTTTGTGTCTGTGAGTTACACGCTATAGGCCGCAATTTCGGAGCTATCGACTTCAAGTTGAAGGGTAGTCTCCTTGGACAACCGGAATAATATTATGTATAGATTTTCGTGGGGATTCAAAACCACAGAAATAACTAAGTACGTGTTCGGTATAAATTTCAAGTTTTTCAAAGATTTTGACGCGCTGACGACTATGAGAGCGGTCCGATTCTATCGTCAACAATCGTCGTCGATATCGGACAAGAAAAAAAAAAAAAAAAACGTATTTATTAAAGTTTTTGATGATTTTTTTTCTCTTTTGATACCTACTGCATTGAATCCTGTTCAAAGTGCAAGCATACATGAAGAATTAATACATGAGAATTACGAACATGAACTTAGTTATCGTCCCTCTACTGGGATTATGCTACAATATATACCCAATGACGGTTAGGGTTTGTACCCAATCAAGGTTTTCCTCAATAGATTGACTCATTTTTATAACATAATAAATTAAGCAAACAAGTAATTTAATACAATAATAAATTAAGCAAACTTGGTTAACAAATTTACTATAAACCAGCACTGTTTCACCAATAAAGTTAGACATTCAATTATCCACTCTCGTGTGCGTTGGTTAGGATGGAGCTCATTAGAGCATCTGCATGATCAGTAAACTACTTCACTTGAAACGAGTATTCATAAAGTTTACAAGAGAGGAAATTATAGGAGTTGCTCTTCGTCGAATAGGTGAATCCTTACGAACACAAATACGGAAAGGTAAGCTGGATTCTCATCACCGCAAAGAACGAAGTTCCCGAAGATGACTTTGAATGTCCACATTATTTGTCTATATAATATACCGCTCGCAAACGATAGATCCCTAAGGGTAGGTTTAACTTCTGTAAGGGATGCTGCTCGCTTCGCTCGCTTGAGGAAGTTATACTGCCCACCCAACTTGGCAGACTTTTTTTCAGTTGGAAATTCTTACAAACAAATTAAATCTTATAAAACTACGTGGAACCACAAAAAGTTTATTCGGGGATGTTGCTCGCTTCGCTCGCAAGGTATTGCTGTATATTTGTAGGAAAAAATCCGAATTTATTCTGTTGAAATGGCTCTCGCTTCGCTCGTAAGGTACCTATGTGTACCTGCTTGCAACACCCAAACACCGAAACCTGTACCTGAGTTATCGAACCCCAAACACGTCTGTCTTCCTAGAGCCTTCTCGCGTCCACAGCACATATAATTAATTATAATTTCTCATTTTAATAGCTTAGTCTCGCTTCCCCTCGCAATTTGACCGAGTTCTCGTCACTTTTTTCGATATCCGATTTCGGATTCAGATTCGGCGGACCCAAAGCTGTATGTCGTTTCATTCTTATAAATAATAGAGATAAACTGCAGTCCAATTAATCTAGTGAGAGTTTATTTTTACAGTTTATATATATATATATATATATATATATATAAGGACCTAGGTTACACGACATGATTCCACGGGTCCGTGTCGACTACACCTCCCCCTCCTTGAATTTTATTTTAATGAAATAAATTACATATATTGCTTTTGCTCTTGTTTTTCCGATCATTGTTTGGACTACCCAGGTTACAATAGGTAAAGGAGAAAGGTGTGAATCGACCCTAAATATTCTCAAGTACTTCGTCGTTCTCTGTTTCTTTGATGAGAAGCAATCGAAGCATGAGTCCTCTTTGTTCACTCACTTTACTCAAACTCATTCTTGACTCGAACTTCACAAGCTTCCTCTTAAACGGTCAGGGAGCGAATGAGAAACGAGAGGGGGCTGCTAAAAAATCGTTATTCGTTCTACGATTACCGCTGAACGATCATCGTTACAGTCGTCCCGAGCAAAACGTACCTTAAAAGTGAAATGAAGAAGCATAGGTCTTCAAAAAAACAAAGAATCAAGTAAGCTAAAAAACGATTTCAGTTCCAATGGGAGTTCTTGGAATCAATCAATCAGGCAGAAACATTCCGAACAGTTCTTTGAGATTTTTATTGGGTACCTAATTGGTGAAATATGATCTTGTTTGTCCCCTAAAAACAGCTACGGCAAATCACCGCCTTTGTATTTTATCTAATTTCGATTCCAGTTCCAAAGAGATTCCTGTTCATAAGCGCTCAATGGAAGTAACGAAGTAGAAGTTAGTTTGACCGTTCCATTTGGAACTGTTATCGAGGACAGGTAGTAATCGTTTTAAGACGCTCCTCTTCGGTATCACGCCACAACTCTACCCGAAAAAAAAGAACTCATTTTCAAAACCTGATTTTTCAAGAAATAATTGTTTTGTTATAATTTTTTTTCAAATTCTTTTGAGCGCAAATCTGTAAATATATTTGGTTAAGGACTACTCGATGGACTGCTATTTCCGCCAATACTGGAGAGACACCCGTCTCAGTTTTCTCGGACCCATCAAAAGCCTCAGCCTGAGCATTAAAATGCTTGAGAGAATCTGGAGACCAGACACTTACTTCTACAACGGCAAACAATCTTATGTACACACCATCACCGTCCCCAACAAGCTCCTGAGAATAACCCAAGATGGCGACATCCTTTACTCAATGAGGTAATTCATATTTTCTTAGGTCTTCTAGAAATCGAAGGGTTTTTTTCCCCACCCACTTACCCTTTTTACGGATTTAGTAATAAAGTGAATAGTTCTCCCATGTACATGAGATTTCTCCCTTCAGTTCTAATGAGCTTAAATTCAAACACTTCCAAATCATCGTTTTTTCCAGAAAACCCTGAATTGAACATAAAGTTCCAGTCATGCAGCATGATCAAATGAGCGATTTTTCAACAATTAAGTACCTATCATATTATAATCATTATTGTTTTGAAATTTGAGTACTTTGAGCGCAAAGATATGGTTAACTATCAAATACACGGCAGAAAAAAACTTGTTCAAAATAATAATCTGCTATTGAAACAATGATTTTGGACATGAAGAACTTTTTGCAGTTTTTATCGATTTTTTGTAGCACATATTACTAAAATTTAAGTAACTACATTTTTCAGCTTAATTTTCAGCGTACATTTTTTAGCGTTTTAGTTCATGGTTGATAAACTTCCTTTGAATAATATTCTGCAAACAAATATAAAGTTAATGATTTTTAGCCGTTTTGCTAAAGCAATTTTCTTCATCAATTCGCAAATCATCTCATTCAACTTTTAAATTTAAGAGCTTAAAAATAATTTAAAAAAAAAGTCATTTTTGATCTGGAATTAATCCAACGGAAAGAAGGAAAAAGTGGAAGATCCTCGGAAAAAGGCATTGTCAAGCAAACTGAAAATACACTCTGTCTTTACAACTTGTATCAAAAATCTTCGTTTCAATTTCTCCATTATAATTCTTTTCCACTTTCTTATTTTGACAGACTGACAATAAAAGCCAAGTGCCCGATGGAACTACACAATTTCCCCATGGACAGGCAATCTTGCCCTCTCATCCTCGGCAGCTGTAAGTATCACTTCAATGCATTTCAATTCTTGTCAAAGCATTAAAAGAGAACGAAATAATTCAATCAGATATTTCAACCAGGGGACATTCGAAGGTGTTCATTCCTTCCTAAATGGTTTTTGTTCCAAAAGCAGGTTTTTTCTTTTCCAAAGGGAAATGGAGAGTGAGCACCTAGATTCGTGATAAAGTGTATAGAGTGAAAGTAGTAAATTGTGATACAAGTTTCTTTCTTCCCCAAGAACCCGTTATATAGGAGGAACAAACAGCACCGGGTTGAACGAAAAACACAGTCAAAATGGCTGAACCAGAGAAAGTGTTTTAAGCGAATTGAAAAATATGATCGGTGTTTTATCTGTACGAATTGATACAAATTTACGATATCATATTTGTTATATGGCAACAGTTCTTCAACATATTTCAGATGATCCTCTACGAAACTCGGAATCCCAGGATTATACTTACTGGTCGTATCAAGTGACTTTTCAGACTTTTTAACTATGCGGATTTTTTTACGGCTTGTGTGTCGGGTGAGACCTTACTTGAGAGCTCGGAAAATGAGAAAAATAGTTGAATCGAGGATGATCATGGGATGGTGTATCGCGAATAAATTAAGCCTAAATTAAAGCAAAACTTAAATGCCATGAACCTATGGTCGCCACTCTACTTGTGGTAGAAATATTGGCAAATTTTTCCTGGAATGTCCATTTATCTGCACTCAAACCAAAATCGTCCCAAACTAACTTTCTTCTACGGAAACTCAAGAGGCCCGAGTCGCTAAATGTTCTTCGTAGTGTGTATTTTGCCTACTTCGATTCTCGGCTCTCACATGGAATTTTATAATTGTGGGGAAACTCACTCAAAATTGAAGATATCTTCCGAATAGAGAAAAGGGCCATTTGGATACTGAGGTACAAACGACATCAAGGTTCCTGCAAAACTCTGTTCCCTACACTTGGAATACTCACTGTTCGTGGAAGATATATTTCGGAAAGCTTGTTGGAGGTACATAGCCACCTAAATAGGTACCTATAAGGGTGCAGACCACGGATGTAATACAAGAAAACCCGGCTTGCTAAAAGTGGACTGATGCAGACTGACCGCAACACAAAAGCACAACATGGATTTTACAGGGACTAAATTCTATATATCTACCCAATATAATCAAATCCCTTCCACAAAATAAATTTTTTGAAACTGTCAAACGTGAATGCGTGAGAGTGCGCATCTACAACTTGGAAGACTTCTTTGATCTCTGTAAGACCATGTAATTTTTGTTATTTATTTTACTATATATCCCATTTGTACATAACATTGTTGACGTGCTGCTGTAATGTAACAATTATGACGCAATCATTACTATTAATAATATTATAGACTAATTCATACATAGATTGAAGGATACATTGCAAATATATCCTATAAGACTGAATTAAAATTCAGTAGACAGCACGATAATAGGTTGGCCAAATAAATCATCCTCCAAAGCCCAAAACACGTAAGTATTTGACGTTACACTGCAATAAGTATGCGTCCGGATTCTGTGAAACAGTATAAATTCAACCAAGGTTAAAATAACAAAACGGTAAGAAATTTAATTTTGATATTTTAGTTGGTTATTAATATGATCAAATGACGTGTCCTTTTATCAAAGCGAACACGTCGTAATTAAAACTAAAACTACTCGGTAACACTGTACCTATATCATCTTTCTCACAATCACATCACTAACTGTTTCCTCAGAGAGACAAACTCTAGTTCCATGACCCATCTCAAAAACGCATGGAATATTCTGAGTAGATACACTAAAAATTAAGGACACTCTACAAAAATTGATAGAAAGGGCCGACGTGGTCACACAAGTATCAATTGATTCCAAGCCATTCAGGAATACATAACAATGAAATTTCAGATCTTTTAGAAAAGCAAGCCGTTCGCACTAACAAGGTCCGCCGCTAGGTGCGGGAGGGGGCGAAGGACCTAAGGAACATGGTGGTTGACGTGACTTTCCCCTTGTTGACACCTTTTCGCTCTACAATTCGTTCCCCTCACCATCAATCTCGTCAAAAATAAGAATTATATTAATAATAAATAAATTATGTATTATAACACACAAACAAACCAGAAACTGAAAGAAAAAGTCCCAGTCATGCAGCATGATCGTATGAGCGAATTTTCTTAAATTATCGTATTATGTTACATTGTTTTGAAAATGCAGGACTTTGAGTGATATGAAATTGTTAACGTTCTACCAATTTTGTGGGGGGAAAAAACTCGTTCTGGATGATTATTCTACGACTACAAAATGTTTTATGCAAATATTACCGATTTTTACAACTAGCGAACGGCATTATTTCGATTTTTGACTGATTTTTCAACTTTGAAAGTTTTGAAAACTTGATACATAGCCTTATAGGAAATTTTACGCTGATTCCGAATATACCACATGTTAGTATGCTGAAAAAATTATTTCGCACAACAAATCGCAAAAAACAGGCTATTTTGAAATTTTTGAAAATTTCAACCCCAAGATGTAATCCGATCATGCTGGCCAACGAACTTGAACTTTCGTTTTGTGTCCTTAACATTTTAAAATTTGTTTGAAGTTTCTAGCACAATTCTACGGACAGTTATCGTCTGGATTGTCAGATACATACATACATACATACATTAAAAAATGCGTTAAACTTCAGAATATGATTCAGAATAGCCTGAAACGGATTTCTGCAGAAATATTTTTCAAAAATTCACATTCTAAAAATTTTGAGGCGAGAGCAATAGCTTAATTTTCTTCAAAAATTCGCTAAAAAAAACTTGTGTCCGCAACGACTGGCCTTATGGACAACAAAAGAATAACAAATCGGTAAGGTCATTGTTTACATGCTGTGCTCTATCTCGAGCGCAAAACACAAAAAAAAAGTAGAATCTTTTCTATGATCTCAAGCATTTCATGTTCGAAGCCACATTAGAGATCCCGTGCACTTCCATGCCATAGAGGACATGCGTAGGAAAACTTAGTAAGAACTTTATGGGACATGAGAACAGGAATATCAGCAAAGTCATAGGGACAAAGGGAAATACAACCAAAATCCTTTAAATAGCCAGGTTTGATGAAGGAAACTTAGATCGTTCCTTCATTATATTAATATACCGTCTCCGATTTAACCACCATCGACTCCCTGGTCATTTGAGCAAATGGACATCATCTGGGATCCAAGGTGCAGTTGTTGAGAAGGGGAAACAGCGAGTTCCAATCGCGTAATTCTTAAATGTCCTCGGTTTAATACCATAAGACAGGAATTATACGACCAGCCCATCGAAGAAAAACTGTATTTTCCGACAAGAATCGGGTGCTTATAGCGATGCAAGAAACATCTAAATACATAGTGAAACTTGATTAAA
This sequence comes from Adelphocoris suturalis, assembly GCA_030762985.1. Lineage (NCBI taxonomy): Eukaryota > Metazoa > Arthropoda > Insecta > Hemiptera > Miridae > Adelphocoris > Adelphocoris suturalis. The sequence goes on from CM061050.1 coordinate 14,870,046, forward strand.
AACATATAATGATATATACTTAGAACTTTGATTTTATTATTACGTGTACATATTCAAAATAATGTGTAATACCTACAATGTGTTTGTTAAATGCATTTTTTTAATTAGGTATTATTAGATAAAAAATGTTTACATTCATTTGCAGATGCTTATCCAAGCAGGCAGCTAGTTTACGAATGGCAGAGCGGCAAAAGCGTTAGTTTTGAAACAGGAATGGCCTTATCCCAGTTTGACCTCATGGGGAGTCCCCAGAGAAATTTAACACTGAAACGGAGAGAAGGTGAGCTTCTTTCGTATTACGTGCGAAACAGTTCATAGTAGTTCTTTTTCCCAACCGCAAAAGCTGATTACATTATTGACAACGATATCTAGGTAGGTAGGTAGTAGGTACTATCACACACACTGTAGGTAGATAACTACAGCACACTGGAACATCACTCCACTTTTACCTATAATTTTTACGATCTCAGTTCACCATGTTAATATCGTGTTGTTAATACATTATATTGATGACCTTTTAGCGAATTTTCATGGAAAATAAATCTATAGCAATGGCAAATAGAATAATTTAAGATATTTCTTCGTAGAATTTCGTTGCGAGGCATTCTGAACCAATTTCTAGATTTCGACGCTTTTTCATATAATATAGTACAGGATGTACCTAAACGAAACAGGTCTGCCAAACTGTAGGAATCGATTTTAGAGCTCATTTCTGATCAAAAGTTCCTCATAGAGATTTTTTTAACGCTTAGTTTTCGAGTATTTTAATTTTAATTTAAGTAATTTGATTTTTTCGTGTTTTCGACCTTTTGTCATAAACGATCATAACTCCTTCCTTAATTTGCTGAGTAAATTCAAATTTGAGGAAAACAATGGAGAGCATTAATTTTCCTATCGGATAGATGCCTGACCTTCTCTAAGAGTTAGGTTTGAGGCATGAAAACCTTTGAAAAGCCAATTTTACCTAATTAAACTATGAGAGCCAATATTTTTTCAAGAAAGGGAGGGAAAACTATATTTTAATATTGAAAAACGTTTTTTCAATGTGTTACTCTTTTCACCAGCAATTATCTCGTTTATTGACAAACAATAAGTGGCAACCAACTTTTCCGTAACCGTTAGGCCAACTTGATCTCTTCGTTCTTGAATTTCGACAGGGATTTTGTAAGGATGTCCGCGGGATTTTCTTTTGTTGAGATGTATTCCAGTTCAACTTCTTTGATCGTCGTGTTTCTCTTACAAAGTGGCACCTGATAATATCAACAGGCCGAGAGTGGGAGCTAACGTAGTTTCCTTTTGCAGAACTCAAAGCTGCCTGATTGTCGCACAAAACTACTGGAATCTTGTCATCTCCACTTGCATGTCATCCAAAATTTGTTTGATCCATTTAATCTCCATTGAGAATTGTTAAAACGCCACGATTAATCAGTTTCACCCTCTCCAATGATGAAATGTAAAACGCCTGACATACGTTCCAAAACAACATTGAATTTTTAATAGAACAAAATAAGAATCACGAAAATCGGTCGAGATTTGTAGCTTGGGCAACGCCTGAAAGAATCGGTATTTGTCCCCCCTCCCCCACCTCGACAGTAAATACGAAATCCTCAAGGTTTGTAGCACAACTAGACTGAAATTGGAATCAAACCAAATAAGAATCATGAAAATCGGTTGAGAATTGTAGCCTGGGCAAAAAAAAAACACGTTTTTCTGGCTTTACCGCCTCCATTTCCTCTTTTCCATCACGGATTAAAACTTGTCGAGGTTCGTTCCACAACTAGACTAAAATTGGGATCGAACAAAGAAAGAATCTCGAAAATCGGTTGAGAATTGTGGCCTGGGCAGCGTCGACAAAATTTGTCACACGATCACACATAAATACAGAGAGAGAGAGGAGAGAGAGTGACGCCTATGGTTTTTTCACGGATTCGGTCATAGAATGGTGTGAAACGGATTTGTATGTAGTTATTTTTTTTCTCATGCTTGGGTTGTCCCCCACCCCCCTGGATCGATTCCAATCAGTATGTCCACACTTGGTCGATTTTGCGTGCGTTTGACGCATGCTGCAAAGCGCATGCGATAAAGCACGTGACGCATGCGGTGTGGCATTCCTTTTTTCAGAGAAATCCGCCATATTTCGTACTCGCATGCTGCATCGCACGCAGAATGACAAGTGTCGATCGTCTTGCGATAGCCTGTGCGATTTTGCTCAGTCAGCTGTGTCGAATATATTTTTTGTTTTGCGTTTACTAAGTGTGTATGTGTAGTTTTCGATTGTGTGAAGTTATTTATTACTGTTGTGTATTTACTGTACAACATGAGTTCAGATAAAGTAACATTGAACTTTATTGAAGACTACAGTTGTCATCCTGTGCTGTGGGACACAAGTGATAAGTCCTATACAAACAAAAACAAACGGAATGATGCTTACGAAGCATTAGGCAAGAAATACAACATGACAGTAAAAGGTGTGAAAACAAAAATTAAAAACCTGCGGTCCTATTTTTCGAAAGAGCAGCAAAAAATGTTAGTGAAAAGAAGTTCTCCTTCAAATCATTCAATATACCATAGTTCCTTCTTTTCAAGTACTCACTCATCCACATAGTTCGAGGTTTCTTTTTACGTTTTCGCACTTTTGACAATAATATACAAGCTGCACTAATACCAGCTAACACCACTGCGTCGTCCATTTTGGCTCAAACAATCCTGCTTGAAGCATACATATGACGCATAAATGTGGACAACGTTGCAGCATGCGTCAAAAACTTGCTTGGAACAGCATGCGTTAAAAGCAAGACGAAACGAAAGTTGAAAAGAAAGTTGAAAAGAAAAACGCAGAAGTGTAGACATAGCTAATAGGTCGTCCTTCCTTGCCTGTATGATCTATCTTCTGAGGCCTAAAAACGTCCTAAAAACTCAAAGTTTCCCAAATCAGGTAAAACTTGCCCTTCATGTCTCAATCCTTGATTCTTAGAAAGGCCACTTCGATAGCAAATTGAATGCTCTTTCGAACTGTATCCTCCAATTTTGATTTACTCAGCAATATAAGGGAGGTTTGTCCAATTTAGTAACGTAAGGTCAAAACCAAGGAAAACAATTTAAAATTTAAAAAACTCGTATTTCAAGGGTGTTGACCAATTCGATTTTTCCCATCAGTTGTAAACTTTAGAAACTAATTAGGACATAAATCAGGATAACTCATACCCAACGGTACTCCTCGTTGCCTCTAAGGTACCGATAACGCTTCTGGTATCAGACCGTACCTAATTTCACTTATATTCTGTACTATTCACATGAACCTTGTACAATTCATTGTTTATTGTTTACCTTGTTTATTGGTAAGTATTTTAACCTGATATTCATTGAAATTTGGCCAGGCGAATTTTCGTTGCTCCAAGTTAACTTCAATTTAAGACGACACACAGGGTATTTTCTCATCCAAGTTTACGTCCCCTGTATCCTCATCGTGGTGTTGTCTTGGGTCTCTTTCTGGATACACAGGGAAGCAACCAGCGATCGCGTGGGGCTATGTAAGTGCTACCAATTGTCACCTAACTAGGGTTACCAGACGTTCTTTTTTTGAAAGACATGCCTTTTTTTCACTCTGTCCTTGCATCCTTTTTGTTCAAAAAATGATAAAATGTCATTTTTTCTTGTTTAATTAAATAAAATTGAAGTTCAATTTTTCGAAAATTACTAATTTTATCGAAATGAATATGAAGGAACAGAAGCTCCTGGCTGACTCTGGTTCATCCAAAAACTGTGAGTTGAAGATGATGGTGCCTATGAAGTGCCAAAATAATTTGTCCAATGAAGGAGTATTGGACTGAAAAATTTGCGTTTACTATTTTTAAATGAAAGTAGATTTCATCCTGAGAATTTTGACACCATCCTTACTTTTCTACGACGTCTGGTTTAATCTTTATCATTGTTCAAAGTTTCGGCAAAATGACGTCACACTAGGCAGGAGGGTCCCACTCAGGAGGGAGGGGTGCAATGACGTAGATTTTGCTATCACTGAAAAATCATAGAAAGAAAACTACTACTGAAGAATAGTGCGGTTGGTGTCTTTATTCTCAGAGTTTCACCTGCTTCCATTTAAAAAAATAAAATGAACATGCGGAGTATTCCTCATTGTCCCGTTTAGATCCGGTCTTCATAAAGGTTAATGCAATCTTTCAAATGTTTGAAATCGATATATATATATATATATATATATATATATATATATATATATATATATATATATATATATATATATATATATATATATATATTAATTTGAGTTGTTACAGAAGGTTGGAAAAGATAGGAAACACTTAAATAAACTTACAAAATTGAGAGAGAATATTTCGCTGTGTCAGCGTCGTCAGCTCTAGTGAAGAAGTAGTAGAAAATTCTTCTTGTTTCTTGTATTGCTTGTCCGTGTGGTGGTTCTTGGGTCGTAGAATGAGGAGTGGAGGAAGCATGGCAGGAAGGAGTAGGTACAAATGATGGTATGGAATGATTTTGTGTGTGTGTGTGTGTGTGTGTGTGTGTGTGTGTGTGTGTGTGTGTGTGTGTGTGTGTGTGTGTGTGTGTGTGTGTGTGTGTGAGTGTGTGTGTGTGAGTTTGTGTTTGGTATACCTGAGGGGGTGAAAAAATTCAAAGAGGGTGAGTGTTAAGTGGAAGAAGTGTGATGCATGAAGAGGTGTTTTGAGTACGTAAATTGTTGAGGAAAGGTGGTGAGTTCACTTCTTCCTATTGAGTCCTGGCTCTTGTAATCCTCCCATTACTGCTATGTAGGAGGACTCCCAGGCCAGTCTGTCACATGTCGATGTATTGTTGGGCAGGGCTCGGACAACTTGAACCTTGTAGCACTCATCAAAGTTGGTGTCATGGGTCCGAGCATGTTTGGCAATTGGGAGGTGAGGTTTATGCCTAATCGAGTCTCTATGTCCATTCATGCGGATAGAAAGAGGGGTCATCGTTTCTCCAAGGTAAAATGCATCACAACTCTGGCATTTGAGGTTGTACACTAAATTGGAACTTGTACAAGAGGCTGATGTTCGAATTTGATAGGAATTTGGGGTATTTGATGTAGTTAATGTAGTCGAATCATCAATTAAGGGGCAGGTTTTACATCGGGGTCGGTTGCAGGGGTGGGTACCAGGGAGTTCATTACCAAAATTATTATTATTATTGAGTATAGAGCCTAAATTTGGGGGTCTTTTGAATGTTAGGGAAGGAGGAGAAGTTAGTAAACCTTTGGTTAAGGTATTATTGGAGATAATAGGGAATAATGACTTTAAAATGGGTCTCAATTTTTCGATTCCTGGAAAGTACATAGTAGTTAAATTTTGAAATTTGGGGGCTTCTGAAATTTTTGGTCTAGGGTTAAAGGAGGATGTTGCAGGAAGGATCCGTTTTTGAAGTAGATTGGAAGGGTACCCACGATCTAGTAGAGCCTTATGGAGGTTCTTCAAATACTCCTGTTTATACTCTACTGTACTGCAAATGCGGAGAGCTCTTATTGAAAGGGAAAAAGGTATTGAATATTTGGTATGGGGGGGATGACAACTGTCAAAATGATGATATTAATATCTTCATTTTGACAGTTGTCATCCCCCCCATACCAAATATTCAATACCTTTTTCCCTTTCAATAAGAGCTCTCCGCATTTGCAGTACAGTAGAGTATAAACAGGAGTATTTGAAGAACCTCCATAAGGCTCTACTAGATCGTGGGTACCCTTCCAATCTACTTCAAAAACGGATCCTTCCTGCAACATCCTCCTTTAACCCTAGACCAAAAATTTCAGAAGCCCCCAAATTTCAAAATTTAACTACTATGTACTTTCCAGGAATCGAAAAATTGAGACCCATTTTAAAGTCATTATTCCCTATTATCTCCAATAATACCTTAACCAAAGGTTTACTAACTTCTCCTCCTTCCCTAACATTCAAAAGACCCCCAAATTTAGGCTCTATACTCAATAATAATAATAATTTTGGTAATGAACTCCCTGGTACCCACCCCTGCAACCGACCCCGATGTAAAACCTGCCCCTTAATTGATGATTCGACTACATTAACTACATCAAATACCTCAAATTCCTGTCAAATTCGAACATCAGCCTCTTGTACAAGTTCCAATTTAGTTTACAAACTCAAATGCCAGAGTTGTGATGCATTCTACCTTGGAGAAACGATGACCCCTCTTTCTATCCGCATGAATGGACACAGAGATTCTATTAGGCATAAACCTCACCTCCCAATTGCCAAACATGCTCGGACCCATGACACCAACTTTGATGAATGCTACAAGGTTCAAGTTGTCCGAGCCCTGCCCAACAATACATCGACATGTGACAGACTGGCCTGGGAGTCCTCCTACATAGCAGTAATGGGAGGATTACAAGAGCCAGGACTCAATAGGAAGAAGTGAACTCACCACCTTTCGTCAACAATTTACGTACTCAAAACACCTCTTCATGCATCACACTTCTTCCACTTAACACTCACCCTCTTTGAATTTTTTCACCCCCTCAGGTATACCAAACACAAACTCACACACACACACTCACACACACACACACACACACACACACACACACACATACACACACACACACACACACACACAAAATCATTCCATACCATCATTTGTACCTACTCCTTCCTGCCATGCTTCCTCCACTCCTCATTCTACGACCCAAGAACCACCACACGGACAAGCAATACAAGAAACAAGAAGAATTTTCTACTACTTCTTCACTAGAGCTGACGACGCTGACACAGCGAAATATTCTCTCTCAATTTTGTAAGTTTATTTAAGTGTTTCCTATCTTTTCCAACCTTCTGTAACAACTCAAATTAATATTACACGCGAGTGTTTTCTTCTTTCATCAAAACTATATATATATATATATATATATATATATATATATATATATATATATATATATATATATATATATATATATATATAAAACCTTTTTAAGCGGTTGAAAAGTTAATGGCTTCATAATTTTATTTCATAGCATAAATTCTCAACTAAACTGTGACTGTACCTTGAAACGCATTTTTGTTCTTTCGCAGTGCAGCACTAAACTGTTTGAATGTTTCAATTCTGTTGCAATTCGAATGTTTCAAGGTATACAATAATCAAGGTACAACAGTCTCCCCTACGGAGTGTGATTGGAACTGTGTAGGTTGATATTTTTTAAGGGAACTCTATCAATAAAAGTGACCTATCTGAACGCCCTTTTTTCAGGTAAGTGTCTTTAGTTTGGCCTTTTTTTTTTTGCTAAATGTCTGGTGTTGAAAGTTTCCATCTGGTAACCCTAAACGTACCTAACTAGATTATAAGATTTTGATGTACCGACCCATTACAACCTAACAGTTAAAAGTATGATGTATTTCTGATAGCTGCATGATTATAAAACATAAATTAATGTAACAGTATTTAGGTACGCATAGTAATATCACAACTTACAATATCACAGGGTCCAACCCACAGTACGACCTTCAGTATTAGGATTACCTTCAACCAGTAGCTTCAGTTGACACCAATATTCCCAACTGTTCCGAGAGTACGGAAATATTAGAAAGTTGGAAGTGCTGATATGTAGTGTATGCTACGCCACGGAAGACATAGTTCATGTTCTAGTGGTTTGTACTCGTTTCATTGAAGTATGCGAATTGTTTTAGCAGATATACTTCTGGAAAACAACGGCGATCTAACGGAACTATTGACGAAAAAAAGTGATTATGAAGCTACCCTTCGATTTTTAGAAGAAATTAATTCAATTTTATAATAGACACTAACTTTTTTAAATTGTTTTATGCAATTTTATGTGAAACATGGGTCAAATCCAGCCAGAGTAAATAAAGAAAAACAAATTACTAAACAACAGCAAATATAAGGTTTGTATAAATTAAGTATAAAACGAACAATTTAATTTTTTAGAATTGCACATGGTGGGAGTCAGGTAGTATGTAGTCGTAAATCCACATTAGGTTTACCCACAATCAAATTGGTACCTACTACGCCACCAATAAATCAACTTGAGATACCCACAAACAATTCCTTGTACGTAGCAATTAATTTGAACAAGATTAAATTAAATTGGACATCATCCGAGGCTATTCAACCTGGTAAGCGGGTACAAACATACTGAGTTCTGTTACTGATAGTTTCAAATAACCAATCATATACGGGTGGGGGGTGCTCGGGGCGTTTCAAATGTACAGCAGACTGCAACCCAATGCCGCGGTGGTCTATTTTATCTCCGGTTCTTGGTATTAAATCGCGGGTTGACCGCCTTCACGGATGTACGTGTCAATAGGTAACACGAGAGGTCTGGACACGGACAAATATTTGCTTTCCACTGCCTGGAGCAAAGTGGAGGGCGGAATAACCAGTGACCTTCTACCGTAGGTAACGTACACCCGTTTAGCGATCCAGCATCGAAGGTCCAAGGTTGAAGGAAATTATGATTTTTACTATCTCACCACAAAATAGCTTAGGGCACCTTAATAAACGAGCACCTTTTGCTTTTACTTAGAGTAATTTACCTAGATCGTAACGCATTTTTGTGACTTTTTCACCATTAGCGAATTTTCTTAAAAAATGAAGCTATTGCATTGACTCCTTAATTTTTTAAATAACCAGGTGTGCTAAGGATCACACGGGAGACACAACTGTAAACTTCTATGACGATTTTCTGCTAAATATAATAAATATAAAATATATTATGGAAATGATTTTGGTTGCCGAAAAAATCCTGTAAAGACCAATTTCAAAGTATGCAACATTTTTATTAAAACATTATTAAACTTTTCTTACACATTAACTAGACACAACATTGTTTCTATATTTTCTGTTTACATTATTATTTTATTCTATATTCATTAACCGTCAACAATAGTGTTATCATTATTACAATCATCTGACGACTCTAGAAAAGAAATTATTGGCTCATGGTAACTGAAATAAGAACAGAGTACCTAAGTAGGTAATTTTTAGTTATGGTGCGCGTCTACAATTACTATTTTAAGCAAGATTAACTTCTCAACCATGTGACAACAAAACAAGCGGCATTGTTTACTATATCCATTTATAATATAAATAAATATAAAACTACGATATGAATAGAAGAACAAGTACGAAAGATATGCGTGATAAATCGAGAGCTTTCCAACGAGTGGAGAACGATTTTTGTACGGTGAAAAATAAAGAAGTTTCATTTCCCCAGCAACGGCTTGGTTGTAAGTGTAAATCAAAAGAAAAAACAGCGTGACGGGAAAAAAACGTGACGGTAAAATCGTATTCACACCCCGCTAAATTTTTCGACGCGGTGCGCCTATAGAAGTTTACACTTCACAAATTTTCGAAAATGTTCTTCATTGAAACCCGTTTTGAGGGATTCTGAAACAAATCCTTGAGTTTAACGCTTTTTCATATACATATATACCTCTGTGTGTGTGTGTGCGTGTTCGCGTGCGTGCGTTCGTGCGTGTCGCCCAAGTGACCCTTTGCCGTGCCTGTCGGGGTAAAAATGAGAATCTATATCATGTGGTGCAGCAGTGTCCTCGTACTCACGGTGGCCGCATTTTACGTCACGATGCGGTTGCCAAGCAGATAGCAGGTGCTTTGTCATCTAGCGGTTGGGATGTCGAAAGGGAGTGACTATACCACATGCCGAGTGACCGGGGCAAGAAGCCAGATATCGTTGCGATCAAGCCCGATGGGTCTGCCATAATCCTGGATGTCCAGGTTGTCAGTGGCAGCGTGGACATGGAGCAGACCTGGCGGGCTAAGAAAAGTAAATATGATAGAAATGATCTGCGCCAAGCGATATCTGAGCTAAAAGGAGTGGCACCTAATAACATCAAGGTCAGTGCCGCGACCGTGTCATGGCGCGGGGTGTGGTGCGGGAAAAGCGCCACGGAGTTACTCGAGTTGGGCATCTCGGCAGGAGTACTCCGTGGTATCACCACCCGCGTCCTGAGGGGTTCTTACTTGAACTGGTGGTCATTTTATAGGGGCACTTCCTTTCATCCCATTCTTCCTCCTCGTCCTGAAACTTCCCTTATCCCTAGAGCCGGCGTCGGGTAAACCTGGGCGTCCTCCCCACTTTTTAATTTTTTTGTTTATTTTTCAATTTAATGGTGTGCCCCCTCCGCCTTTGAGGGGAGTTTTGTAAAAAAAAAAAAAAAAAAAAAAAAAAAAAAAAAAAAAAAAAATATGTGTGTGTGTGTATACGTGTGTATTTATTTATTTATATATACATATTATGTGCCATTCCAGACGATAACGTTCTTGCGCCAAAAAATCAAGCTTTTCAAATGAAAGGGTAAGTTTGTTGGCTAGGACTTTTTGAGCACATTAAATTGGTCATAGTTCAAAAAATGTGTTAAGAAAAATCACTTTAAAAAAGCTAGAATTGTTGAACAAAAATTTATAAACAATGAACCACAACATTTTAAAAAATTGAGCACAAAATGTTGTTGAAAAGTGTACTTAAATTTCATTATTATTTGCTGAAAAATCGATAAAAATTACAACAAAAAAAAAAGGTTTGAAAAAATACAGAATCTTTTTTGACACGCAGAATATCATTTGGAACTACTACTACTACTACTTTAGAACTATTATTTGGAATACAATTGGAGGTCAACAATTTCTTTGCTCTCAAAATACTGAAATTTCAAAACAACGTAACATATATTATAATGCTAAAATGTATGAAAATTCGCTCATACGATCATGCTGCATAAATCAAACTTTTATTTACTCTATCTTCATTCGCTAAGTTGTAATTCTTAAAAATGTATGTAGGTATACGCCTACTACCAACATAACACAGCTTTAACTTGTTTGGCCTGAAAATTTTGTATACTATGGCCAGTGTGGCTTTTTCTATCATTGTTCCAAAAATAAGAGAGTAATACAAAAAGTTCCAGTCATGCAGCATGATCGTATGAGTGAATTTTCTTAAATTAACACGTTTCCTATTGGCTAGGTATATAATATATGTTGAATTTTATTGAAATTTGAGCAATTCGAGTAAAAAGAAATCGTTAAAAACCAATTTTAAGACAAAAAACTCGTACCAAACTCGTACAACATATCTCATCGTACTATATCGTACACATATATGCATATGATCTAAGATTCGTCTAAAAATGCCTCCAAAAGAATTTCAATGAAGAAACTTACCAAAATTTTTCCTACCCATCGCAATAGCTTCATTTTCTAAGAAAATTCGCTAGAAGTTGAAATTACTTAGTCAAAATGCCAAGGGACAAACTTTGCGATGAAACAATTAGGAGCGATGCAGTTAGATCAATGGAATTAAAATTGAGAGAACTGCAAAAATACCCACATCTCGAGATATGAACAGGTAAAAGCGAAAAGCATGAAAGATGTGACGTAAAAGAGCACGTTACCGTTTTCTTTCCCACTTCAATATTCATTGACTCACCCACCTGCCGAGTTTCTTAAAATCACTGATAATGCGTTAATCAGAGTTTATGGGTAGGTATTACAAAATGATTTGTTTGAATAAAGGACACCCTTCAATGTTTGGGCCTCGAATTCGCATCTAAGAATTTTGGGATTCAAAAACTTGAAATCAAGCTATCCGTAAGGATCACCCATAGGATCTATGTAGGATCGCTTAGGAGCGAACCCGCAAAATGTCATCAAACCGGACTTCACTTTTGCACGGGACAAAGGATTGCCGCAGACAAACTGACACTGAACCAAGCGTCTTTAAAAAGCTGTGAAACGCAAAAAGCAAGTGGAAATTTTGAATTTGAAGGACAATTTAGTTTCCATCCTCCTGCAAGCAAACTAAGAACATTTCCAACATTTTCTAAGACACCCTTTTTACCGGAAATGAGCTCTTAAATTGATTCCTTTCTTACATTCTGGAAAACCCTGTGTGCAAAATGGGAGAGGGTGAGATCGTGTTTCTTTTTATTGCTCGAATACGACACCCTCCTCCCCGTTTCCCGTTTCTGAGAGGAGGTTTAATCCCGTTTTTAATCTTCTACTCGAGAACTTTCTGGGCTTTCCGGACACATACAATAGGCACCTGATTAATCTGAGAGCGGATCGATGCCAACGCCCAGCGGGTGAAATTTGAAAGCGACGCGCTAAACTCTTGGGAAGCTGATGCGTATAATTTTCATCAAATATCTGTTCGCAAATCTCAAGATAATACTAAACATTGAATACCAACGTACCCACTTCAGTAGGTACCTACTTGCTTCAACACAGTTTCAATCAAACGTAACATGATTACGAATGACTCGATATTATGATGTAACATTCATTGGGTATAAAACAGAAACATCCATATTATTATTTCACTAGCTGGCTCACCCTTGCGTTGCAGCGCCCCCCCCCCCCCCCCACACCCATCACATTTCGGAACACCCCTATGGCTCTGATTTAAAAAAGTCCTTACTTGAAAGTATTTACTTGAAGTACTTACTTATAAATTACCTATTAGGACCAAACTACTGAGATTAACCCCCACTCCCTCTCCACAAGCACCCCCCATATTTCAGATTACAAATATTCTTGATAGGTAAACCAAAAGAACGTTCAGACTAACCCAATTTCATTCGTCCGAACATCAGATCACCAGTTCGTTCGGTGATGACCAAATTATTCCATTTAACCATCCTCTCCACCCTCACCCCTTTTTTTCCTTACCACAAACACCTCCCTATGGTAGAGGCTAGAACAATTTTTAATAGCCAGTGATTGAGGTTGACGTAATCTAAACATATTTGCCATTCAGATCCCCAGTTTGTTCAGTGATGTCAAAGATACCCCTTTCCAAACCCCCTCCCCCGAAAACACCCCTATGGGTTGGAATTGAAAATTTCTAAGTAGGCTGTTTTGTAGTGTTATCCAAACATATGTTATCAATCAGGTCTTCAGTTTATTCAGTTACGTTCAAGATACCCCCATTCCACCCCACCCCTCCCTCAACATACCCGTTATGGTTCGAATTTGAAAATTTCAAGTAGTTTGTGATTCAATTTAGAATATTCCAAACATATTTAATCAATCAGATCATCAGTTTATTCAGTGATGTCCGAGATACCTCATTCCACCCCCCCCCCCCCCCCCCCCCCCCTACCGATTTGAGTTAGTATAATTCAAACATATTTTAGCAATCAGGTCCCCAGTTTATTCAGTGATGTCCATGATACCCCATCACCCCTATGGGTTAGATTGGAAAACTTGAAGTAGTCTGCGATTCATGTAAGAGTATTTCAACCATTTCATTCCAATCAGTTCCAGTTTATTTAGTGATGTCCAAGATAACCCCATTTCACTTCATTTCAGATCTGGTAAATTGGCTGAAAACTGCATCAAGTATTGCAAGTGGACCGAATCGGTCATTTCCGAGGACAGTTCGGCAGTTGATTTGTCTGCAATGAACAGTAAAGTTTTCCTCCGAAGCGGTTGATATTCTGGCCCTGCTGCATTTGTAAAGGATGGATCAAATACAGATCTTGCGACCCAGATTGTCCCTCAATCGTGTCTATAAATCCCATGGCCCATGTCAAGTCATCATAATGGGCTAATGGTTAGGCTTCGAACGGATAACCCATCGATACGTGTCTACAGTGGTAGTAGAGTTGGTTACTAATACTTCTGTGGAAGACTCCATACTCTTGGTCCTCAGGCCAATTCCCAAGTGGGATTCCTGCATAGGTAGTTTGACTTCATCAAGGTCACACAGATACAGATATGCCCCAGTCCATACAAAGTTTTCTGGGTGGTGATGGAGAGAGAGATAGAGAGGGGGGGTACAGGAGAGAGAGGGGGGAGGGAGAGAGAGATAGAAAGAAGCATTGTTCAAGCTTGTGCTTGCAGTGATTTAGCTTGTCTTAGAGCTGCTCATTGTTCTAGGGACTTGAATGAGAAAACAGTGCAATGGAATCTCTTTAATACCACTTAGAGGTGGAGAAATAAGGTGAAGCGAAGGTTATCGAGGAACGGAGTGAGATAAAATGAGCAGGACTACAGGAATGGAAACTATATTGTTTGCTGTACGTTCGGTGTACTGATGAGACTTGGGAGAATTGTTTTCCCAAAAGGTAGGAACGCTACAGGATATAAGGAATAGTACCTACCTACAAGGAATTCGTACTAGGTACGTTAGTCAAATTTCAATACGTTCAAAGATCCAAGTTTAATATGGACTGTAGGTAGGTAGTTACCTACTTTGTACCTAGGTAACCATTTATTCCTAGGTATGAATTACTTATCAAATCCATCGAAATTCTTAATTTGGCAGGTATCACTACTGTGCTGACTCTATCTACCATTGGCTTGGACAGCCGAACAGACCTACCAAAAGTTCGATACGCCACAGCGTTGGATTGGTTTTTACTAATGAGCTTTTTCTACTGCATCGCAACGCTATTGGAATTCGCTGGAGTACACTATTTTACCAAGGTAGTTATGAATAATGTATTCCTATCACTTGGTGAATACCTAATTCTAAAGGTATAGAACTGAAATATAGTTAGCTGTTTACATACGAATCGTGTAAAATACCAAATAATAAAATATATTAACTCTTCAGAAGGGAAAAGCTAGGGGGGGTGCGTTTATATAAAATTGTATTGGTTTACCACGACTCAGGAAACCTTGTAAACACTTTTGAGGACAAAAAATCTACGTACCTATCTTTCAAGCTAACAATGCGTTATCCTGAACTGTGTCCATGTGTTTTCTTCGGCACAGCTGTTCTTAAAAAGGTTTATTTTTAAGAACAGGTTTAGAACAGGTTTCATTGTCGACCAAACTGATCGAGCAGCAACTATAACAGAATATATATTTTTTGTTTTATACCTATATATATGTAAAGAAAGAAAGCTATAGTATACATTCTGAAACGAACCCTAGATTGAAACGCTTTTTCATATGTATATATTAGGGTGTCCCTTATTGTGGGAAAAAAATTTTCCCCTAAAATCAAAACGCATACCCCCTCATTTTCTTCAGTTTGGTCTAAAACTACCGTGTGCAACAGATTTTCGCCCTAAGACGACGTTAACCCGTGCCGCAAAATCACCAAAGTTGAAATTAAGGGATTCGGTCTATCGGACCCATTTTGATTGGATATTCCCCTCACCCTTCCCTCTCGTTCCATCAACTGAAATTTCCTACCACGTTTTCGGGCATGATTGATGATAGTTTGATAAGAATTCGATGTTAATTGAATAGATATAGCGGTCCAAGGAAATATTTCATTCACCAGAGTCGATAAAACGAACCAGGTAAGAATGAAATTTAGACTTTAACTACATCATTTTATTCCAAAATTTCGTAAAATCTTGTAAAATGAAAACTGATTGCATTTTATGGATATTTCCTCTTCAAAGTTTCTTCTTTGCGGTCCGGATATAATCTTCTGTTTTTAAAATCCAAGTATCAAAATGGGTCCGATAAATCGAATTCCTTAATTTCAACTTTGGTGATTTCGCGGTGCGGGTTAAAGTCATCTTAGGGCGAAAGTATTTTGCATACGGTAGTTTCAGACCAAGAGGAAAAAAAAACGGGAGGGTATGCGTCTACAAAGTTTGAAGTTGAAAAATAACAGTTTCGAGCGCACCACCGGCTGTAGGGTTCGATTCTACTACTAATTTGTGACAAGTTTTTGTCCTATAACATAGGTATATTATATTTTTTAATTTACTCTCTAAAGACCACTTTTTTCACGTTTAAGATTTTTTTCGCTTTTTCGACTTTGTGTCATTAAAACTGTCATAACTCCCTAAATTTTCAATCAAAACTGGAATTATACCGTTGAAAAGAGCGTGAGATTATCTATCTTCCTAATGACTTTTTGAAAATTTTTAAATGGAATGAACGGGTAAAAAATAATTTTTAAGTGAAAATTTTCTTCATCGATAATTTACGAAAATTTGCTCATACGATCATTCTGCATGACTGGAACTTTTTTTTTTTAATTTGCATATATTTTATTTGTATTGGTACATATTATGTTGTATATATTGTACTTATTTTTAGTTTAACAATAATGTTTCCTACCTCAATAAAGAATTCGAACTCGTGCCTTTAGTTTCTTTGAGAGAGAAGCTTTTTAATGAGTGCGCCTTTACCATCTGCTCTACCGCAGCCAATGTAATCAAACCACATTAACTGGCAGAGCAAAACAAAATTACCTTTCGTTTTCCAACAGGTCGGCAGCGGAGAAATACCAGTAGATGAGGAAGAATGGGAAGACGTCGAAGAGTCCACTTTTGTTGGAAGCGGCCAAGTAGAAAATACCTCCTGTAGAGCTGGACGTAGAAAAAGTTCATTGATTTGTCCAATTTACAACGTGAGTTTCATCGAATGTAAAATTGTAAAGCAATATTGTAGGTACCTGGTTACCTAGTGGTTCTTACCAAATATACACATGAGAATGCCACAATGAGAAAAATGTTGTAGATGCCAAGGTAGATTTATCTAACTTGATCAGGAATAAGACATAAAAGGAAAACGTAGGAATTCATGAGACAATAATTGATTACCCATGAAATTTATGAAATGATGACTTTCATGACCAATACACACCTGATGACATTCATACAAGAGCAATTCATCATAGTTCAGAAAACTTTGCGGAACCAATACAACTGCCACCACAATAATAATAATTTTACGGATGAAAAAAAATACCTATCATCTTCTTGGATTAACTTTTCTTCCGAAGTAGTTATTTTTCATCTGTTTTCAAAGTGTGTGCATCTTTTCTGAACCACTTTGGTAGTCCAAGAGCCTCTTAGGATTTCTATGAAATTCACATTGCGTAGGCCATGAGCTCAGGAAGCACACAAGAGCGCTCAGGCTGGAGAACGCGGGATTGCTGGGGTAGCTATGTGCTGGTCTCAGGGCAAGCAGCCCAATAACTCTGAACATTTTTACCGGTTTTTACGAAGTTCCACGGAACATGCCATAGAAAGTAATAATATAATAAGAATAATCCTTGTGTTGTTTGCATGAACCTAGGAGGGGAATGGACCGGCCATCCACCCCCTGCCTCGCCCATCGCCGCGTGCCGAATTGAGTTGTGCTGCCTGGCGCTGTAGGGGGTCGAAGTACCAGCAAAGAGGTGTGGCCTAGCGCAGCAGTTAGTGGAGGGGGCTGACACCTTAGCCAATTTAGCCACCAAAGCGAAGAGGAGGGGCCCTCAAACGTTTTGTTAAACGTTAACCTTTGCTAACCTTTTGCTGCCCGTTCGGGAACCCACTCCACGAAGTGGCCGAAATCCCCACTCTTCAATGCCTGGTCCATTCCCCTTCAAGGTTCATGGTTTGTACTCGTAGTAGAGAAACGTGAGTCCAGAAATAAAGCAGACCCACAAAAACCCACTGTCAAAATGGAAGTAGGTAAAGTTATTATTTATCTGGTATCTGGATTTCACAAAGAGTGTTTCCTATAGGGATGCAAGCGGAGTCATAACATTGTCCGGAGGCAGATTAATCAGGCAAGTACAATCAAGTACCTGGAAGTCCAGTTGGAGTCGCAGAGGCTGGGATTGGTCACACTAGGGATCTTAAAACAAGATTGACAAACTACAACAATGCTTTACATTTCCTGAAGGGTACTTCTTGGGGAAATAGTTCAGACTTACAACTAAAACTATATAGATCAATTATGCTACCCAAAATTGAGTATGGGCATTCAAATACGCACATTTCAGCTGCACTGTTATAAGAAACATACAAAAGTATCAAAATCAATCCCTTAGGCAAGCAATGGGATGCCTAGGGACATCCTAGGGACATGCCTAGGGACATCCCCAATTAACTCCCTGCTTGCGGTGTCTGGTATGTTGGCATTGAATTACCATCTTAATAGCAGGACAGATGCTACATATATGGGAGGTATCTGCGGTGCTTAGAGATCGTTTTGGCATAGGTACTTAGAGAGGAGCTGGAGCTGGGCTGCCCAAGAAGGTTGAGTTCGTGGGGGGAACTGATGACTGAATTGGAGAGTAGGGCGGAGGATCTTGAGATTACCTACCCAGGGGAGGGTCTGATCAGGAGGAGAAGCACAAGGGAGATTGGTGGTGATATTTTGCCTGAGATTCCGGGAATCAGAAAAAATGGTTGCCAATCAGATGTACAGATCAGACAAATCGCACTGGAGTTTATGACAACCAGATTCCCCAATTTCATTCAGATATGGTCGGATGGTGCTAAGAATGCGAGGGTGGTGGCTGCCACTTACTACTGTTCGGCAAAGCATGTGAGGGTGTGGGGAGGAAGCTGAGTGGAGGCAGCTCCATCTTCTGGGCGGTGGAAAATGCCCTTACCCATCCAACCCACTCCAACATTCTGATAATATCAGTCTCTAGATCAGTGATAGCCCTGAAAAACACTAAACTGGAAGACGTTACCCCACCACACTTGATCAATCTCCGAGAAAGCATTAGGTTTTTGACTGAAAGACATTGGTTCCAATTTCAAAATAATTTGGAAGGCGACAGGACGGCTGACCGCTGGGCAACCCTAGCCACGGGACATGAAGAAGTTCATAGGAACGAGGAGACTTGGAGAGTTGATGCAGTGTGGGGTTTCAGGAAGGCCATGTTGGAGATGTGGACGGAGGACAACAGGTCGGCAGGCGGAGCTTTGGCATGGACCAGAGCCATCATAGAAATCCTGAATAAGGTGGTTCATGAATATGAAGAGTTCAAAATACGAGGTGACACAGGCGAATCGAATACTGGTTGGGAAGGCAAACCTGAACTGATTCAAGTACATCACCAACCAGGCACCTTCACCATATTGTGACAGATGCGACAAAAGAGTGCCACCTGATGAGGGTATTGATGATGTCAGACACTTGATGCTGAACTGCGGAGCGACATTGGCCCTGGCGGAGGGGTTGCTGGAGGATGAGTTAGGGGCGGATGACGTGACCAGGGAAGAGGGGATGGTAGATCTGTTGGGGAAGGCGACGGAAGACCAGGAGTTGATGATAAGGATAGTAAGGAAGATGAGGGAGGCTGGAATACATTGATGAAGAAGAGAGGAACAGAGGGGATTGACTGAAGAAAGACAAGGCTAGAGAAGAAAATGAGGACATGGAAAAGGAGGACAATTCGCGTTTTTGATTAACGGTAGTTGCACCACCATTGCATCGATAATAGTGGGACAGATCCTGACTCGACTCAACTCGCACAAGGCAAATTACCGTTCCCTCACTGAATAAATCATGAAAAACAACTGAAAACACCATTTACGACAGACATGTCTGTACACTAGACAACAAAACTAAGAGCTGGAATTTCAATAAGAAGTTCAAAAGGTTTATTTGTTTATTATTTACAAATAGTAAATAAGGTACCTACAACCTGTAGTCGTGGGTTTTACGTCGCTATTAAAAGTATTCAAGCAGTATTTTATTTCAGATTTTCATAGAAATGATTAAATTAGATTGGATTGTACATAAATTGCTCAAAAAGCACAACCGATTCTCGTAATTTCACCGACGGGGAATAGCTTAAAATGCTCAGCATATAATATTGTGTGGTTTCTTGGAAGAAGTAGAGGATGTCCATCAATCATGATGTCCTTAAAGTTTATTATTTAATGAACATCCTTAAACTATAAATGTAACGATTTTGAAGACTTTAAGAATATATTCCTCTTCAAATGCACCTATGAACCTGGGAATAGCTACCTACCTAGTACCTACTTAGCAGTCTTGGTTTTCTGGTGGTACCTACCTGTTCTTATTAAAATTATATCATGAAAGTGTAGTGTATAGAAATTATAGGAATATACTACATTTACAAATGTAGGATCTTGGTTTGGCAGAATTCCTGTGTTCCAGGTAGTTCAGTAACGTCTGTTCGGGAAACTAACACGAACTCTTGTGTTCTGGACTTTTTTTTTTTTTTTTTTTTTTTAAGTCCAAATTTGCTTGATTTAATATTGCCTGTCATATTCCTTAACGATATGTTACTATTCTACCAATTCTCATTCATTATAAGGTAAACTTCAAAACCTTTGCGTATAATGTTATGTAGGTCTGTAAGGAGAAGGAGGCACCATTCGACCATCTAACCGAAAACAATTTTCAATTAGGGCTACCGACCTACCGCTGTATTTTCAAAATTTAAAATGCTTCAAGCACCTAGACTCTTTCCCCATCACAGAAAAAACGAAGTCTCAAAGAATGTTAGGTAGGTACAGATACGATTTTAAATGACACGAGAGTCAGAGTCAGGATCTACTTAGTTTATTTCGCTGCCGCTAGGCTCGCATCCTTATAAAGGTAGTTGAAGATTGAGGTAACGCAAATGTATAACAAACTTGAGAGAGATGTGATAACAAACGTAGAAGAGAAGGTGAAAACAGTTTAGAGAAGGTTACGTGGATTGTATTTTGCCCAAAGGTAGCAGGTTATTTCAAAATGTGCATGCATAGGGCTTGGAACTCTCGATGAGACCCCGTCAAAAGTGTGGAGCTGCTTAGGGCAGCTCTGGGGGCGCTTTAAGATCTGTTGGAACATGGAGCTCTCACCCCCATAACCTTGTTGGAATGCAACTTATTTCTCTTAAAATTATTTTGGGCAGGAACGCTTTCTTGGGAGCTTCGCAGCAAAGGCGGTGGTGGCTACACACCCAAGAAGGTATGGGGAAGAATGAAGGCGTCACACTCCCAACCTTGTTAGGTTTGGGACTCCCGATAATCTGGGGGTCAACCTGCCATGTGGTACAGAATATGGTATCACCGAGCTAGCCTCCTTCCGAATTGTTGTTATCTATCTAAGTCTTTCTTGGCACTCAGCTATGCTCTAATAAAACTGAGGCTGGATATGCTGAGAGAGCCAAAACTGGGGCTAATAGGTTATTATCGTTCAATTCCATAAAGTTGCTATTTATATCGGTTGCAGGACCCCTCCTTGGGCGGATCACCCAGACGGCTTTCACTTCATGGGAGCTTGCAGCTGACAATGCGGCCTTCTCACCTCTCCACAGTTGAGAGACATACTCAGACAGAACATAAAGTTCCGAGGTGGAAACAGCTAATGTACTGCTTAGGTAGGTTCAATTTTCGATTGAGATTGGAAGTATGATTCAACTCAACTTTACTTTCCCAACGTCCATAGAGCTAAGAGAAAAATATAATCGGATTCTGGACCAAACTGAAAACATATTTTTGCGAATCCCAGAATTTATACACCGAGCAATCATTAAAGTAATAGGTAGGTGTAGTACCTACATCATTGAGCACTAAGATTCAAATGAAATTCTTCAAATCAGTCCAATTAAAATGCAACTTATTTCTCGGTTTCACTTTTTTCTTTCTTTTTCTTATTGAAGAGGAATAATTTATCAAAGATTTAGAGATACTGATTTTTGAAAATTGTAAGCCTTTAATTGATTTTATGTGTTGCTTGAAATGCAGGCCCAAATTAAATACACTGACAAGGAAATGGCACATGAGCTTCCTCGTGACCTTCACAGTACATCACCATTCAATTCCAGAAAACTAGAAACGACCGGTTCTGGCATCAGGGAATTAATAAGGTGTGAAATTGGAAGCTGAATGGTACATATAATAAATGAAATTAATAAGGAAAATTTTGATTTTAATATGGGACCATCCAGGTCCGTTCACAATTGCCTGAGTTATGACCGAAACAAGAAAATTTCGTTTGTGCCTGCGCAGAGACTACCGTTGATTCGATCATGATGGAACTGATAGAGGACCATCTAGAGCTATACATGCACGATCCCTAAAAATTTGAAGAAAATCGCATCAAAATTGGGGAAATTACGGCTGTTGCAAGGACCATAACAAGAATATTTCGTTCACGCATGCGCAGAGCGTATTGCTAATGCAATTATGATGATTGTCTTATGGGACCTCAAGGGACCTTACCCACATCATCCCTGAAAATCTGACCTTAATCCGTTCAACATTGACCGAGTTATGACCGTCACTAGGAATTCACGTTAGCGCCTGCGCAGAAGCTACCGTTGATTCGATCATGATGAAGTTGATCTAAGTTGATCTAGAGCTTAACCCGCACGATCCATGAAAATTTGGTTAAAATCGGATCAAAATTGTGGAAGTTATGGCTGTTACAAGGAAATGTGGACGGACAGACAGACAGACAGACACTGAACCAAATTTGTTCAGGAGGCTCTGAAACGCAAAATGCGAGTGAAAATTTTGATTTTGGAGCAAAAATTTTTTTTTAATTTCGAAAGTGAAAACAAAGCTTCCGCTGCCTTGCAGTCTCGGAAGCAAAACCGAACGATTGTTTCTCTATGATGTTTGCAAGGGTTCATAATTGATAATAAATTATGGATCAGAATCAGAAACTGCGTATTGGATAATAGTTATCATTATTCGAACAGGGAAACTGTAGCTGTTGAAATTATATTTACAAACCTTTCGAAGGAGTCTGTAACCACTGCCAGTCCAGTACAGCGGGCGAGCGCTTTCGATGTGAAAACATAATCAGCAGGCCTTCGAAACAGTCCTCAGCCCCTGTACTCGACTTGCTAGTGACGAAGGACTCCTCCAAAAGGTATGTAAATGATAATTTTACTCTTAGTACAAGTGGAAATAACCGTTTAGATTTAATAGAAATAGCTGCTAATTCGACCAGACAATCAATTGACATTAGCATCTGGTCTAAACGGGATAACTATAAACAATTAGGAGGCACAATTTTCTAAATATGGTATTAATAAAGGCTTTATTCAAAAGGTAGGTAATTTGGAATTCTCAGGTCTCCTATTTTTTGCCATATTTTCAATTTAGCTTTATTCATGGCATGCATTAGTCATATTCATGTTTTTTTTTTTTTTAAATTAATTAGATAACTTTATTGTTTAAAAACATTACAGTTTTGCTCGAAATTAAATATAGTAGGATAATGATCCTAATTCACGAGGCACATGTAGTGAGGTGTAGCCCGGTGGCTACCCTTCATCCAGTTTATTCCATATTTTCAAACTCTATATCTCCTAATAGAGCGTCTTGAAGGCGACGTTTTTTTAGGCGACGGCTCGGTGGGAGTTCAGGTGAATTGATGGGAATGGATGCTATTAAGGGATTAGTATGGTCCACCATTTTGCTGCTCATTCTCCCATATGTGTCCTTGATATTCATGTTGAGCATTAAATCTATATTAAATAATTTCCAGATTATTTTCGATTTCTAGTACGAAACAACTCATTGCCATTAATTTCTTTCTATGTCAAAGTTGGAGACGAAAGGTACAGAAGAGAACGGCAGAGAGAAGCTTCACATCAAATGGGCAACAAACGTGTCAACAGCGTGTCCCTCATTGACAGAGCGGCCAGAGTATTTTTTCCGCTGTCATTTGCTGTTCTGAACGGCGCTTACTGGCTGCTCTACTTTGACTACCACCAACAATACTCTTGGAAGAAGTCACCACCTGGCTTGTCGGCTCTAACATAGAGAACTGAATATTTAGGCATAGCGTTGGGTACTTTCTTGCTCCATTACAGCTAACTCAATCGGTGCGAGAGAACCATACGGCTATTCAGCTTGGATCATTTCATCTGTTTGAACAGATCAACCATATAAATATAAACAGAGCTGAACTCTGTTGATGGGTTTCATTATCGTGAAAACTGTAATGATTATTGCAAACATTATATAGATATGTACTGTAAATCTCACAAAGGGTTTGTTCGGACACGTAGTTCGTAACCGTTTGTAACTGGACACGCCCACTTTTGGCTGTTCAGACAACACGAGAACCAGTTCTGGAAGACCTCGAACTAGCAGTTCGTTGTTTGGATGTAGGAGTTCGTTACCGTTCCGCACCAGTTCGAATAGTTCTGTTTTTTTTTTTCTTCCAGAACTAGTAGTTCTAGACATGTGCAATAAACAATCTTGGCCCCGCCTCACGTACTCATACCTCACGCGTACTTTCAAATATTGTTTTGTCGTATTATCGGTTGTCGAGTCCCCTGTTGTTGATCTCTTCTCTTTACTGTTGTCATCAGCTTACTGACCCATTAGTCCTATTCGATCTTTGTTGATCATTCATCAGTGGCATAGCTAAGTTGTTTCTTATGGAGGGCAACAGTCAATTTCATTTTATTTTACAGTTTTGGTATTCATTCTTAGTAGGTACTTGTTATTGAATATACGAAGACTGCAGGCGTATATTATACTTTTGCTTTATTTTAACAGGGATTTTTGTACGGGTTTTATACAAACGATATACCATCCATCATGAATTAATGAAAGAATCCGGGATATTGTTGTGAATCGAACAACCAAGCTTGATCAAGTACCTACCTAGGTAGTGAAACGTAGGGGAATTTAGGTAAATACTGAACCATGGATATTTTTCTAGGGAAAAATCGCATATGGGCTAGCCCGAGAAGGTAGTGGGGAACAACTTGATTTGTTGATTTCAGTTTTCACTGTTTGCAGTAGGTATCTATCCACTTTTTTTCTTTTTTTTAATGGTTTAAGACACACTTTAACCAGAAGGGTCATTAGCGGCATGATTTCCTTTTCTTGTCATACAATTAAGATCCACGCCATTTTGCCCTTACACAAACTATCTTTATTCCTAAGAGCGTCTAAAGTTACCAGGCAACCGGATTCATATAATACGAATTACATTCTCCAATTGAAGGAGTTATATATAGGTACCTACTGAAGTTAGAAGCGTACAATTATTAATTGTGATTGTAACCATACAACGAACTTCTGCATCCTATATCCTCAAACTACGCCACTGTTATTCATCATCATGGATTGTTCAAGTGAAGGTAAACCCCATCAGCGATAATAAAGTTGGATTTCTTTCAGGAATGAGGATGCGTGAAAATGAAAAATTGTGAGGAAACAGTGGCGAGTTACAATCGAAGTGGAGTTTCTAGAACACAGAGGGAGAGAGGATATCGGAGGTTATCAATTCCAAACTAGTCGAAATGGCATTCGGACTGGGAGTTCAGAACTAAGAGTTCTGCACATCCCCTCCCTTAGCAGTTCGATTCCGAACTAGATGAATTCCAAACTGGTTCGAAACTAGGTGTCTGAACAAACCTAAAGAATGGTAAAACTTCCCCAACGCAGCCTTCAAGATCACAAGACTTCAGAGGCTGACTCATCAAACCTCTCAAATTATCCAGTATGCCACATAAACTATCTACGTGTGTTTACTTCATATTGGACGATTATGGACCAATATATTTATTCGCCATCAGAAAAGGAAAAGATGAAGGTCCTAACATAGATCTCACTGTTACTAACTCATGAGATGTGTCTCTTCAAAACCCTACACCCGCCAATCAGCCACCCTCACCACCCTTTCCCCTCCAGCCCCCCCCCCCCCCCCCCCCCCCCCCGTAGATAGAGAACCAGACAGACAAAAATGTTTAGCTTAGCTAGCCAGGAATAAATAATCCATTATTATGAACTTGTATTGAAATTATTTATTCAGTCGCAATGTCGACCTATGGACCTTGACGAAATTATATTTTATATATATTAATATATATTTGACTAGGTATTATTTAGCTACAAAGTAGAATGTTGAATAAAGCTAATTTTCAATAAGGGGTACCCATATATTTAATAATGATTTGCTATATACAAACCTACAACTAGTAAGGAAATGGATGATGGAATGAATGACCAGGATGACGATGAAGAATGGACTAATAACCAAAAAGCAAATAGAGAGGAGCAAATGAAGACCTCAGGGGAAAACAAGTTGTCTGCAATTTAATAATTTCAAAAACAACGAAAAAGTACGGAAAAAACTCAATAAAACACTCCAAGTTTACCTCCAAACAACCTTAAATTTTGAAAGAGTTTTGCTATTATTAAAAAAATTATATAATGCATCCAAAAAAATTTAAATGCCTCACTATTGAAACAAAGGTAACGTTCCAAATTGTGAGTAGTCCCAATTAAAAGTGAAAGGATGCTATATTTAACATTACGTATTTTATAACGCAAGTAAGTACGTCAATTATTCTAATAACGTGCTATTTTCAAAATCGTGTCTAACAAACAGTCACAGTAAAAGTTAATTATTTAGCAATATACATGTACCTACGTATATATTCAAACTGTGTTGGTAAATGGTGTTGCATGTTTAGAACTTGAATAAGTAGCTAATTTTACGTTTTCCAAAACACATGTTGGTGGTTAAAATTTATGTTAAATGATTATAATACGGTTGAATCTTGCAGTCCGACTACCCACGAGAAAATATTTTTCAAATTGACCTATGTACAAGAAGCAGGCGAAATGAAGACCGTGAAACTTTGAAGATGCACAAGGAATCACAGAGAAGACTTTTGGAAAGGATGGAGGGAGCCCACTCTTTCGCAGAACCGCTTCTAGAAATTGATTCTTTTGCTGTGCACGAAATGGTTACACGCTTTTTTGAGGCATTTAGACACGCTACCTCCTGTTCTTGACCATACTGCCGTTGTGTTTCGGATTTTAGGGAAACAAATCAATTTAGTCCGGTTTCCTTTGTATGTTTCAAATTCGTTGTTTTACCACTCTATCCTTCTTTAATAGACATTCGATCTATTTCTACACATACACGCTCAAACTTAATGACTTTTTAATTTGCTGCTTGGCAGAAGGGTCTAGAGTTTGTAAGTATTGCAAGATTGGCCTAAAACTTTTTTCTGAAACTCTAGAATGTCTTACAGGTCCTATACCTTGTCTGACACCATCTGAAATCATATCCATATATTTCTTACTGAAATGTATGTAAGAGTTTAGGTATGGATGTACATAAATATATAAGGATGGATGGATGGATGTGAATAAATCATGTTCAAGATTGCGACCCCCTGATTCGACACGAAAAAATCATTTCGGTGTAGGAATTCCAAATTCATGAAGCACACGGTGGAAGTTAGCTCTTGAGATAGATATTTTGGGGAAGATAAAAATCAAAATGTGAGAGAGTGAGTTTCCTAAATTTTGGTGAACCGCTTATTTTTCCTAGTAGCTATGTTGTCGATCATATGCAAAAGATCGTTGTGGACCCTGAGAAGCTATATTGAAGGTGACATCGCAAAGAATCATGATGATTTATAGCCAACCACAAATCTCATCCCCTCAAACCACCCCTACCATAGTAAATGGAAGGCAACACACCGATCATATCAAATTTTGTTATACATTTTTTTGCGACTTCTGAGTGAGGTTTTTTGAGAAAACCCATAAAGTAAATTGAAATTTGAAAAGTAGTTTTGGAATATTGGCTCCTGACAATAAATTTTCAGAATTGGGCGATCGCTGAAACAAGCGATGTAATTCGTAAGCAGTCAACTTGATTTCTTCCAATGCAACCCACCCTTTTGAATGAAATCACATCAGATCATGAGAAATCAGTACCTATTTTATGAAATTCACATACATGTGCCCGCATGGTACATGGTAGTTAATAAGAAACCGTTTAGAAGACATAATTCATGAACATTTTAACAAAGCTCAAGTGAATAGTGAGCATTACTGATCCAATCGCGAGTGACAGTCAACCCTAACTTCTCTTCACATTTTTGACAGTATGTCACATCGGAAATGGCATAGACCTTAGGGCCTCTTAGTGCGTTCCCCTGGTTGGGGCCAGTGGAACTCCACCTTAAAGGGGACAGACACCCAGAGTTGGGCATTAGCTAACTAATTTATTAGCTAGTTAATTTTTCGAATAATAGATAAATTAGCTATTACAATTTTAATAGCTAAAAGATAAATTTAGCTATTAGCTATTGAGGAATAGCTAAAATTTCCAGGTAGATTAGCTATTAGGTAGTCGAAACGTATAGCTAACAGATTTACCTGCGGTGATTCAGCTGTCATGAGCAGCTAAAAGATAATAGCTATAGCTGTGGCTGACAACTAATAGCTAAAAGCTAACTTTTTATGAAAAACTGTATTTCCACACAGCTAGTATAGCTAAGCTAACCTTTTCAGTTTTAGCTCATAAGCCTAAGTTTTAACGCTTTGATCGTATGTATATAATTACCTATATATTTACATATATCCCGTCCTTCCAGGCGATAACTGCCGTAAAAAAAAAGATAAAAATACTGTGCCAACGCCAAAAATTTCGGTAATTGTATTTTTTCACGCTGAGTCGATTGCAACCAGTACCACATCTCAAAAACCATTTTAAAGGTTAAAAAATGCGATTTTTTGGTTTAAAAAGGTCGAAAAATGACAATTAACGAATTTTCACAGAGATTATTTCTTCCATACAAAAGTCACTGGGTTTCGACATTATTTACGACTTTTTTTTTTTTTTAATTCGCTTTTAGAGCCATGCTGCATGACTGAATACTTTTATTTCCGTATATTCAGTGAATTTTAAAATAGTTTAGTTTACCTAGTGGTACTCATTTTTTTGATTTATTTATTTGAAAGTTCTTCAAAAAATAAAGAAAAAAGGCAAGAAAAATGACGAAGCAAGAAGGTAGAAACATAAAAATCAATTTATTGATGAGAAAAATAATTAAGTTACCTTATGCTTTATTAGAACTATAAAAGTCGTAGTGTGGATGACTGTTGAATGAGCAGTATGTTCGGTATTTACTATATATTATAGTACTTGGACTCCGAGGACGCTTTACTAATAGCAGTAGCCCCAGCTACCCACCTACACGCTACACCTACACCTTGTTTTTTGCCAGAAAAAAAAGAAAAGGAAAAGATATCGCCCTCCGCCTTAATTGAAGTAGCAGTAGTTCTTTCATTCGAGAAAATGTTCCACAGCTAATGCTGTTGCTAGCTAAAACTGAAAAGATTAGCTATACTAGCTGTGTGGAAATACAGTTTTTCATAAAAAGTTAGCTTTTAGCTATTAGTTGTCAGCCAAAGCTATAGCTATTATCTTTTAGCTGCTCATGACAGCTGAATCACCGCAGCTAAATCTGTTAGCTACACGTTTCGACTAATAGCTAATCTATCTGGAAATGTTAGCTATTCCTCAATAGCTAATAGCTAAATATTTAGTTGTTAGCTCCACCTAAATCATAGCTAATTTAGCTGTAGCTTTTAGCTGTTAGCTATAGCTAATTTTTGCCCAACACTGCACACACCCCAGCAAGGCCTACTTTCTAGCCGCCGCCCCTCTGGATAGGGACAGGGGAGAACTACAAGGGCGTGAAACCTACTACCCCCGCGAATCCATCATCAAATGGGTGGCAGGCTAGACCAGCTTCCCAGCCCAGCGAACGCTGGAAGAGCTGAAAGCCTGGGGCCCCACCCGCCCGCGGTACCAGTATGGGCACAGCCCTTAAAGGCCAAGAATGGTCGCTGGCTCGGCACCTATTGCTTAACCCCATCCCGTCCTTAATGATTGCACCAAATGTTGGGAGGCCACGGTTGCCCCTGGGCCTGGGTCCGCACGTATGCCACACGTGTAGTGTCGTTAGACACCCCCAGTACTGGTCAGTCAGGTCTGATGCGATCCATGTGTCTCTCGTCTGAAATGACACAAACAAGCAAATTTTTGACAGTTAGATCAAGAGAAACAGGTTTTTCAGGAAATTAATTTTCATCAAAACTCGGCAAAACCTTGCCGTGTGACGGGTAAAGCTGCTGCCATCCATTCCCTTACCGACAATAAATAACCATTTTGTTCAACCCACATATCATTTATATGTAATAATACACTGGACATATTTCCCAAGCCCTATCTTCCTTTATGATCTCATCCTGGCCTTAGGTACTATCGAATAAGTTACATCAAAGTTACTATATAAAAATCTGCCATATCATTATTTTATAATAAACGAAGGACACTAGGAGTGATTTGTGCAACATAGAAAACGAAATATGTTTGTTGAATTAAGAACGTTATATTTATAGATTAGAAGAATAAGTGACACACTACATGTCTCGCTGAACATTTAAATGTTAGGTACTTAAATAGGTACAAATACTCATGCATTTAAAGACAACTCCAAACGTGCATTATTAAATTTATACATTTTATAATAAATTCATTTATCAGTACAGGCAAACTACGATCGCGTTGACCATAGTAAGCGGCTCATATACTTATCACAGCTTGTAAGTTTTGCATAGCAATAATGTTAAATTATATTATAATATACGACATTCTATAAATGTAGAAACAACGGTATGTAAATCAATCATTAATATCTTTATGATATTACAATTACACATGTTCTAGTAACCTTAGTCCACTAATTCATTCTGTACGGATAGAAAACCGATCATGATATATTTCAAAGAATACATCATACTCATGGCAAAACAAGAATGTTTTTTATGAATCACGAACCTACCGAAATCTGTGTTACAGCTAAATTTCTAATTACTGTGGGTTTTTTGAGAAGTGTCTTTTTCGATCCCATACAACAGTATGAGGTACAACTATTCAAGCTAAGTCTAATCAAAAAAGAATCAGAGAAAAGTTGGGAAAATGACACAAATGGAACGGGAAGGAGTCGAAACGTTTCAAAAACTAAAACCCGTGTAAATGTTTTAAATATTTAACAAAACAACATTCAGATAACACTATTTTAACGCATGTAGTTTTTTGAGAGGGAACTTCAAGAACTGAACTTCAAGTTGCGTTCAGGAATTCGAAATCCACCTAAATAATCGTAAATACGATCCGTATTCACTTGACTGAACAAGAATTCAAATCGATCAACTGATTTGAATTTTGTAAGAAAATATAAATTATACTTAATTTTTTGTAAACTACTTGTAACAATATTACGAATAATTGTGTTAATTTAATATAAATAAATGCTACGAGTAATATAACTAAATTTTGCAAAGTATTCCAGAGCTGAATTCAGAAAATTGTTCTCTCATTATTACTGTGGCTGCATAAAAATTACTGATGACAGTTAATAGATAGTATAATTGATCAATAAAATCCTGAAATAAACTTCAAACTAAATCAATTAATTGATAGGGTTATAATCCATAAACGTGTCATCTCTCAAACACTAACAAAAGACTCCGAATAAACTTTGATTGCACCATCAACTATGGACTAGAAACATTCAAGTGAGTAAAAGTCATACGAGGCAAACCATGATTTGTATGTGACCTATTTTCCGAAAATATCGTCAACCCAAAAGTAATAGCCTAATAATTGGCAACAAACTGTATTCACCACTAAAAAATTAATTGTTGGCGCTTTTTTTTTTTTTTTTAACAGAGCCAAAAATCAGCAATTTACCTCCAATTCTATAGCCCATATACATATATATATATATATATATATATATATATATATATATATATATATAACACAATAAATCACAAACTATGTAACATAAAAAAAGATCAACTTAAAACAAAGACCGACTATTTGATTATGTCCACCAATTATAGATGACCCATTGCCAAATAAATCCACTGCTAGGTTAACAACTAAGTACCTACAACAATAAAACAATATTTTATTGTTGAAGGAGAATTGTGGTGAGTCAATATAAAAACCAGAAATATTAATCCTATACCGATTTCCTGTGAGGTGGATGGGAAATCTTGCGTTGGAGAAACACCAATTACAATTTGAAGAACCGTACAAATAAAGATGCTTACAGAATTGATGAGTACAAGACATAGATTTCTAATTTCAACCGCTTCGTAGTAGTTGAGTGTCTCGAGATTCAGTTAGGTTGATGTTCAGTACCCTGTACTGAACTGGTTTGAAACTTAATCATATAAATTGAAAAATATTGGAAACATGATTAATTTTATTATACACTGACCCACTCCGTTCTATCATCCCGATCCACTCAGTCCTAGGGTGATTTAGCTTATACTGTTTTCCTTAGCATGGACATCTTTTTTATGGGACAACAAATCAATACTAAAATATGTAATTGAGCCATTGTAATTCAGCCAATTGTAATTGTATATGCTTTGGAACCCAGAGCATGTAAAATTCACTTTATTTCACCATACCACAGAGCTCCACATACAGAACTCAATGGCCATCTCATAGCTAAAAATGGTTTTGAGGTACAGAAACCTTATACATTAGCATACCTACATGCATATTTTCAGAACTAAATCACCATTAGTGAATGAGGCTAGTATCTTTCAAAATTTTGGATAACTACATCTGTAGAAGGGATTGGTGAAAAGATTAAATACATTCAAAAGTTTCCAATCCTCATCCAAAGCGAACCTGCAACTACCTCCAAACAACTTGAGTTGGGATTTTAATACTGAGACATGATTGTTCTAGAAAACTGGATTAGAAAAATTGGGTTCCATAGCAGGAAGTAGGTTCATCGTTCCAGCTAGATTACCAACCGAAACTTGAGATTTTTAGAACCGGTGACTGCTAGGGGCTTCTTCAAGGATATTCCTAACACACTTGCATTGCATGTATAATGAAAACGTATGAGAATTGCCCTAGAAATAGCCACAACGATTTTGATAAATGAAACGCGCAGCAATAGCCGACAAAAGCCTCAAATAAAATGATTAAATAACATCCCGATTCCTGAGAAAAACTAAAACAATGGTCGTTCATCTCCTTTTTTTTATATATACTATAGTTTTGGTAAAATAAGTCTGACCTCAATATTTTCGGCAGGAATCCACTTTTAAAAGCATTGAGGCAAACCGAGACCTCCACAAGACATCACGAGTAGCAAGTATATAATGACCTGAAAAAAATGAACAAAAGTTATGAAATTGAATAGATATGTGTATAGGTAGGTTCCATATAACAAGAGAAACAACATTTAAAATGAGAAGAGACAAGTGATCTTTAGCTAGATTTTTGTGATATTTTTAATTATAATGTTTTTCAAAGTACTCCAGAGTATTCAAGCAGAACAAACGCAGAGCTGCCCATTATTTCACCCCATCCTTTTCTACCTTGCTCTGAACCTGTCAACTAGCATGAACACAGCAACTGATTGGCTGAGTTTCATTAATTCGAAGGGAGGGAGGGGACTTACCCAACTTAGTAACTTTAAAAAAAATGGATTCAGCGAAAATGTCGTCTATTTCTACAAAGCAAAGGAGGAACAAGGTTAGATCGATTTTGATGGTATGTCATCATCAGTTCGTAAATCTCCCTTCAGTCTCTCTGAATAAATGCGTTAACAAACACGGAAATAAGTACAAGTTTCACTTTAACTTTATTTAATAAATTTGGATTCACGGAGAGCAGAACATTGATAGACCAATCAACTACAAATTAAAACATCTAAAAGGCACGTGCTTGATGTATTGATGATTTAACTCGTCTTGATTTAATAAAAGTCGTCTCGATTCAACTCATCTCAATTTTAAAATATTAAAAGTTAAAATTTTCTACTTCTTTAAAATTATTCAAGCTGCACCTCAACCAGAAGGATCATTAGCGGTGTGTCTACATTCTGTTAAATATACTTCAGAACCCTAATCACAACAACTCACCACAACGAAAACGCCAACAATAAAGTAGATTTTAACGTTCTTCCAAAATAGGGACCTCTGTAAGTTACGACTGCGGCTCCTGAAGGACACTGAAGATTGGTTCAAGTGTTCAGATTTCTCGGCAAGGAGCTTTAGGTTTTCACCGCGCGATGCAACCACATCTATGGGATGACAAAAATCAATTAAATCTACCACTATATTTTCAGGTACCTCATTACTTATTTCAAATGCCCAATACACATACTATTGAATGGTGATTCGAGTTGAGAAAAGCTAAAACACCTAAACCATTTGAAGAAATAAAATAAAATGAACAAGGAATCTCAACGACCAAGATGAAATAAAGACTAAAGGCCACATAAACACACATAAAAAGGGGCACTCTATCGGGGGAACATGACATCATCGAGGTAGCTATGGGTCGGGCACGGGGTGCGATGGCACTGGGTACCCCAACATTCTGATTTTATATCTAGTGAAACCACTCCCTATACCTTGTAAACATTTTTATCAGTGTATAGAATATGGATATAGAACCCTTCGTTGTACAAACCATAAAAAATTTTAATATAGTGAACCTCAAGTGTCATCCAATAGGTTTTTTATGATCTGGTAGATACCAAGTCAATCACTGTAATGGCATCAAAGTAAAGACGACTGATACCATGATTTCCCGGTGGAAAGTTTATCCCATGGTCCCACCTCTAATGGTTAAGCCTGACCAAGGTGCACAACAACAGGAAAAGTCATGGGATTTTGCTATTCTGGAATGTCTGGGAATTTCAGTAGAACAGACCGAAATCACAGCATTTTCTCTAATGAGAGGAAAACGGTTCAACTCCCTAAGTAGCTACTACATACTTGAAAAAAATAAATATACTCTTGTGCCTAGAACATGAAACAACGAAAAGTCCGAAACGTACGAAATGTTTTGTTGTTGGTTTGGTTATAAAGTTCGTAAATTTTCACGAATTCAAATTGGTTTAGACTTACGTTTTTCAATCAACAGCATCGACCTATCTCCATCATCAATATGTATCATAATGCTAGTTCTGAAATCTGTGAAATGTCACTATTTTTGTCAGATCACTGGACCACCCATTACAACCCACGGAACAAGCATATATCATTTTTCATTACTTCAATGCTCATTTGGGTGAAACTTCAATGCTCATTTGGGTGAACAGAATTTTGTGATACCCATAAGGAATCAAGAGACTCCAGCACTTGCGAAACTTTGGATCACGTACAGCAAAAAATCATAATTCCTCCTATTCATCCAGCTGTTGCCACAAGTACTGCGATAGATGTGGGTAAGACCTACGTGTTATGATGGCAGAGAATTTCAAATTAAAGGTAGGAGTATTACCTTGCGGAAGAACTTTTAATAGACTCTCTTGCTTAGCATTCTAACGTTCAAGAAGAGTACACTATGTAATAAGGAATATGGTATCACTCTTCAAATGAATGTCTTCAAAAATGCAGGATCTTGATACTCACCGATATTCCGCACCATAATGTTCTTCAACTCATCGAGTTCGCTGTGTACTTTCGATATTGTATCAATGTCTTTAGCCTCGCTGAAGTATTTCTAGAATGAACAAAATATTATATCATTTTAAGTTGGTAATTCACTATCATTCTATCAATAGGTAGCACCATAGGTAAGCAACATTAAGTAGTAAAGAGCACTTTCAACTAATAAACAATGAAGAATAAATTGTTTCAGAAATACTTGAACAATAATATATAATATCCCTACAATTTGACTGTGAAGGACGGGAGCGAACTCGGAATTCATAGCGTATGCGATTGCAGTCTGGGCCCTGTCTCCGAATGAAGACCTGAATCGTCGCTTGATTTCATTAAGGAATAAGAAAGCTCTTGATCGCTCGAATTCCTGAAAGATAAGGACGGAATATAATACATCGGCTTTGACATGATAGTATTCACAAGTAAAATTCAACAGTCCTCGACAATACTAATGAATTAGTCAACAATCTCTAATCAATCAATACATCAATAATCTGAACTTAGATGACTATGTTCATGGTGAAACGCAAATAACTGAATCTCAAAAGATGCATTCTACCAAAGAAATATACGTGGCTTTTGATTAGTCAAGCTGTGTAAGCGAGAAATCTAAAAGAATTTCAAACTGAAATCACTGAGTGCTAACCTTATTAAAGTTGACTAACCACAACTTTGACTTTTTTCGCTCCTCCTCTCCATTAGACAATTTATTTCATCATCCCATTAGCTTAAGGGCCCGTTGTAGCTAGCTCCCGAAAATGACAAAACTACCCCAGCACTACCGCTGTTACGGTTGTATGGAAATGTGAGACACCTCTCAACCCGAAATGTGTGCTCACTACATTCTATCTCGGTGCAGGGGACCTAGCTACTTATTCCTGAGCTAGGCACTGTAATTAGGATCACTATAGCACAATGATCCTACAGGTCAAACGTCAAGACGAGTGAACTCCAGGAGTAGGTTTTAGCTGGAAGTCACTCAAAACTTATTGCCAAACGTAGTGAAGCTGTATTTAGAATTGATTGAAATGCGAGTAGGTATGCAAGAAAAACAGAAAGAAAAGAAAAGCTTCGAGGTGATCAACACTATTTCTACCGGGAGGCAATGACTCACAAGTTTACTAAAATACTGTGGCGGTACCTGTTGGGAAAGTGATGAACTATTTCGCACCCGTCTACCCCCTCAAACTCCTAATGTCAGAAATTTCAGTTTTAGTAAGGTTATATGCACGCTGTTCAACCTGCCATGATCAAATTTCGGGAATCACTCTAGAATTAATCTTTGAGTGTTGAGATGAAGAGTTTTTTTACCCCCCCCCCCCCCCCCCAACAAAAAAAGTTGTATGCACATTTTTGGTAAATTTGAAAATTTCGCTTCATCTCAAACTTGTAAAATTGACTCATGAAAAACACAACCCCTTAACTATTTTACGATCAGATAGAAAACAAAGGATAAAATCTACAAAAACGCAACAGACCAGGTGCAACGGGCCCTTTAACGTGATGCATATGCAATTTTATTTCATATCATTTTGTTAAACGTTCATAAAAAATGCATTGCACAATCCTAGGTTTTTCTCCCCTGTTTACAAATACACATAGAATGACTCTTAGTGAATTATCGTAGAAAATGAAGCTATTGCAATGGAGTCTCCAAAGTTTTAAAATATACATTTTCCAACAATTTCTACACAGAAATCTGTAACTGGGTATCTGAAACGACTCCTGGATTGCGCTTTTCCATATGTACACATTCCAGATGATTACTCTCCTAAAGATTGAGATTTTAAATAATCCGTTATTGGAAAAGTTCGTTGGAAAGCAGTACAGCACTTTTCAAGCACAATAAACTGATCAAATTTCAAAAAAGTTCCAGTCATGCAGCATGACCGTGTGAGCGAATTTTTGTTAAATGTCGTACTGTATCATGTTAAATTTAAATTGTTTTGTAAATTCAGGTCTTCAAGTAAAACAGAATTGCTCACTACCAATTTTATGGGGGAAAAACTCGTTCTAAATAAGATTCGGCAGTTGAAAACAATGTTTCATGCAAATATTACCGATTTTTACAACTAGCGAACGGCATTATTTCGATTTTTGACTGATTTTTCAACTTGAAATTTTTGAAAATTTGATACATATTCTTATAGGAAATTTTAGGCTGATTCCGAATATACCACATAGTATGCTGAAAAAATTATATCGCACAACAAATCGCAAAAAACAGGCTATTTTGAAATTTTTTACTACATTTTTGAAAATTTCAACCCGAAGATGTAATCCGATCATGCTGGCCAACGACTTGAACTTTCGTTTTCTGTCTTCAACATTTTAAAATTTGTTTGAAGATTCTAGCACAATTCTACGCACTTATCGTCTGGAATGACACATACATACATTTAAAAAATGCTTTAAACTTCAGAATATGATTCAGAATAGCCTGAAACGGATTTCTGCATACATTTTTTTCAAAAATTCACATTCTACAAATTTTGAGGCGAGAGCAATAGCTTAATTTTCTTCAAACATTCGCTAAAAGAGCGGAAAAAATCACAAATAGCTTCATTTTAGACGAAAATTCAATAAAATAAAAGTTGTTCAAAGGAGTGGAGTGCTACATAACATTTTTGATGGATACCATTAAATATGAGCATGCAATGAAAGATCAACGCAGAGATGGTAGACTGTTTGGAAGACTTTAGCATTGGTAGCTGTTCATAACGTCTTGAACTGAGGTGAAATTTTCCGGAACAATTGTAGCACAATCTTTGGCGGGTCAAGTTCTAAGAGATTTGAAGAGGCATATTGGGTTGGACTCGAATGAACCAAGATTGATTGATGAATATCGTCACGGTGGCATAAATAAATTTGTGAATGGATGACAAATTGAATAGTTAGTATATATGTATATGTAATAATATATGGTAATTGCA
Organism: Adelphocoris suturalis; assembly: GCA_030762985.1. NCBI lineage: Eukaryota > Metazoa > Arthropoda > Insecta > Hemiptera > Miridae > Adelphocoris > Adelphocoris suturalis. The sequence goes on from CM061050.1 coordinate 14,907,964, forward strand.
GTGTATGGAAGCAACAACGATTTTCAAAACACTGACCTAACCTATAAATTGTTGATTACATAAAAAGTGAAAACGCGCTCTCTATCAAAAACTTCCTTCAATCCCTTTAATGCACTTTTAAATGCATTTATTTCAATAATTTAAATAGAGAATATCCTAGTAATATACCCAAATAACACAACTTACATCATCGGTAATGCACATGTAAATAATTCTGTTCTCGCTGATGTAGTGGAACAAATAGCTGTTATGAGAGAGTGAGAGTTTGTCATCTTCAGGGGCGATTTTCGACAGTATTTGTTCAGTCACTTCGGTGAAGTTTCCTGGACAAGTTGCGTAGCTGGCTAGAATGATAGTTCCACGGGCAATTACACTGTAGTACATGGGCATTTCGATGGTTCAAATATTCACCTGTAAAAACGAAAAATCATTTAAATCACCCCCGAGGTCTTGAGGGAACGTGAAAATGGCGTTCTGATAATACATCGTATATTCATCGTTATCTGGATCTGTAATCGTCTAGGAGGAAACGCTGATAGTCTGGAGACAACTGAGCTGATGTAAGATTATTTACGGTTCTAGTGAATAGAAATGCGATACAGGATGTGGGAGACGGAGGGTGAGTCACAATTCAAATTAGGTCATACACAGCAGTGTGGAAAACTTTGATCTTTCCAAAACTGTCTAACTCGGGAATTTATTAGTATGTAGGTAATAAAACAGTTTATGTTCCAGCCTTATCCAATCAATACAGCCACAAGCTATTGGAATGTTCATATTACGCTGCTTTCAGGCCGCTATAGTAATAAACTAAGTCGGAGTGAGGATGGTACAATATTCAACTAGATCTGAACATGATTGCACAACCCGAAGAAGTCACAATACCTACATGATATACTTCAATAAAGCAGATAGGTATAATTCAGCAGTAGGTAATACTTTCACAGCAGAACTACACCAAATAAATCAGTTGGATTGCATTTACCTATCAGTAAGGTGCAATCTTGCTCTACAAGTTCAACTACCATACCTACAGGTAAGTATACTTACATCAAATGATGTTTAGGGGAATCCATACAACAAAGCTCCACCATCCAATGACCTACCGCCTAACCATTTCACTGAAAGAATTGATTAAGGTACTTATAGAGTCTTACTGTTTTTTTATTATTAGAAGAGGCTTGATGGGGCAACACTTCGAAAATCAGTATATCAAAAATTGTTGATAGAAGGGTAGCTTCAAGTTTTTAGATTTTCACGGGATTCGTTTCAATGAATCGTAAGACCTCTGTAACTACCTTTCGCGGCCCAGGAGGACAGTCTTGAGGAAGGAATATTCATCATCAATGTAGAGAGGTATGTACATTTACCTCGGTAGATAACAAATATGTATTGCGAGGTGCCCCAATCGGTGATCATTATATTCTTTTCAACTATTGAATACCATCACTTGGATAGACTAGCCACAAGTCAATGGGTTACCACACATTTTTGTTATACAGGGAAAGGCGGGGAGTTCAAGAGGCTTTGTTTTGTTTGATAAAGTTTGGTAGGTAGGTAGGTTAATGAAATAACTATTCACTCGACTTTTCAGTATACCAACCAATAGAAATAATACACATTTAGTTACGTAGGTTTTGAGAGAGACCCTGGGCTATGAACAGGAAAGAAAAACAAATATTGAAAAACTCATATCTAACTAATTATAGTAATTATTAGATTACGTAAGAATGGTAGGCAAGTATGAGTAGCCGGAAACTACAGGTATGGTCACTACAAAAATATTCTAAAAGGTACCTAATAGCCAACAAAGGCAAATACTCATACCTAGGTGGGTGCTAAATTTAAAACAGAAAGATGTAGGTACTCACCTTAAAACTGTCAGAAACTATTCTTAGTGAATAATAGGTAGACGTTTTGTGATAAAACGATTTGTTGCAATCTCCACAACTTCTTCACCGATGAAGTTAACGATTCGAAAGATGAAGGGATTTTTTAAGCTTCACAAACTTCACTAGCAAATATTGGAGGAGGAGCACTAGGCAAATCAACAAAGGAATTCACCAATAAAAACGGAAAAAAGTAAAGACAGATACGAGTGCATGAAATTTGGAAACAAAGTGATACAATGAAAGCTTGAAAATAATGAGGAGAGTCTCCGGAAAACCTGATGTTGAGCTGTTGTCTAAAGAATCCGCTAGTAGCGCTGGCAATCCGTTAGTTTAGTTCTGGAGTCCAACTTGAGACAGTTACTTGTTACTGAGGAACAGTTCCCAGTAGATATTTTTGAACAGATAAGAGTACCTATTCGGGTTGAACCGCTTGGTTGGCATCCTCTGCTCAAGATCAGGTTTTCCGGAGACTCCCCTAAATACTTTATAAGTATATACTTATAATATATTTATATAACTAAATAAAATATTTATTAAATAGGTAATGTAAATGATACTTTATGAGTATATACCTACTTATAATATTTATATAATAATACGGAGAGCTATTCCTCTTATTTCAACGCTGTTTTCCTGTCAGTTGATACGTGCCACTGGCGTCGGGCTGGACCAGGAAACTGACGCTTCCCGCCACGCACCTACTCAAGCAATAAAGCGTAGTGGAGATTTGTTAAAAATTAAATCTCAAAACATCCTGTGTCGAACTATTTGAGTAAGTATATTCGAATACTTCATAGAAAATGATAATATATACGGTAGAATTTAGAATTACAGATTAACATCTCAAATGGCATCAGCTGATCGATGAACGGCCATCTTGAAAGTTGCGTATTTTCAGTACTGGCAACCAGCGAAAAATCAGCAAAAATAATCTAGCAAGAAATCTCCCCGAATTTAATTTTAAAAAATCCCTCAGGATGAACCAGAAAATCCCCTAAATTTAAGGTGCCGATAAAGGCCATGTTGGACACAATATTGATCACTAATTATTATGTATATCACAAGTTAATGAAAGGTCATACAACAGGGAATACAATGGAGATGGCAGCACAGCGTCATTTTCCTGGTCCTTCGTGACAGTAGCGGCTTCTATGGTTTGACGACCCAACTGCCATTAATAGCCCTCCATAGTACTTTTACTCAAAACCTTAACAGAACGGATAAATGCCAGCGCTAGGAGCTGATTCTTCAGAAAAAAGCTCAAGATCGTAGGAAGCAGTTGGCATGACGAGGAAAGAAGGGCATCTTCTAAGCATGTGATAGTAAGTTAAGCATTTTTACTTTTGAACGCTTGCGTGTGTTGACTTTCGTGAATTTTTTATATCTTAAAAAAATAAAAATTTGATTTGGAACTTCACATTCTTTGTTTTAATAGCTCTCCTATGCTCAAGTGGCTGAATTCATCCCAATGGTGGACGCGTGTCTGCTCACCTCAACGAAATTTAAACATTTACCAGCAGTTGGCAGTGACGAGGAAAGAAGGGCATTTACGTTTTATAATTAATGGATGTGATAGTAAGCTAAGCATGTGATAGTAAGTTAACCATTTTTACTTTTGAACGCTTGCTTGCGTTGACTTTCGTGAATTTTTCATATCTTAAAAAAATAAAAATTTGATTTGGAACTTCACATTATTTGTTTTAATAGCTCTCCTATGCTCAAGTGGCTGAATTCATCCCAATGGTGGACGCGTGTCTGCTCACCTCAACGAAATTTAAACATTTACCAGTCCCCTGTTTCAAAATCCAGTCCCCTGCCACTCAGTTGTTGATTTCTATGCATGCCCACTTCAGGGATGTGTTACAGGATGACTGGTAGTCACATGATAAAAAAATGGGACAAAAAACTGAAGAAAATGACTTGGAAAAATAGTACTTGAAATTCGGGCATTATGGGAGAATCACCCTGAAGCATGTGAAATCTGCAGTACTTTTTCATATATTCAGATTTTTATAAGCGATATGAGATTTTTAAGGCTAATGTCCAATGGATTTTCCATTCCTTTGAACCTATCAGAGAACTTAGGAATGGTTGGTTACGCCAATATAAGCAAAACAGGGGCGCCAGTGCGACATAATCGCATTTAAGTAAAATTTTCAAAATAAATTTGGGCTTCAATTTTCAAATTTCCGAGTTCATGGTTGATTCAGTTCAAGGCGGAGGGGCACACCATCAAATTGGAAAATGAACTAATAAAAAAATGGGGAGGACGTCCAGGGTTACCCGATGCCGGCTCTTGGTATGAGGGAAGTTGCAGAAGGATGGGGAGGAAGGATGGGATGAAAGAAAGTGCCCCTATAACAGGGGTGCTCAAACGGTCGATCGCGAGTGCTTTTTGAGTAGACCTCGAGAAGAAAAAAATTTGTCACACTGAGATGTTGAAAAACGAAAAATGGCTGACTGATTTGGCATTTTTGACTGACATCACAATGCACTTAAACACCATTAACTTGGAGCTTCAAGGTAAAGGAAAAACTATTATTGAGATGATTAGCGCAGTAAACGCATTCAAAAGTAAATTGCAACTTATGATAGATCAACTGAAAAGAAAGGATCTGAAACATTTTCCGTCTTTGAAAGCAAGGATTCCTCAGTTGAATTATGATACGTATGAGGCTGAATTATCAATATTTTGGGACAATTCGAAATGCGTTTTTATGATTGCAGTAAATTGGCAAATATAGCATCATTTATGAGTTATCCCTGTTCATGTAAAAACATTGAGGAATTAGCTACTGAAGTAGCAAGTCAGTTTAATATGAACTCATGTTCTGTTGAAAATGAGTTGGTGCAGATTATATCAGATATACATCTCAAAGCTACAGCATCTGATACAAATTTCTGGTGTTTTATATCTGAAGATAAATATCCGAATCTAAGGCAAATCGCCCTTCAACTGACGGCAATGTTTGGGTCAACTTACTTGTGCGAGTCTGCATTTTCTGAAATGAAGATAATTAAGTCGAAATATCGCAATCGACTAACTGACGATCATATGTCATCATGCTTGCGATTGGCACTCAGTGGTTACGCACCATCTTATGAAAAGTATGCTGAGGACATGCAGTGCCACGCTTCAACATCCAAAGTCACTCCTTTGTTGAGTTTAACACCATATGTAACTCTTTTGTTTTGTAACAACGAATAAACTCGCAATTTTGAATAACTAGGAGTTTTTTCATTGATATTGTAGAGAAGAACTTAAGTAAACCTAACCCAAACCTTGACTAAAATAATGTAAATTGTGTGGAAAGCTAATATCTATATATGCTACGGTACACCCTACCTAGGTAGGTAGGGTGTATCGTGTATGTACGACAACCCTGCATCACACATACTTGCAGCCTCTCAGAGTCGATCGTAAGTAGTCTAAAAATATTGAGGTAGATCGCCAGCAGTTCAAGTTTGAGCACCCCTGCGCCTATAAAATGACCACCAGTTCAAGTAAGAAAATTCGCTCATATGATCTTGCTGCATGACTGGAATGTTTTTCATGTTCATTCGTACGTATTGTATATTAGCGCAATTGGCGTAATTAGTTGTAAAATTATAAGTTATAAATAGTAGGTAGTAGGCATTTATTTATCTACCTGATGTTTCAAAAACTCGTGGGGGCTCTCTACACTCAATACTGTTATTGATATTCTGTGCCTGTTAACTTCATAGCGTACTCTCCTAACGACACAAACGAATCGCTCAAGTGCGACTGTTCATTATGACAAACACTACACTTATACAAACATTTCGAGGACTCCATTTAAATTGTGGAAGCAGCTGGAGATCGATTCAGTCCGTGTATGAGAGATAGGCGAACGGTTATCTCCTGTTCGAACTCAATGGTTTTTAGACAGTTTTAACGTTACAATATGGATGGTTCAGAGATTCAATCTACCAGCAGAAATGGTGGGGTCGCCAAGCAGATCATTTCGAGCGGTATTGGTAAGTTTGACATTCATATTTGAAATGAATGCTTATTTACTTATACCTCCTTGTCATACTTACTCTATAAAAATCGAGAAACAGAAGGCATACATGCAACCTTCTGTTTATCTCCGCAGCCATGCAATCTCCGTCAATATAACAGTTTAAAAAAAGCTTCTCCCTTAATCTTTTGCGGGAAATTCAACCATGATATTTTTGCGCACCACACAATTAACACATACTTAAAAAATAGTAATCCTCGTTTTTATGTTAGCTTTGGATTCTACGCAAAATTTCGAGTAAAAGGACCGATCAGTTGAATTTTGGGGTGAGCGAAAACTATCACAATCACGCGGAAGATGAGCAGAAATTGTGAAATGTCGAGTTTTTGGAGGATATTCAATTGCCACATGTGAAACATGATTATGGGGCATTTTTTCACGTTAAATCACGTGGTGACGTTCATTTATTGACATTTGTAACGCCCAATCGGAAAAACACCCAAAAACAAAATTCTAAAACGCTTTGCACTGAGTAGAAATGAGTGTGAAAACGTAAGATTTTGACAGTTTTTAGTTTTTTTTTTGTTTTGTTCGAAACGGTACCACAAGTATCAAAAATGAACATCACTACGTTATATTCATAAAAAATACACCAAACTCATGAATCACATGTGGCAATAACTCACATGTGGTATATAAAAACTCGACATTTCAAAATTTCCGTTCCGTTTGCGCATGATTGTGCTCATTTCCGGTCACTCAAAATTAAAGTGATAAGCCAATTTTTCATGAAATTTTACGTAGTATCCAAATGTGCAATAGGAAAATGGGAGTTCCGAATTGAAAAAAAAAAACAAAGTTCGTGTTAATTGAGCATGGTTGCACATTTGCGCGGTGTGCGAAAATGTAATGGTTGAATTGCTCGCAAGCGATTATGGGAGATACCATTTAGTTAGATTTTAGGACGTCCCACTGAAGCTAGGCTTCTTGAATAGAGGGACGGCCTTTCGGAATTGATCCAGGGGTGTAAAATAACCCAAGCATGATATATATATTTATAATTGTTTTTTATTCAGATCAACATGTGTACAAATCCATGAAAATGTTATCCAAAAAACTACTCCCCTCTTTAGGCATCATGCCAATGCTGAGAGGAGGAGTTCTTACAACTATATTAATATTTTAACAACAAAAGTAGATATTCCAACAAGAGACAAACTACGAATACAATACAATATTAAACCGAATCGGGAAACGTTGTATATATATATATATATATATATATATATATATATATATATATATATATGGGTCATTTCACGCGAACGGCCAAACTTTTTTTTCGATATTTTTTAAAAGTCCTGATTTTCTAGTATGCTGTACCCATTGGTAATACAAGCTAGGAGCCAAATTTTCAGACCCCTTCTTCGCCCAGCCTTCTGTCTACAACTATCTGAACTTTAGGGGTGTGCGCCAAACACTAACTTTTGTTTTAATTGCTAAACCGTTATTGTGCCCAAAAAAATAAGTAAGGTGGCCAATTCTTATGGTAAATCGTCTACTCTTTCTGGTAGTCATGTCTAAATGCACTAAAAACTTAAGCTTCCTCATGAAAACTCAAAATAAAAACTTCTTTTTCACATTTAATCAATTTCGCATTTTTTGAAAAAAAATTTTTTGATCTCAAATCATACCTACCAGTATGTAGAATACGAGGTTAAGAGGACGTAATGGGCCGACAAACGGTTTGTCGCCAGTGGTACTTAATGTACGGCCTGAACTCCCAAAAAACGTAAGCTTCCCCATGAAAACTCAAAATAAAAATTTATTTTTCACATTTCATCATTTTCCCATTTTAGACGGTTGAGCAATTAAAACAAAAGTTAGTGTTTGTCGCACACCCCTAAACTTCGGACAGTCGTAGAGAAAAGGCTGGGCGAAGAAGGGGTCTGAAAATTTTGCTCCTAGCTTGCATCACCAATGGGTACAGCATACTAGAAAATCAGGACTTTTAAAAAATATCGAAAAAAAAAAAGTTTGGGGGTCATTCTCATTTCATTTGCCGCTTTGGGTCGTTTGAGAACCTCAAAGACGTGAAATATGAAAGTGCTTGAAAATGAGGTTAGATCGGCAAATACTTTGCAGATTTGTGTTCTATAGATGAACAGTGAGTTTTTCATTGATGCTGAATTTTATATATTTTTTACCCATCCTTGGTCACACTCCTGAGAGGTAACACTCATGAGAATTTCCGATAAAAATGGCGTCACACAGGATGATGAAGTGGCAAAACTCGGGGATGGCTACTGTTTGAAACCTGTCACCAAGCAGTATGGTTTTTGATATCGGATTATTTTGTTTAAGCACTAAAAACACTCGTAATTAGTGTAACACTCATGATTGAAAATAAAAATACTCCCCATGTTTTTAGGCTTCTTTCACTGTGAAAACTGCTGCAACTCCAAGCACTCCACTGCAGTCTCACATCTTCAACTGGACAATATAACCTTCACATCTGACTGTTTCCCGCCATTTTCCATCGGCTTTCTTGATCGCGAAAATGATAACACTCCTGAGGTCCCATTGAGATGAGATATGGGGGACTGACTGAAAAATTAGTTTTTCACGGGTTGGGAAAAATCTTAAAAATGTAAAATTTTACTCTAAATAAAGAGGAACCAACCTACTGCAGCTAGTAACCCTGGCCAGTTCTAGATTGTCATTGTTTCGTAACAACCTAACTTCTATTAACGTGTTAGGTAGGAGGGGACAGTAACACTCATGAGTTTCCAGGATTTCAAGATTTTTCGTCGACACTGTGTATTGGTTAAAGGGGATTTTAGGCAGTCAAATTATTTCTTTGTTGATCTCCCAACTTATACTACCCTTTTCTCCCCCAAAATCGCTGGTGTTGGTCAAGAATTGTGAGAATTCGTCGTCGGGGACATGAAAGCGGCAAATGAAATGAAAATGACCCTTGGCCGTTCGCGTGAAATGACCCATATGTGTAACCGCATAGGTACAAATCCCTTTCAGACCATATGCAGACCGAATAGGTGTAATATCTGTGCGTGACAAATTTTGTCCACGCCGCCCAGGCCACAATTCTCAACCGATTTTCGAGATTCTCTCTTTGTTCGATTTCAATTTTAAACTAGTTGTGCAACAAATCTTGAGAGTTTTGGATTTGCTGTCGAGGTGGGGGTAGGGGGGATAGGTAAATACCGATTATTTTAGCACTGCCCAAGTTACAAATCTCGACCGATTTTTGTAATTTTTTTTAAAGCCTGGAACACTGTTTTACCGGGACCTAACAAGTGAAAAAAGCCACAACATATGTCACAAAATACTGTCACTAAAAACCGAGACTAAGTAGTGTCGGAATTAATTTATTCAACATACGAAGCTGTAATTTTAAATGGACAACTCTTGGGATGTCTAGAAACAAATTATGAAGTCTAGAGCCCCCCCGTTTAGCTTAGTGAGATCCAGAGCTTCTTTGTTCTTCGAGACTATAATAGCGGCAGATCTAATTTCGTTGCTATTCAACCAAAAAAGCTGAAATTTGAACTTTTTGGACGTCTAGAAACGAATCATGATGTCCACGAAGCTGGCAGACTCCCGGTGATGATAGTGGCGTTCCCTCTCTGGATTGCGCGTTGCACTAAATATCTATTTGCTATCCTGTCTCCCGTCTTTTCAATTAGTCTGGACCCCAATGAATCAACTATTTCAACAGCTTCCTTGGCCCAAGGGCCCAGTGATTCAACTGCCAAAAAGACAAACATATTTGTTGTGCAGGAGTGTTCACGAACTCATAGTGGCCGCATTCTATGTCATGATGCGGTTTCCAAACAGGTATTATACGAGTATATGCTGAGTGACCAGGGAAAGAAGCCGGACATCTTTGCCATAAATCCTGATGGATCTACCATAATATTGGATGTTCACGCTATATAAATATTGTTCAACATAAATAAGTATCAAGGAGTTTTATGGCGCATTAAAAATGTCAAGTGATGCACAACTTTTCTATGGAATTTCATGGAATCTGTAATAAAAACTGTCTTCCGATTTGAATAATCTTGGATAGAATCGTAAAGCCACTATGACGCTTGATAATAAAAATATGATTTCTTCAACATTGAATAATACTAAAAAAAGTATTTTTTTTTTACCATTTGAAGTTTTTTATATTTTCAAGAATGAAACCAAACAATTGGGGGAGGGAGGGGGGGGGGGGATACGTTGTACTGGGGCACTTTGTATACTATATGTACGTACAACACGAATGACAAGGATTGTTAATTTGTTCACAGTATCTATTGCTTCGTTGTTGGGAGGAATGTCGCAAGGCTGGACATCTCCAACGACATTGAAACTGCAGAGCAAAGATGACAGCCCCGTCGGACCCATGTCCAAAGAGGAGATTGCCAACTTAGCAGCAATACCAACATACTTTGGATTATTCCTAGGATTCTCTATCATCTACATTGCCAACAATTTAGGAAGAAAATCAGCTCTTATAGCTATGGCAACACCGACCATATTTGGGTACATCATCCTGGTCTTTGCAAATTCGCAACTTTGGCTGTATATTGGTAAAATTATCGCTGGATTTGCTACTATGGGCATAGTACTGTCACAAATGTACGTCTCAGAAACTGCTCATGAATCTATCAGAGGCATCCTAATGTCTGTATGCACGATGCAGATAAATGTAGGGATTCTCTTTGCATATATTCTGGGCAAGTTTTTGAACTTCCAATGGTTCAACGTAGTATACGCCATAATTCCTGCTGTGTTCGTGGGTTTGATGTTTTTATTACCAGAATCCCCGTACTTTTTGGTGTTAAAATCCAAAGAAGACGAAGCCAGGAAATCATTATTGTGGCTTAGAGGAGGCGACGTCCGTTTGGCAGCAGACCAACTTCACATAATCATGAATACTAACTCTGATGGAGACAATGACACAAAACCCACCCTCACGTTCTTTCAAGAAATGAAAACTCGAGCCACCATGATTGCCGTTCTTGTAGGGTTTGTAGCGTATGTGTTTCAGACTTTATCTGGAATATATGCTGTCATCAATTTCGCTGGACTTATCTTCCAAGAAGCAGGTAGCCCGTTAGACGCAAACGATTCCGCCATTATTACAGCAGTAATCAATCTTGTTGCTTCATTTATTAACCTATTTCTCATAGACAGATTTGGAAGAAAACCACTTTTGTATATTTCCTTCATAGGTGGCGGAGTCAGTTTATCGATTTTGTCATACTTCCTGTATGCTCAACAACACGATTTAATGGACGTGGCTCAAGTTGGGTGGATTCCAATTGGAAGCTTAGGCATCTTCATATTTTGTTATGGTATTGGTTTAGCATCGGTTCCTGGGGTTTTGCTTAATGAAATGACCCCAACCAACGTTAAAGCCGTTGTTGGAACTCTAGTAGGAATATGTGCTTTGCTCCTTGTGAATGGTATTGTTCAAACATTTCCACTTTTGGATGACCATATAGGCCTGTGGTTTTGTTTCGCTGTCCCTGCTGTATGCAATATAATAGGTATTTTCTTCACTATGTTCCTAGTTATGGAAACGAAAGGAAAATCTCTAACTCAAATCGTAAACGAACTTAACAACAAACAAGACTGAATAAGTATGAATGTTATTAACTAGAAAGAATAGATCTCGATATTTGGCAAAAATTATTACTCCAAGTATAATATTCTTCCTATATAGTGGTAAATCTTTAAATCATGTATTCATTTGTATAATTATTCTCCAGTAATATCTTTAATGTATGATTCTCCCCCACTTTTAATTTCAGTAATATCATTTAACTAACATATGTAGTTAATAGAAAATGTTTTATTGTGTGCCAATGTAAAGGTAAATAATACGAATTATAGCGATATCAATCTTGGATCCAAACTGGTAACGATCTTAAGTTATGTAATGCATCATATTACATGAAATTTATTTATGTGTATTATATGGTAATATATTGATGTGTTATTTATGTAATATATTGATTTGTAATATTGATTTATTGTAAATGTTTTATATATGCCTACTATATTTTTAGCGAATTTTCGTAGAAAATGGAGCTATTGAAATCAAGTTCATCAACTAAAGCTTAAAGTTCAATAAAGTTTATCAACTATAATATAGAACATTCAAAAATTAATGTATAGAATCATGCAAAAAATGTACGCAATATTCATTAAAATTTGCTAAAAATCGATGAAATCTGCAAAAAAAAGAACGAAATTCAAAACCTCTCTTTGAATAGCAGATTATTATTTAGAATACGTTTTTGCCATAAAATTAATAGTTAACAATGTCCATGCACTCAAAAAGCTCAAATTTCAAAACAATTTAACTTTATACAATATGATAATTTACGAAAATTCGCTCAAACGATCATACTGCATAACTGAAACTTTTTCTTTATGTATAGCTTGTGAAGTTCCTTTCTTTTAGCGAATTTTTGAAGAAAATTAAGCTATTGCTCTCGCCTCAAAATTTGTAGAATGTGAATTTTCGAAAAAAATTTATGCAGAAATCCGTTTCAGGCTATTCTGAATCATATTCTGAAGTTTAACGCATTTTTTAATGTATGTATGTATATATGTATGTATGTGTCATTCCAGACGATAACTGTCCGTAGAATTGTGCTAGAAACTTCAAACAAATTTTAAAATGTTAAGGACACAAAACGAAAGTTCAAGTTTGTTGGCCAGCATGATCGGATTACATTTTCGGGTTGACATTTTCACAAATGTAGTCAAAAATTTCAAAATAGCCTGTTTTTTGCGATTTGTTGTGCGAAATAATTTTTTCAGCATACTAACATGTGGTATATTCGGAATCAGCGTAAAATTTCCTATAAGAATATGTATCAAGTTTCGCTCATGGGGTCATGCTGTATGAGTGGACTTTTTCATTTACTTATTGTTTTTTAATTTCGTATCAGTGTATTGCGCTCTTGTAGGAACCGCATTATAACATAAAGGTATGGCAGGAAAATCCCATTGTCCGTTGTATTCACGTCAGGTTCTAAACCAAGCCAATTACCAGTGTCATGTTTGTTACTGTACAATACTGACAAGGTACCTACCTATTGTTGAGGCAAATAATGTTGCACAGTCGAAGAATAATAAGCTGGTTACGCCACAAGTGAGAGTCAAGGAATTATTATTAGTCTATGATTGTTTATTACTACACCTGTTATACGATATTGTGTTTATCTGTAATAAAAGTAAGTTTATAAACTTATGAACAAGTGAATAATGGATTAATGGTTTTGTACGTTTCGGTTAGTTTCAAAAGTACATTCATTAGGGGGTACAGTAAGTTTGTCCCAAATATAAGTTAGATCGTTATTGAATAAATAGGTATGAGGTGATTGACTCATCATTTTCGCATTTCTACTTTTTTGAGTAATTCAGTCACAAACGACATTAGGTGTATAACTATTGCTACCAAAAGTGTCATTTAACTATCTAGTTTTGATTTAAAAATTAGGTTTTGGAGTAGTAATCAATTTTTACGAGTGTGTTCAGAAAATAACAAATAAGGTATACTTTTATAAAACTCATCGCAAAATAATATCGATGAGAAATTCGTTTGTGATTAATTTTAATACACTACATTTTGTTGCCGGAAAAGTCTATAATTCCAGGAAAGAAATGTAAGGAGAAATAATGACTGGGTATATGCTCCACAAGCTGCAGGAGTGCTGGAGTACTGGATGATTTACTCCAGGAATGTACGAGTTACTAAGCCATTACTTAACAGGAAATAGTTCAGCCATTTTAAGTTTTTCATATGTAATTGTTTTAATTAATCATATGTAATTGTTTTAATTAATCAGTAAATCGAACTGAGGTGTTAGATAATTCACCCTTGTGTCAATGCTGAATACACGCTTAGAGTCCAGAGGAATGAATCTATGAGTATTCTATTTTATGTCACGTAAAAGCGCTTTGTTCTTTATGGAAAACCGCTTACCATATTGGGTCGAATTACGGGAAAAATTCATTATACCATTCTATTATAATATATCTATAGGTTAAAACTCTAGTATCACACAAAGATTGTAGTTTATTTTTTCTTACTCCTCACTCTTTAGAATAAGTAACTGGAAAAATTATTTTTAAGGGGGAGAGTTACGAACTGAGGTGTTAGATTATTCACCCTTGTGTCAATGCTGAATACACGCTTAGTCAATGTCAATGTCAGTCCAGAGGAATGAATCTATTAGTATTCTATTTTATGTCACGTAAAAGCGCTTTCTTCTTTACGGAAAACCGCTTACCATACTGGGTCGAGTTAAGGGAAAAATTCATTATATCATTCTATAATAATATATCTATAGGTTATATCTCTACGTTTTACTCTAGTATCACCTATTAATTGAAAGCAATTCTGTATCGATTCGGGCGAGAATCAATGGATGACATAACCCTCTGACAATTACATGACGTTTCAACGAGATAATACCTAAAAAAAAAAAAAAAAAAAAAAAAACACTGGTAGACAACATTCAGAAAAATTCTGTCGGCTGAACTTTAGTACCAGTATCACTTTCGATCAGAAAGTGATTTTAGATCTGACTACGTCCAAACCCAGCTGTTTCACTGCTGGTGAGGTGAATTTAGTTACAAATACCTTGTCATACTTTAGGCTGTCCTGATTGCGTGAACGTACCACCGTTCGATTTAGTGTAATAGAATCTTGTTACGCCTCATACAGACTGTTGAGGTGGAAAAATGCGGTTTCCAACATTCGGAAATACGATTAGGAAATGACTTTTGACGAATATATCAAGTAGGTATACGTTTCTGGGATCTTCTCTCAGTCAATTCATAGATCAACTAACATAGTTTGCTAAGAATGGTAGTAAAATCAGAGAAGGTAGGGCTGCTGATAGAATAGAATCTTTGGTAATTAAGAAATGTGGAAGAGAATCACGTATGCCTGCCCAAGGTAGATTATGTTCTCGCAATCCGTATAGGTCTAATTTGTACATTGACAAAGGTGGAGTGCGGAGAGGAGAAATCAGTGACAAAGATACCCAAAGTGTCAAAAGAGTCAGTACATTTTTCAAGGAGACATTTGGGGCATTTGGGGAAAATACTGTTATAATCGTGATAAACTACAACAGACCGTTCCTGACTGCCGTAAGCCCTTATTCACTTATTTCCATCTTCAGCAAGTGCGAAATCGCTCATAGGGAAGTGTCTGGTCGTCCATACTAAGAGAGAGAAATTCCAAGGATGAATGAATCATGTGCCAATTAATAGACACTTCGCCGGAGATCCTTCTCCAGTTTTGGCGATTTGCAGTAGAAGGCGTGGTTTAGTTGATGATAATGTTTAAATGTGATGATAGATAGTGTGTGATGGTCCATACTAAGACAGAGAAATTGGCAATAATGAGAGAGTCACGCCAATCTCTTAGATAGGCGCTTCTCAGGAGAACCCTCCGATTTAGCAATCAAATTGATTAGCAACATTAATTTTAGTCAATTATAGGCATTGTTCAGATAAATAGATTTTTCTAACTTATTTATGAATCTTAAAGATCTGAGAGTGGTCGCAATCGACTTGAGTTCGTGACACCCCACATGCCCTATTGTTTTTTTTAAGGTTTTTTATTTATTTATATTTTTTTTGGGCCAACGAAATCGACCCTCTTTTGCCAAGACGGATTTTTCTGCGTTGAGAAAAAATTTTTGCTCCATATTTTCCATATTTAAAGGGAGTTATCGTCAGGAAATACACCCTATAAATATATGTGGCATATATATATATATATATATATATATATATATATATATATATATATATATTACTGTATATGTGGAATAATAACAAACGGTTCAAATCACAGATGGACTGTGGTTATACCAACTTATTAGAAGAGAGAAGTATAGCGTGGTCTAATAAATTGGTAGGAGGGAGAAGTGAACCGTTACAATCAACAGAAATTGATTCAGGAGTCGAACCAGATAAAAAGGGGTGACAACTGAAAATGAAATACTAGATTGCCAATGATTGAGATATTCTAGAATGTGATTATTTCAAACTATTAGGAGAGAGCAGTAGTGGTACGCCGTTCTAAGAAATTTAAAATGCAATTCTAGAATGCCAACAGTCGTTCACTTCTACACCGCAAACCTGCGCACCAAATGGGTGCGCGGAGCGTTTCAGCCTTTAGCCTTCGGCTTGTTCTGAAAATAGGGTTAATTTACTTTCCGCGTAAATGTTTCATATTATTCGTCAATATGCCTTGGACTACGTGACCTATGTTTATAATAGAATGCCGAACAGTGCAAGTGGCTTTATCAGTCAAACTGGAAAAGTCATGGAACTCACACAAGTTTAAAAGATCTGAAACGATTTGGGGGTTCGGCAGTGTACCTTGATAGAATTAGATAACATGAATTCCCTGCACATGGGAAAGGAGCATCCTTCTCCACTGCGGTGGTTTGGAACTTTGGTTGTTGTATACGAACTTATCAAAATTGTTGTACGAACTTATCAAAATTGCTGTAAGAACTTACCAAAATCGTTAATTAAAATTATATGTAGATAATGCAGTGGAATTTATGCAACTCCAAAAGTACACTTAAAATTGCTTAAGTGTACGAATTAGTCATCTGATGAAAAGCCCATTTTGATGAGTATTTAGATATTATAATGCGTATATAGCCAAATACTTTTAGAGATAAGGAAATGAGGGAGTATATAGCCTGGCTTTATGTTAAGCAATCACAGTTAAAACATTACATTACAAAAGCTCATTGGGTCTTTAATAGGAAGCTGGAACCTGATGGTTGGTTCAGATTATAAAAGTCGCCTGGTGGCCCATTGGTTAGCTGATAACAGCAGTTACAACGAAAGCTAGAGTTATGCATGATTTTATGGATTAATAGATCTGAGACTTATTTCATCATAGCCTATAAGATGAACCCTCATTTATTTCACCTGGATGTAATTACAGCTTTCTTGAAAGACGAGTTTGAGGAAGCTAGGTATATGGAGCTGCCAGAGGCTTAGTAATGCTGAGTAAAATGTCTGCTGCTTTAGAAACTAGCAAAACATCTCTTTGGTTTCAAGTGTCGCCCGAATTGTGGCAAAATAGTAAAGCTGAGTGAAATGCCTGCTGACTTTAGAAACTAGTTAAGTATCTCTTTTTAATCTCTAAGTTTCGCCAAAAGTATGGCACAAAAGGAAAGAAGAGTGAAATGCCTGCTACTTTCGAAAATAGTAAAACAAAGAAATCTTGAAGTTTTGTCCGAATCTTGGGACAAAGATAAAGTTGAGAGTAAAATGCCTTCTGCTATAGAAACTATTGAAATATCTTTGATACCAAATTTTTGCTCAACTTGTGAAATAAATGAATAAAGTAAATTAATAAATAAATGAAAAAATAAAATCAAAATTAAACAATAAAGTCTTAATAATACAAAACGTATATGCCTATGCATTCAAGAATGGACTCACTTATGGATTCACTGACGGAATGTAGTTGGTTCCCCAGATGCTGTAGGT
Source organism: Adelphocoris suturalis (assembly GCA_030762985.1). Lineage (NCBI taxonomy): Eukaryota > Metazoa > Arthropoda > Insecta > Hemiptera > Miridae > Adelphocoris > Adelphocoris suturalis. Next base: position 14,925,401 of record CM061050.1, read on the forward strand.
ATATCGGAGTGCTATCAAGTCTTATTGTAATAGTCCCTGATATAGCTTTTCTAGTTCATTTCCTTAGTAGACGACAAGTGGGTCTTACTCTATTTGTTAAGATTGTGTTATAGGAGTACTTACTTCAGTATCTTAAAGATACAACTGATTTAGGACTCCTATACACAGGATCGCCAAATGAAGTAACTGGGTATTCTGGTGCCTCACTAGGTTCGAACGCCATTAATGGATGCTCTAAGTCTGGGTATATTTTCCTGGCCGTTGATTATAGTGTCATGAGGCGCTCTAAGGAGCAGACCCATGAAGCCCTTGTGAGGCCTAGTGATCTTCTCGTGATGCCGAATAACCTACCATGTCGTGCACTTGTAAGGAATCAGCAAGGATGTTGTAATCTTTACTGAATACAGTCCAACGTTATTATAAGCCTACCAATTCCGCCATTAAAACCGAAAAATTAGGATCGGAATGGGAATACCTAAACGGAAGCACCGGGATATGAATACCCCTCATCAGGTCGAGCACTTGCAGGAAGTTGCCGACTTACCAAGCCTCTGAGAATTTTCGACCTTTGCATGCGACACATTAGGATAACCAATGTCTGTTCTAATCACGGTCGCATATATTTCAGCGGAGCTGTTTCGATTTCTGATTTTCGAAGTGCCTAGTGAGCTGAATCCTGCTGATGCAGCCTGTAGTGCGTCAAGGTGGAGGGAGTGAGGAGAAGATGACCATTCCGCACCTTCACTTGATGTCTATTGTGTTTATCTACGCAATAAATCTAACCGTCAAGTTTATGAACGTACTCTCATATGTGACCATCCAGATATCACCTGTTTTCCCAACAACAAGACTGGTTGTTCAAGAATTTACTTACTCCTTTGAAAACTCTCATCCAAAACAGCTAATCACGAATATAGAACATCTCCAATAAACACTAATTGCGTGTGATGTGTCAATGGAAATTACTACCAGAAAGAACGATAAGTATTGATCATACTGGCTTTACTGTAAGTAGCCTTACTTACATTTCATTGATGCAGTCATGTTTGATGTCTTGCAATAGAATTCTCTGAAAATGGAATGGAAAACTCAGCAGTTTCAGAATGCTCAAAACGGATTTCAATGGAGAAATTTTTCGAAAATTTTGGTTTTAAAACTTTCCGAGTCATTGAAATAGTTCATTTCTACAAACATAATTATTTCTAAAAAATTATTTGAAGTGACAATATTGTCACACATCATTGTCAAAAGTGAACTCCCTGAAGACGAAGACGTAATTGAAGGAGACTCTTTCTGTCTTGAAAAAGAATATGTAGAAGACTCTTCTGACGAAAACTATGGCAGTGTTCATGGGTATGTTACTGATAATTCAGGGCTTCAAATCCTGGTCAATGTTTTGTAGCTCTATTGAATGTAACTCAACTAGTCAAGTTTAACTAATTTTGCTTACAACCTGAATAATAAATAAGTATGTATATTAAGGCTGTTTTGAAGTACCTACTTTGTACCTATGAACCTGGAAAATTGTCATCTAGATAAAACAATATAAAATCACAAAATAGTCATTATTTATCCTCTATGAAGGTCTTCTGATTGAATTCATGGTTGCGCATAGTGTCGAAACGTAATCTTGTGTTGCTTAATCAATTCGCAGCATTTTTACCTCTACATTCTAAGAATTTATCCATTCGATTGCTCCATTAATTCGACAAGTACGGCAATCTTCTAGAGATAAAACGATAGATAGATAATTCAAGGGTCAATATCAACGTCGCATAAAATGGGAGAGTACTGGTGATCGACAGCAGTTATGATAGGAAACTTAACAGCGCGTAACTAGCAGTGTTCAGTTGTTTACTTATAAGGTTACTTGAATTACGAAATGGGAGCTTCGGACGGTGCGCCAACTGGCAGGAATGCCGGAGTCATGAAACAAATAATTGCAAGTGTAATAGGTAAAATGAAATATTATTACAGAAATCTCAAATGTGTGTCCTGTCTATAATAATACGAGAAACATCAGAATTCATTCACTCTGTCAAAGCATTGATAAGAATCGTGAATGTTTCTATGCTTAATTTTCTTTTAGCGAATTTTTGAAGAAAATTAAGCTATTGCTCTCGCCTCAAAATTTGTAGAATGTGAAATTTTGAAAAAAAATTATGCAGAAATCCGTTTCAGGCTATTCTGAATCATATTCTGAAGTTTAACGCATTTTTTTATGTATGTATATATGTATGTATGTATATATGTATGTATATATGTATGTATGTATATATGTATGTATGTGTCATTCCAGACGATAACTGTCCGTAGAATTGTGCTAGAAACTTCAAACAAATTTTAAAATGTTAAGGTCACAAAAAGAAAGTTCAAGTTCGTTGGCCAGCATGATCGGATTACATCTTCGGGTTGAAATTTTCAAAAATGTAGTCAAAAATTTCAAAATAGCCTGTTTTTTGCGATTTGTCGTGCGAAATAATTTTTTCAGCATACTAACATGTGGTATATTCGGAATCAGCGTAAAATTTCCTATAAGAATATGTATCAAGTTTTCAAAAATTTCAAAGTTGAAAAATCAGTCAAAAATCGAAATAATGCCGTTCGCTGGTTGTAAAAATCGGTAATATTCTTCAAAAATTCGCTCATGGGGTCATGCTGCATGACTGGACTTTTTATATTGTTTGATAATGAAAGGCATAATTGGCTAAATTGTTCTGTCTATAAATATGTCAACCAGTCCGTATGCTTGTTCGATCTTTTCACTAATAGAGATCATGAGAAATCAAATCTGATTGGGCGAATGTGTTTGTTTCTATTAGTTGAAAACTTGAGCCTATCAAAATTTACCGATTATTGCAATAGAAAAAATGACATAAATAAAAATAAAATTAACAACACTGAAAATTAATATCACTAATCCAACACTCTTGAATAAGCAATGTTTGCCCGAAAAAAAAAAAAAAAAAAAAAAAAAAAAAAAAATTTCGCCCAAGGATTTTTGATTTTTTTGTTTTATTTAGGTGTTTTTAGTCACGGGAAATCGATTGGCGCTGGTCACCAGACTAGGATAAATCAGGTCAGCTGAGTAACGAAGCTAATTTCTTTGCTATTCACCCAATGAAGCTGAAATTTGAAATGGAGGCCTCTTTGGGAAGTCTGAAAACGAATCATGAAGTCTAGGTCACCCCGATCAGCTAAATGAAATCCGGAGCTAAGTTCTTTGCTATTCAACTTGTGAAACTGAAATTTGAAATGGTGTTCCACGTACCTCCAATGTTAGCCGAGGCTCAAGGTATGAGTAAAAAGTGGTCTGAAGTCCCACTAGCAGGCCAAGAGGCGAAGCCTCTTGTAAGGCTTGCTGATACATATTCATTCACACTCTCAAACATTCATAAACGCATATATTCAGGTTGTTTGTGCTGGTTTTCCTTGCCATTTGCAGTCACCACTGTAAGTGTGAAACGTTTCCAAGAATGTCACTGTTATTTAGCAGTATAAGTTTAACCCCCATTATTTACAGTTAACCAGTAACGCTCAGACTGTGCATTAGGAAGACAGTACATGCGGATGTGTCTTTGTGACAGCATAGCTGCAGGAGAATAGAGAACTCTCGGTTGATGAATAATAGAATGATTTATTGGGCCCCCTGGCCAGGTATTTATACAGTTCTGCCTGGTTGGGAGTAGCCCCCCAGTCGGGCAAGGTAAACATGATAGGCTCCGCGGGTCTGGTGTGTATTCAACACCTCCCCCTCCTGGAATTTTATTTTTTTCTTAAAAAATTAAATTTCATTGTTTGTCTTACTGGTTTGATTGATTCGCGTGTTACATTTAGGCGAGATAATTCTTGACCCAATTACAATTATTTCGATTAGTGTTTGATGTGGAGTGCGAGCGCAGCCGAATTGAGTGGTGGGCGCGCGTTGTTGAAGCAGGAGGAGGAGGACTGCAGACCCGTGAGAAATAAAAAAGTTTCAGGGGACCATCTGAAAAAATGCAAGTATTTTAATATCTACGTTGAAATATTTGAAAAGAACGAGAGGCCCCTCTTTTTTGAGAAGGCCGAAATTTAAGTTTGGCATACAATTTGTTGGCCCTTAAAAGGGCCGGTGAAGGGCCCTTCACCTTTAGAAAGGCCTAGAAGGGCTTTTAGAAAGGTTGTTGAAAATGGTGGACCTCTTAGCGGTGGCCGTATTGGCGGTGGCAGCGTGGGTCCAAGGGGTGAGAGATTGTCCTGGCTCGGCGAACGTAAAGGACGGTACGAACTAAATCACTCGCGACGAAGTTGTGGAAGTTGGGAACCCATTGTTTAATTTGATGTCTGTTTGTATGGATCAAAATTACTTTTTATTTGAGGGGAAATGTTATACACATCCAAGGGTTGCTATGGGCTCTCCGTTATCTCCTCTGATTGCAGATATTTACATGGGTTATCTTGAGCATAAAATATTTACAACTTGTAACAAATAATCTACTCTATTGGTATAGATATGTCGATGATATTATCATTCTATGGAAGGGCACAGAAAGACAACTAAATTCTTTTCATGAAAAAATCGATAAATTAGATCCCTTTATCACATTTACCCTCGAATTCGGCGGAAATAAACTCAATTTTTAAAATCTGCCCACCTCTTCAGTAAACTAAAAGCATGATTTTTCAATTTATAGAAAATATACATATAACGCTATAACTATCCATAGTACCTACTTCAAATCACCCTTTAGTCCATGAGCATGCAGCCTTCCATAGTATGATCAACAGAGCACTATCTATTCTAACGAGTGAACAAATTTACATCTTCCCTAGCCAGATTGGAAAGTTTTCCCTACTATTTTTTCTAAGAACCTTATCCCATATGGTATCAACGAAATCTCTTCCATATCCGTTACTAGCCGCTAGGCTTTTGATAGTGGATTTTTCTTTTGATAAATTTTGTTCACCGGATATGGATGATGATATTTACAAGGCAATTTTTATGTATCCCAGTATCACTATCTAGCGAGTATTGATGGGTTTTGAGCTTGATCGAATAATCAATAGATTCGCAAGCAGCGCATTAAAAATCGCGCTCAAAAATTTGAAGGTGTTTTTCGATGTTCGAGCCCTTATAGTCCAGGAGCCAGGTCCAAAAATAGGTAGTAATTTGCGGAGAAGGTTTGAGATTAGATTTTGAAAATTTAGTCCGTTCAGAGTGAGAAAATCTTGGTCTGCTATCTCAAAATTGGTGGAATACAAAATGGCGGCCTCATAAAGATGGCTTAATTTGCCCATTTTAAAGTTTTTCCCTAATAATTCCTAAACCGTACGTCCTACAGAAATATTTATACGTTGCAAAGTTATTGAGCATAAAAAAAACAAAACGATTAGATCCCAAAACTCTGAATTATCTCTTAAAATAAGCGAATTACAAACAATTGAAAATCGGGCTAATTTTGGGCGAGTCCTCTCCTCTCCCCATCAAGACTTTTGCCCTTCAAAATCACCTAGTGGCGTTAATATTGGTCTGGTTCCAGTCAGCAAAAGCTCATTCTACTCAAGATTAAATACTTTCAAAAGTTCGTGTCGAGAATACTTTAGCTGAGATTTTTCCCCATTGACTTACAGCCGAATTTATGAATTTTATGTAATTTTACACATAAAGTTTGCAAAAACGGCCTTTTACTTTGTAATTGAAACGGTCTGAGCAAAAACTTGCTCGAAACGAACTTTAGAAAGTATTTAACCCTGAATCGAATGAGGTTTGGCAGACCTGAATCTGACCAATATTGAGGTTGCTAGGTGTTTTGAAGGGAAAAGTCTAGGCGTCTATAAGACATTATCTGTTGAAGACGTCTAGACTTCTGCCCAACGAAACGTAAATTCCATCAAGCATAATTTTCTCAAGCCCCCGCCGTCGGATCTCGCTTAAATTTGGAGGATAGATGGAAGATATTTATTTGAGCATTCCATAGAAATTTCAACATAATCCTATCCATAGTAGCTACTGCGCATACGCGAATCTGTATTCCTTTTAATGAACCGAATTTTAACAGTTCACATCTAATTTTGATGGCATTATCATAGAATGTGCGGGTTAGGCTGTAAATGGTCCCCCTATCAATTTCATAATTCTCAAGTCATTAATTCATTCTGAGCATGAGCTAATATAAATCAATTTAAGCATAATTTTTTTCACCCTAGTCGTCCTATCTCGCTCAAGTTTGGTGCATAGATGGGGTAGGATGGTTTAATTACTCCATAAAAATGTCAACATGATTGCAACATTAGTAGCTCCTACGCATGTGCGAAAGTTAATCCAAGGAACAAGGTTAATTTCTAGTTTTCATCAGATTTTGATGACGTTTTCTGGGAATGTGCATGTTAGCTAGACACAGAAAACTACCTTAAAGGGAAAAAACCTGAAGCCAGGGATGAGGAACCCTATATTGGCAGCTGTGGGGGCTGGGGCTCGGGATGGGCCTACCAGTCTTCGAGGGGCAGAGACACACATGTGTGTCGACAAACCCCTCAGGCATGGTGGTCCCACCAGTCCTAGGCCCATTGCCCCTAGCTGCTGGTTGGGAGGGGGCTGGGGCAGAATCACCGCGAAAGCGGCTTCGAACCCCACACACATCCCCACCTCCATCTTCGACTTCCAAACAGCAACCAAAGAAGCAACGGGGAGCTGCCCTTGCTCGACCTGAAACCTCTAGCTCTGCCTGGAGTCAGGGTGATTATAGTGGCGCACTCACCGCCACCAAGATGGTCATAGTACATGGTACCCACTCTGTGGAAAGACTGTCTGACGTGGAGACTGATTTGGTCAATGCTGTGCTCCTCACCACCTAAAAATGCTGCGGATTCTTCAAATTAATCTGCAGCACAATAAGGTGGCTACAGAAAATGTATGCCAACTGCTTGCAGCTGGCAAATATGACGTCGCACTCATCCAAGAACCCTGGGTTTCTCGGGGCAGAGTTGCTGGGCTCAACAACACAGGAGGAAAGTTAATTTATAAGCGCAACTGCGCTGAAAATGTACGCTCCTGTATATTTGTCAAAAATGATATCAATTCACTAACCATGTCTGAGTTCTGTTTCAGAGATCTAGTTGCAGTGAAAATCATTCTCACGGAAGGCAACCATAGGGAGCATATAGTCATTGCCTCAGCTTACTTCCCAGGAGATGCAGATACTTCAAGAGGACCTCCACCAGAAGAAGTGGCTAACCTTATTGAAAAATGCCACAATGACAACATGCAGCTTCTTTTGGGTGCAGATGCCAACGCCCACCACATTGCGTGGGGAAGCACTGACATCAACACACGAGGAGACCTGTTGTTTGACTACCTGGTAGCCAATGCCTTATGTTTGGCAAACCGGGGAAACAAACCAACATTCGTAACCTCATCCAGGAAAGAAGTTCTCGATATTACCATTACAACCCCTCTACTTGAAAGAAAAATTAAAAAATGGTTCGTATCCGATATCCCCTCCTATTCTGATCACAGGTACATTGTCGTGGAAATCCAAGGTTTGGGTAAAACACGACAAGTACATAGAGATCCTAGGAAAACGAACTGGAAGAACTACAAGGAGGAAGTAGAGGGCAGGTTGAGAGAAATTCGGACCAAAATACATAATAACAATGATATCGAGGCTCTGGCGGAAGAGCTGGAAAGCGCGCTACTCGCCTCATACAACAATCACACCTTGACAACTACTGGGCCCTTACCAATCCAGGTTTCCTGGAGGAATACGGAACTAGAAGCTGTCAAACGTGAAACTAGCAAACTGTACAACAGAGCCTAAAATACCGGCTACTGGGATGATTACAAGACCAAATTATCTGAATATAGGAAACTTATCAGAAAATCAAAAAGGGAAGCATGGAGGAGGTTCTGTGAAGAGGTAGAAAGTGCCTCTGAATGCGCCAGACTCCAGCGAATCCTTGATCAATCCAATTGGAACACTCGTGAAACCAAATGGAGAATGTACCTCAACAGCTGGGGACACTCTGGCACTCATGCTGGAGACCCACTTCCCTGTCTGTTTAGTAATGAATGCTCTAGGTACAGACTATGACCCACGGCGAAGAGTGTAGTCACCAAAGAGCGCGTGATGTGAGCCATCAACTCATTTGACCCCTATAAATCACCTGGCCCTGACGGCATCATCCCAAAACTTCTACAAGCGGGAGGGGGGGGGGGGGGAATGTCGTTAGGATCCTAGGTGTTCTCTTTAGGGCGTGCCTGGCAACAGGCACGATCCCCGGAAGATGGAGTCAAGAAAGGGTCATATTTTTGCCAAAGCCAAGGAAACCTTGGTACAACTAAGCAAAAGCATTTAGACCCATCTGTCTGACATCCTTCAATTTGAAGGCGTTGGAAAAACTTGTCGATTGACACTTGAGGGAAACCTCCTTAATAGAGAGGCCCATACACCCCAATCAATTTGCCTATCAACAAGGCAAATCCTGTGAAGCTGCATTGCACCACCTAGTCACCAGGGTGGAAACTGTGCTGGCCGACAAGGAATTTGCAATAGGAATATTTTTGGACATAGAGGGGGCATTTGATTCAACCTCAGTAACCTCCATTATAAGGGCTACTCATAGGCACAATATAAACAACACCATATGTAGGTGGATAGAAACTATGCTTACGAGTTGAACAGTAAAAGCTGAGCTCCTGGGGGAGTGAATGGAGGTGTCTGTGGCGAGGGGCTGCCCACAGGACACTCTCCCCACTGTTGTGGAATCTCGTTGTGGACTCTCTACTTGAACGACTCAACAAACTCGGCTTTTACACTCAAGGCTATGCCGACGATGTGGTCATCCTGATTGGGGGACAAACTCTCACCAGCATCCAGCGACTGGCCTGTCTAACCATCACTAGAGCAATACCTGGTACACCCACAGCAACCATGGAGGTTCTACTGGGTATCCCCCAGTGGATATCTTCATAATGGAATGGCTGAAATGGAATGGCTTTTGGCGGACAACCCCTCACGGAGGTCATACCAATATATTGGAACTAATACAAGAACCACTACTCGACATGGTGGCCGACATCATGCCCAAAACTCTCTCCCAACCCCATCTCTACACGTCAATCATCACAAGAGAGGTGCTATGGGAGAACAAATGCTGCTCCAACGACATCATCTGGTTCACAGATGGGTCAAAAATGGAAGAAGGAACTGGCGCAGGAATACATGGGGCCAAACCCAGGTGGAACACCTCGTTTCCACTTGGGCAACACACCTCTGTATTCCAGGCAGAAATTGTGGCAATCGAGGCAGCAGCTGCGGAGAGTCCTAGGAGGGGGCATAAAAAAGCCCACATCCGCATCCTTTCTGACAGTCAAGCGTCGATAAACGCACTAACGGCTCCAACCATCTCGTCCCGAGTGGTAGGTATGGTGCTGCATGCAAACCCTCAACAACCTAGCCAAACACAACCGGGTTCGCCTGGAGTGGGTGCCGGGGCATAGAGGCATTATTGATAACGAAAAGGCTGACGAGCTCGCGAGAAGGGGCTCCCAAACCCCATTTGTAGGGCCTGAGCCAGCAGTCGGTTTACCAAAAACTCGTGGGTCAACTAACAAACCGCTAAAAGATGGTCCAATATTGAAGGACACGCCCACGGTAAACTTATGGTGGCTGAACCGAACACCAAAATTACTGAAGGGCTACTTAGGAAAAAGCCTCATAACCGGCTTTGCACCCCTACGATTTCACCTACATCGCATAGGGGTCACAGAAAACTCAACCCTGTGCAGACTATGTGAGGAGACTGACGAAACGGCATCCCATATAATCTTCGAGTGCCCTGCACTCACTCATCGCAGAATTGAACTCTTTGGGGCCCAAACCCCGATGAGCTCTATTCAGAGCGAACAATTAATCAAGAGCCTCCCACCCCTTATCAGGGGGCTGAGTCTCTTCGATTAAACAAAAAACTCTCAGGAAAGTACAACAAGCCAAAAGGCTTCCGTGCTAGGGGCTCAAAACCCCCGCCCTGAAAGTTTTTCTACATCTACATCTACATGTTAGGCTGCAGATTGTCCTCTACCAATTTTATTTTTCTCAAATCTTTACTCCATTCTCCGCATGCGCTAACGTAAATTACTTCAACCACGATTTTCCCGTTTCCTAAATGACCGATTTCGAGGTTGTTCGTTACCTACATCTTGATTGACTATATTCCGCTATGAAGTTTTTAATGATTATTAAAACCATTTCAGTGATCTATACATTTAGGTTTCAGTTGGTAGGTACTTTCCTATACTTACTTAAATTTATCGTTATACTGAGATCAGGGGGACAAGTGAAATGTAGGTGTTTCAATTAATTGCATTAATTTGCCCTCTGGAGGAGCCTATATTTACGCAGTCATATTGAAGTCAATCTACAGACCTGCAATCCGAAATGGACCTCCTTTGTAATATCAAGAATTTAAAATCAGCGCACACTGATCAGCGGGGCCTCTGAACCAAATTTGTTTTTAATTGACTTATGATGCTGAAACCTGAAATGTAGATGGAGATCTGGATTACAATTAAAAGGTATGGAGAGACTCAGATCAGCTTCGTATCCTGTGAGGCTAATTTCTTTCCTAATCGACTCACGGTGCTGTTATTTAGAAGGAGCTTTTTTGGGACTCCTCAGAAACAAATACGAGGTTCGGAGGCGCACAGATTAGCTGAGCGGCCTCTGAACCTATATTCTTTCCTTAACTATCTACTTTTTTAAATATTTACTCTGAAGAGCAAAATGGCGGGGTCTTGGAACTGAAAGGGTGTGAAACCTTCATGGAGGCACGATGCGCCATGTTCTGATCATGTATTACTTACGGGGTTTAATAATACCACAAAACAAAGATCTGCGTTGAAGGGCTATCTAACAAAGAAATAATAAACGTTTGTGTAATAATTCGAAATAGATGTAAAAGAAGGAAGGGAACTTGGAAGGGAAGGTACTTGTAAAGGACACATCAAAATTTGCTGTGGGTTACGAAAATCTCATTTGGAAACTTCAACATGATCGACAATTTTGAAGTGCATGTACCTTCCTGTCCTGATCACATGTGGACAATAATTTTACTCGTTTTCCCCTTGGACAATTACGTTTCATTATTGAAAATAATTTGTATAATGTGTATACTCGTACTTGCTAATACACGACAAAGGGCAAAACAGCAGTCTGTGTCTGTGTCAATCTTCTCTGAAAGTGGCACAATCGCTGGGTACCCTTTTCATCCCAATCGATCTATCAATATCAGAACTTCTTCTATAATAAACAATTACAGGTTTACACAAGTGCAATGGTAATTTAACGAAATCAGTAGGATGCCATCCTGATAGCTGTATTCTGCTTCCTTTGAGCTAAGAATAGGATTTATCTAATCTAATCTAATATCATAACTGTGAGATTTTCCTAGTAATTTAACTATGTATATGTGCTATTTTTCTCCGCACATCTGTGCTAATATATATTAATTGCTATGCAAATCTTAGGCCGACCCCCAATAATTTTTTTTTGTCCCGCCACTAGAACCCGCGAGGTCGTGGGTTCGAATCCCAGCCAGGCTTGAATTTTTTTTTTTTTTTTTTCTCGTGAAACGAAATTGCATAGCAAATTATCCTCGTTTTCTACACAGTAGAAAAGAGAAAAGATCCGGCTAGGCGCGAAGCGCCGAGTATAGACCTCCAGGGGGGTGAAGCCCCCCTGGCGGGGTCAAGGGGCGGAGCCCCTTGCGAGGCTCGAAGGGCCGAGTTATATATATATATATATATATATACAAATACTTTTTTCACCATTTGGAGTTTTTTATATTTTCAAAAATAAAACCAAACAAGGGGGGGGGGGGGGGAAGGGGCACCCGTTGTACTGGGGCACTTTGTATACTATATGTGCGCACAATACGGATGACAAGGATTGTTTATTTGTTCACAGTATCTATTGGTTCGTTGATGGGAGGAATGATGCAAGGCTGGACATCTCCTGCGACGTTGAAACTGCAGAGTGAAGAAGACAGCCCCGTCGGACCCATGTCCAAAGAAGAAATTGCCAACTTAGCAACAATACCAACATACTTTGGATTAGTACTGGGATTCTCTGTTATCTACATTGCCAACAATTTCGGTAGAAAACCTGCTCTTATAGCAATAGCGATTCCAGGCACAATTGGGAACATCATCTTGGCCTTTGCAAATTCGCAACTTTGGCTGTATGCTGGTAAAATTATCGCTGGATTTGGTCTTATGGGCTTAGGAATGACACAAATGTATGTCGCAGAAACTGCTCATGAATCTATCAGAGGCATCCTAATGTCTGTATGCACGATGCAGATAAATGTAGGGATTCTCTTTGCTTATACTCTGGGCAAGTTTTTGAACTTCCAATGGTTCAACGTAGTATACGCTATAGTTCCTACTGTGTTCGCGGTTTTGTTGTTATTTTTACCAGAAACCCCGTACTTTTTGGTGTCAAAATCCAAAGAAGACGAAGCCAGGAAATCATTATTGTGGTTCAGAGGAGGTGACGTTCGTTCGGCAGAAGACCAACTTCACATAATCATGAATACTAACTCTGATGGAGACAATGACGCAAAAGAAAACCTCGGGTTCTTTCAAGAAATGAAAACTCGAGCCACCAAGATTGCCGTACTCGTAGGGCTGTTAGGATACGTATTTCAGTGCTTATCAGGAATTTTCGTTGTGATCAATTTTGCTGGAACAATCTTCCAAGAATCAGGTAGCCCGTTAGACGCAAACGATTCCGCCATTATTACAGCAGTGATCAATCTTGTTGCTTCATTTATTAACCTATTTCTCATAGACAGATTTGGAAGAAAGCCACTTTATTATATTTCCTTCATAGGTGGTGGAGTCAGTTTATCGATTTTGTCATACTTCCTGTATGCTCAACAACACGATTTAATGGACGTGGCTCAAGTTGGGTGGATTCCAATTGGGAGCTTAGGCACCTTCATATTTTGTTATGGTATTGGCTTGGCATCGGTGCCTGGGGTTTTGATTAATGAAATGACGCCTACCAGCGTTAAAGCCATAATGGGAACTCTAATAGGAATATGTGCTTTGTTCCTTGTTAATGGTATTGTTCAAACATTTCCACTCTTGGATGACCATATAGGCCTGTGGTTTTGTTTCGTTATCCCTGCTGTATGCAATATAATAGGTATTTTCTTCACTATGTTCCTCGTTATGGAAACGAAAGGAAAATCTCTAACTCAAATCGTAAACGAACTTAACAACAAACAAGACTGAATAAGTAAGAATGTTATTAACAAGAAAGAATGGATCGCGATATTTGGCAAAAATTATTACTCGAAGTATATTATTCTTCCTTTGTAGCAGTAACTCCTCAGATTATGTATTCATTTGCATAGTTATTCTCCAGTAATGTCTTTCATGATCGATTCTCCTCCACTTTTAATTTTAGTGATATTATTTAATTAATAATTAAATAATTAAATTTAATTAATTAAAATATATGGATAATTAAAAATGATTTTTTTGTGTACAGATGTAAAGGTAAATAATACGAATTATAACGATATCAATCTTTGATCCAAACTGGTAACGATTGCAAGTGTTGTAATGTATCATATTACATGTAATGTATTCATGTGTAATATTGTAATATATAAATATGTGTAATATTAATTATATTTATTTTTGTACATAAATGTAAAATTTCCCTACATCTACTTTATTGTTAGCTCTATACTTCATTCATTGTTTCTTAAATTCGCATCAGTGTATTGTGCTATCGTATATATATATATATATATATATATATATATATATATGCATATGGGTAGGCGGAAAAGTCCCGTTGTCCAATGTATTCACGTCAGGTTCTAAACCAAGCCAATTGACAGTGTCACGTTTGTTACTTTACTATATTGACAAGGTTCCTATCTATTATTTACGCAAATAATGTTGCAGAGTACACGAATAATAAGCTGGATACGTCACTAGTGTGAGTCGAGGAATTACTATTAGTCTATGGTTATTCGCAACAACTCCTTTTAAATAATCTTGTATTTATCTATATATATAAAATATCAAAATATGTTTATTTGTTTGTCCTTTATGCGCCACCACAATTATGAACCGATTTTGGTGCTGTTTTTTTACAGTATGCTCTTTGAACACCAGAAAGAAAGATAGGCTATATAGAAATTTCTCAACTCATCCATTTCAACCTTAAAATCACAACTTTTTTTAAAAACCGCGTTTGCTTCTTGCCTCATTTTAAATGCTTCATTTCACCATAATTGATTCACGTCGACAATTTCGTTAAATATCATCATGGTGGATTTTAGGCGTAAAGGACTTTCGATAACAAATTTAACGATACCTAAACGATTTTGACTGGTTGAGCCGAGCATTTTCTATTCGTAAAGATAGATCATCAAAAACTGATATTAACCACTAGGTTCCTAATCATGAGATATAATGTGAACTTGGTCCGATTGATCTGTGGTCTTTGACATTTACAAGAAACGAACGCTTGCATACGAGTCTGCAACACATTGGGACATTTTATGTCTTTAGTTGAAGACAAGTTATGTGTTGCAGACTCGTATGCAAGCTCTAAGAGCCACTCAGCTGATCCGGACCCTGGGCATCGTCACGTAAATGTGCTAAAGAGACTACATACGAAATTACAGCTTCTTAGAGTGTAAAACATAGAAATTAGCTTTAAGAGCCACTCATCTGATCCGGACCCTGGGCATCGTCAAGTAAATGTCCTAAAGAGGCTACATACGAAATTACAGCTTCCTAGAGTGTAAAGCATAGAAATTACCTATTAAAATGATTTAACCACCGCTTCACTAATCAAACCGTTCTCGCAATATTTGGATAACCTGCTATGAATCAAATCATCGAAACACCAGCTCAATGAAATCATCAGAAATTAACAAGCGGTGGCAATCATGTTCACAATATCAATTATTGAGAATGATCACCTGAGTGTACACAATTATTCAAATAACCTTGCTCATAACTCAGCTTGTTGGCCACGCACTTCGCAGTAGTTAAGATAATATGGTTGGATAAATCGAGAGCTTTCGATCGAATGGTCAACGAAATTTTTGGGATGAAAAACGACGAAGTACCATTTCCCTAGCAACGACTCGGTTGTAAGCGGAAATCATCAAAATATTTTCGTGAGCAATTTTCCGTGACGTTTTTTTAGTGTATGTGCCATAGCAAAGACATAAAATGTCAAAAACGTCCTATCAACTGCAGCAATCTTGGTCGGGAAGAGTTTTAACGTCGCTAAGATTATATTGAGGTTGAGGAAACCGGGACGCTTTTACCAAAACCAATTGCATACAAATAAAACCAATTCCTAAAAAAAAAAATGCTCTTGTTCACCCAAGAGAGTTGAAATTTGATAGGGTGACCCTCTGGAACATCAAGAGACAAATACAATGATGTGCTCTTTCCTGATCAGCTGACTTAGCTAAATTCTCTCCTTTTCACCCTAGGAATGTAAAATTTGACAGGGAGCCTTTCTAGGACATGAGGAGTTGAATGCAGCATGACGAGTTCCAACCAGATTAGCTCAGTCAGCTAAATCCTCTCCTATTAATCCTAAGAATTTGATAAGGAACTTCTCTAGGACATTAGGAGACGAGTGAAATGACGGATCCCAACCAGATCAGCTGACATAGCTAAATTCTTTCCTATCCACCCTGGGAATTTGAAATTTGATAGAGAGCCTCTCTGAGACATCGAGAAACGAATACAATGATGTGCTCTTTCCTTATAAGCTGAGTGAGAAAAATTCTCTCCTTATCACCCTAGGAATGTGAAATTTGACCGGGAGCCTTTATAGGACATTAAGAGTCGGATGCAATGACGAGTTCCAACGAAGTCTGCTGTTTCGGCTAAATTCTCTCCTATTAATCCTAAGAATTTGAAATTTGTTGTCTAGGGCATTAAGAGACGGATGCAATGACGGATTCCAATAAGATCGGCTAGCTTATCTAAATTCTCTCCTTTTCACCCAAGGAATATAAAATTTAACGGGAGCCTTTTTACGATATTAAGAGTCGAATGCAATGACAAGTTCCAACCAGATCAGCTGACTCAGCTAAATTTTCCTAAGAAATTGAAATTTGATAAGGAGCCTCTCTAGTACATGCAATGACGGGTTCCAACCAGATCAGTTGACAGCCTAATTCTCTCCTATTCACCCTAGGAATGTGAAATTTGACCGGGAGCCTTTATAGGACATTAAGAGTCGAATGCAATGACGAGTTCCAACAAAGTCTGCTGTGGTCCCAACCAGATCAGCTGACAGCTAAATTCTCTCCTATTCACCCTAGTAATTTGAAATTTGATAGGGAGCCTCTCCTGAACATCGAGAAACGAATAAAATGATGGTCTCTTTCCATGAACCATCACTTACATTGTCTGATGTATCTTTCAACATTTCCGAAAGGATGGACAATGCATCAACAGAAACTAATTCAAATACCCGTATTCATCCATAATACGTACTACTTTATTATTTGTATTCAATGTTTTCTTCGCTTCAATTAAAGAATAAATTCTAATGAATAAAAATTGTTGTTGTTTTTAACCATGACTGTACGAATAATATGTTAGGCGGAGCAAAGTCCGTCGAGTCAGCTAGTTTGTCATAAAAGTTAATTTTTTAAACTTATGAACAAGTAAATATAATTGATCAATCATTGTTACAGGTTACAGTCAGCATCAAAAGTACATAATTTAGGGGTACAGGAAGTTTGTCTCAAAAATATGTTAGATCATATTTGAATAAATAGGTATTGGTATAGGTAATATGATATTGACTCATAATTTTCGCATTTCTACTTTTTTGAGTAATTTAGTTACTAACGATCGTTAACGTAAACCTAATTCTATTATCTAGGGATTTTTTTTAAATTTTGTTCTAGAGTGGTAATAATTTTTCACGTGTGTGTTCAGAAAATAGCAAATAAGGGATCCATTTATAAAACTTTGTTTTTATCACTGAATACTATCAATGAAAAATTCGTTTTTCCTTAATTTGAATGTTATTTATTTTGGTGCCGAAAAAGTCAATAATTCTAGGAAAGAAATGTAAGAAGAAAAAAGAAATGACTTGGTATAATGTTCTTAAAGCTGCAGGACTAGGATTTTTTTTTTTTTAATATATTTTTTTATGAGGTAGGTAAGGGGAAGTACCTACGAAATTATCGTACATTTGGAATGCATGAGATAATCAATCATTAATAAAAAGGAAATTAGTTCAGGCATATCATGTTTAACATTTATTAACTGTTTTAATCAATCAGTAAATCGTGTAAAATACAAAGACTACGGTTTTTTCCCAACTCCTTACTCTTTAGAATAACTGGAAAAATAGTTTTTAAGGGAGAGAGATACGAACTGGAGTATTGGATAATAAATGTACCCTTATATAGTCCAGAGGTACGAATGTATGACCATTATATTTTATGTTATGTAAAAGCGCTTTGTTCTTTATGGTTTATGCTTTATTATTCAACCTCTAGTAGGTAGGTATAACCTATAAATTAAATGTAATTCTATCTCAACTCCCATTCGGGTGAGAATCAATGGATGACATAACCCTCTACCTATGCTGCAGGTAATTAAGTACCATTACAATAGGTTATAACTACCTAAAACATTGCAGAGTAATACCTTAAAAAAAAAAAAAAATAATAATAATAATAATAATAGTAGTATATACAATTTAGGAAAATTTTGTCTGATGGAGTTTTCTCCCCTAAATGCAAGGTCCAGTAGTAACGGTATCACTTTCAATCAATAGGATAAAATTGAAGGGTCCAAATAAGTATGAATAAATCAGGACCTCGAAAAGTTCCGAAATGGGCATACCAACCTTGTGGTTTTTCATTGTACCTAATTGATACATTTCTTTTCAAGAAGTCAAATGTGCATTGTAATACGTTCATTCATAAGCTTTTCTTAAGGCTAGACCTCTACTTCGGCAGGAATGAAGGATGTCAATATAGGTGTGTAAGAGGACACGAGTTATTTTACATGAACACAGTAAAAATCTTCTTTTTAGGACGTCCCTCTGAAACGCCTGCCATGTTGGGTACGTAATATAGCTTGTTTATTCGAAAATGATGGGCAAGCCCAATGAGGCTTCGAATAAGAGAAGGTCGAGGTAGAGAGCAGCACGTAATCAAAGACCTTACCAATTCGCTCTTCTTTTGTGCCCATAAGGGCAGCCGCGATTAGCACAAGTTGCTTTTGATTTTGCCGGTTTTTTGTTTTGTTTGTGTGTTTTTTATTATAATAAATTATTTATTAATAATACTTATAATTTTTGTTTTTGACCAGTATTGATGTGATTGATGGCGCGGGGAATGAATTGTAGAGAGAAAGGGGGTGACTCAAGGTATCGCCAAGGGGGGAGCCATGTCCACGTTCCTTAGGTCCTTCGCCCCCTAGCACCCCTAGCGGTGGACCTCGTTAGTTCGGAACCCCATTACAAAAGTATAAAATCAGCACATGAAAACAAAAATACACCACAAAGCAGCATATCACATCTTAATATTTTTAGAATAGAAACAATTTTTCAAAAATTAAGTACAAAACAATAATCAAGCACAACAGGCTATTTCTAAACCGGCCATCTTGGAACCAAAGCTTGGCCGGTTAATCCGATGTGCAGGGATTATTATAGGAAAAATTAATTATACGAGTATTTAACATATAGATACGTGTATAGAGTACATGGAGTACCTACACAGTTGGTAAACAAGTAAGTATTATTTGTTTATGATAGTAAAACAGTATATAATTTACCGACAAAACTATGGTACGTATGGTAAGAGTAGTATCAAATTGTTACATTTCTTTTCAAGCAGTCGAATGTGCATTGCTATACGTTCATTCATAAGCTTTCCTTAAGGCTAGAGCTCTACTTCGGCAGGAACAAAGGTAGTCTACATTAGTGTGTAAGAGGACACGAGTTATTTTACATGAACACAGTAAATATTCTCTTTTTAGGACGTCTCTCAGAACAATTTTTCTTTATTTGTACAGTACAAGTTTATAACGAGACTCACAAAAAAGGCCTTTAGACTCACAAAAAAGGCCTTTACTGTCCTTAAATTGTTTTTTTAAAATTATCTCCAACATTTCTCCCCAGGAACTAGGGTTTATTCAGGGAGACAAAATTTTAAATATAAAATTCAAAATTTAAAAAAATTCTCATTGATTTCTTTTTTGAGATAAAAATTGAATTCAGAGTTAGTATCAGTGAGAGAAATTCAAATTTTCAAGTAAACAAGTTGTATCTATTACCTACCCAACATGGCAGAAGTTCTGGGAGACAAGACACAGAAAAAAGGCCTTTACTGTCCTTTAATTGGTTTTTTATCATATCCAACGTTTCTCCTCAGGAACTGGGGCTTCTTCAGGGAAACAAAATTTAAAATATGAAATTCATAATTTTTTAAAAATAAATACTTAGGTACCTATTGTTTAATTTTTTGAGATAAATTTTAAAATTGAATTCGTCAACATCGCACGTTACGTGTTCCTCTAGAACCTAATATTGAAATAATTATATTAATAATTTCATCCTTGGAATACCTAGTCTAGCATCCGTCAAAGTGGATGGTTCAACATTTTCCTCCATAGCTGCTGATCGATGCGGATTCGACTGAATGAACCCTCCTGGTGGATTCCTCCGTACAGTGTCTTGGGTGAACTCGTGGGTAACTCGTTCAATCTCAGTGGTCTGTGTGATGACTTCACGTGATTCCTTCATGCTTTTGGGTGCTGTTATGAAGTTCCTTCGTTGTACAGTGTCCTATTTCAAGGGTAGAAACTCATTATCATCGATCATTGATGTCAGTGGGTTCTTTATTCGTGACGCGTAGGGCTGCCTTGCAACAACTGATTTTGCTTATGAGACGCATTATGGTTTAGTTCACAGATGATAATACATTTCTTTTCTTTTTCATTCTACGAATTTTTTTATGTTGAGAGTCCCGACGCACTTGGCATCTTGACACACTGTACACTGATTATCAATGTGCGCATACCTCCAACAATTATTAGTACATTGTATTACCTCCGTCTGAACGGCTAGACATCGCATCGAACGAACAGAATCGTTACAAAAGATGGAATACGCTGCCCTCGAACAGTTACTGCTATCGACTGTGTAAGTATGGGTACTACGTAGTGAGCACCGAGCAATGGAATTAAGTGAGGCTTTCCGTAATTACCGACTACTTTCCTTTTCATCCTTTTGACATCCAGTGTACACAAATTGGCATCAGGAATATCACCTCTAAAATGAAATTCAATTGCTTCTTCCTTCAAGCCAATGCCCTACTCCTCAATGTACTTTTGTTTCACTAAATGGGATGGAACAGAAGTTCGGGGTCTAGCCTCGATCAAAACCGTAGATTTC
Source organism: Adelphocoris suturalis (assembly GCA_030762985.1). Taxonomy (NCBI): domain Eukaryota; kingdom Metazoa; phylum Arthropoda; class Insecta; order Hemiptera; family Miridae; genus Adelphocoris; species Adelphocoris suturalis. The sequence goes on from CM061050.1 coordinate 14,945,860, forward strand.
AAAAATTTATTAGCTGACATAGTTATCCAAATCAATTTTAAATTAATTCCGTCCTGTCTTATTAATATAAATTATGTGCCTCGATGTATTCGGATGTTTAATGTGAAACAACTTCCCCAATGTTAAAAAATAAAAAGCAAGCAAATACCGACTTCGTTGGACTGTTACTATCTACTAAGACGCAAAAGGGACCAGAATCAGAAGAACGATATTTGATATTGGGGTAGGAAGTCGCATTTGAACCAGATTTTCACACTCGATTGTAATTACATTTGTTGTCATCGTTATCTTTGTTATTATCATTCTTACTATCTGAATCGTCTTCCACCATCACACTAATATAAAGTGGAATATTATCGAGCAAATCCTTACCACTCGTGATGATAATAGACCAAAGACCAAGATCGACTCGCCGATCGTCTGCTGCTCCGATTTATCAGGAATAATTACTGACACTGACTCACCACCTGATGAAAAAACGGAACGCGGTATAAACAACGTTTGGAGATCCGTTCAGAACGATAGCTCGAGAAAGACGGAATGTTAAAATTTTCATAAATCATTTGTCCAAATAGTTTGGAAAATGGTAGAAGCTCAAATGTGGAAATCAGTTCTGTTTCGTGGAGTATTGTATTCATCTCCCAAAAATACCGACCTTTGGAAAAGCGCTTCTTAATGGTTTCATCAGCTTCACTCGGATTTAACGGAATAAGATATAGCAATTCTGGCTTCACCATCGTGTGAAGCGCTAAAAAATGTCTCAAGTGTGGTGTAACCCCGCAAAAATGGACAAGAAATTCCAAGTAACCTATACTTAAGTGGTCCACAAACTTTTGGATTGTTTTCTGATTTTGTTTGCATAAAAGTTAGTATCGTTCTCTAGCTCTCTACAAGTTTTACATTGATATCTCAAAAATTGTGGGAAAAAGTAATGGGGGTTACTTTTGGGACACCCTGTATGTATTATATATATATATATATATATATATATGTGTGTGTGTGTGTGTGTGTGTGTGTGTGTGTGTGTGTGTGTGTGTGTGTGTGCGTGTGTGTGTGTGTGTGTGTGTGTGTGTGTGTGTGTGTGTGTGTGTGTGTGTGTGTGTGCCCTTGTTCGCCATTTTGCCCTGACTGATAGTCTTTGGGGTCTCGAGGCACCTGCTCGTTTAATTGAGTACGTTGTTCGCCTGTACCACCTCGAGGCACGAGGTGAGATGTCGGGGGATGTTGTCATTGGGCGCGGGGTACGCCAGGGGGATCCTCTGTCGCCACTCCTCTTTAACCTGGTCGTGGACACGGCCTTGGGTAAGCTGCCAGCTGAAATAGGGTTCGATCTCGCCCCTGGGGTGCGAGTAGGTGCACTGGCTTTTGCCGATGATGTGATCCTACTCGCCGAAACCCGTGAGGGCTTGCAGATTGCCCTCAATGCCTTTGCTGAGCAGCTAGCCAGGTGTGGTTTGGTGGTTAACCCAGATAAGTGTGGGTCAGTCTCCTTGGTCCCGTCGGGTCGCCAGTCAGGTGAAGGTGGTGGATGAGGAGTGTTTTGTCATAGGACAGTCACCCATCCCCACCCGATCCGTGCTGGAGGTTTGGCGGTACCTTGGAGTTGACTTCATGGGTGTGGCCACCATTGCCGCAAGCCGTGTGGACCTTGGTGGAGCACTAGCTCGTATCACCAAGGCTCCATTGAAGCCACAGCAGAAGCTCCGCCTCCTTCGCACGTACTTACTGCCAAAGCTAACCTATGGGCTAGTCTTTGGTAGGCTTACTGCGGGGAGGCTGCTAGAGTTGGATCGCGAAGTTCGCTCTGCTGTGCGCTCTTGGCTAAGCTTTCCACCTGGTGTCCCAAGTGCCTATATCCACGCACCGGTCAAGGCCGGTGGGCTCGGTATTGTCTCTCTCAACCAGCATCCCATCTTTACACAGCCAGCCTCTGCTCGCCCTAAGGGGCTCGAGCTGGGAGGTCGCCCGCACTGCTGCTGACCTGGACTTTGTCAGGCAGCAGTTGTTGTGGTGCGACCAAGCAACACCAACTGCTCCAAAACCCAGCTCATCTGCTGAGTTCGCTGCTGCACTCCATGATTCAGTAGATGGTAAAGAACTCCGACAGTGCTCTGAATCCCCCATTTCTTCCCAGTGGGTGGAATGGGCTTCAGAGGGCATTGGGGCCCACGACTACTGCCGTTTACATGCCGTCCGAGTGGCTACACTAGCCACCTCGATGAGGTGTTCACGGAGTAGTCGTGGGACAGTAGACACCCTTTGCCGTGCCTGTCGGGGTAAAAATGAGAATCTCTATCATGTGGTGCAGTAGTGTCCTCGTACTCACGGTGGCCGCATACTCCGTCACGATGCGGTCGCCAAGCAGATAGCAGGCGCTTTGGCATCTAGCGGTTGGGATGTTGAAAGAGAGAGGCTATATCATATGCTGAGTGGCCAGGGCAAGAAGCCAGATATCGTTGCCGTCAAGCCCGATGGGTCTGCAATAATCCTGGATGTCCAGGTTGTCAGTGGCAGCATGGACATGGAGCAGACCTGGCGGGCTAAAAAAAATAAGTATGACAGAAATGACCTGCGGCAAGCAATTTCCGAGGTAAAAGGGGTGGCGACCAATAACATCAAGGTCATGGCTGCGACCGTGTCATGGCGCGGGGTGTGGTGCGGGAAAAGCGCCACGGAGTTACTCGAGTTGGGCATCTCGGCGGGAGTACTCCGTGGTATCACCGCTCCGCGCCCTGCCCCCTGGACCCCCGGGCCGAAATTATTGAAACACAGAATGTGTTTGCGTTGTCGCGCAACCAAGTGACAACCAAACAAGCGTCATTGTTTACTATTCATTTACTATTCATGCTCATAACTCAGGTTGATGGCCACGCACTTCACAGTAGTTAACATAATATGGTTGGATAAATCACCAATATCATTTGGTTTCCAACGAATGGTGAACGATTTCTGTGCGATTAAAATTGCGGAAGTTCCATTTCCCTACCAACGGCTCGGTTGTACGTGAAAATCATAAGAAAATTTACAAGCGGTTGCAATCATGTTGACAATATCAATTATTGAGAATGATCATCTGTGTGTAAACAATTGATTCAAATAACCATGATCATAACTCAGGTTGATGGCCACGCACTTCGCAGTAGTTAACATAATATGGTTGGATAAATCAGGAGCTTTCCAACGAATGGTGAACGATTTCTGTGCGATTAAAATTGCGGAAGTTCCATTTCCCTACCAACGGCTCGGTTGTACGTGAAAATCATAAGAAAATTTACAAGCGGTTGCAATCATGTTGACAATATCAATTATTGAGAATGATCATCTGTGTGTAAACAATTGATTCAAATAACCATGCTCATAACTCAGGTTGATGGCCACGCACTTCGCAGTAGTTAACATAATATGGTTGGATAAATCAGGAGCTTTCCAACGAATGATGGACGATTTCTGTGCGATTAAAATTGCGGAAGTTCCATTTCCCTACCAACGGCTCGGTTGTACGTGAAAATCATCACCGTCACACATTTCGTTACATCCCGCGTTCCATTTTCGGCTAGTTAGTCCATGGCTAAAACACATTCTGTGTTAAAAAAAAAAAAAAAGTGTGTCTGTGTCTGTGTGTGTGTATGTGTGTGTTGTGTGTGTATAAAACTAGCTAGACCACTACGTATAGGCTACCAACATAAACATTTAATTTGCAATTGCGCTCTAAATAATGGTTTGACGAAAAAAAGTAGGATGAAAATCTCTAACTTTGTGAGGAGTGATTTTTTTCCAAGAGTGTAAAATTTTCAGGTTATGAAACAAAAACCGAAGCAAAACATAAATTTAATATTTTTAGCGATTTTGACCAATTTTGCTGCCAATAATTTCTTTGGTGACAAACTATTAATGCACCACGGTGTTTAGCACCACAAAAAACATAAATTAATACGATAATTTTATAAACCAACCCCTTTTTGGACACCGTTTGACTGGATATGTCCAGTCTAGTCCATACGTAGACTGACAGGTAGTCTGTACGATCAAGGCACTCATAAACCAATTTGAGATCAGGTACAAGGACAAAAACATCCTCGGGGTCGTTTGGTAATTTCCACATGTAACACTTATTTGGTATAGCAATCATCACGCCTCCACCTAGAGATTTGAAGAGATTATTGACCGGAGATCGATCACCTTGAAAAACGTTGATCTCCAAGAGTTGAAACTCCTTGTTTGATACTCGTATGTTCGGAATGTCTGTGGAAAATTATACGTCGTGTGCTATTAATGGCGTTTGGTGGAAGATAAGTAATTTTTTATTAAGACCTCGTACGTTTTTATAGAATGCAGAGATTGTAATGGGTGGAAATAATTTTGTTCGGCCGTGCAAATTCAATCCTTCATCATTATCATCATCATCATCATCATCATCAGGTATCAGGCAGCTAAGGAGCGAGAAGATATCAGCCAAAAGGAATCTGTACGTATTCAACATGGTGGTTTCGATGTACGTTCAAAATACCACTTCAGTACAATTTCTGCAACTCATAAGGCGCCGACGTTCTTTAGTTCGAAGGATGTTACGTCCACCATGTTATTAACACCCACGTCGTATGAATTGAGAATAATTTGAACATGTGATTGTCAGTTCAGTAAATCACTTTTCAATTGGAACTCAGATCAACCAGTCCTCATTTTTTCTACTTCTATTTCCCAAAATATTTTTAATGACTTTTTCGAGGAAATTCGTGTGAAGTGAGTGAAAAGAGGCAGTTGTAATACTCTAAAGTCTAATAATTCAAACATACGATTGCGCCTATTAATTCAACAAGTACCGCAATCTCCTAAAGATAAAACAATAGATAGATAATTTGAGGGTCAATATCAACTCCGCATAAAAAGAGAGAGGATTGATGATAAAGAGCAGTCTAGATACGAAACTTAACAGCGCGTAACTACGAGTGTTTAGTGGTTTATGAAGTCACTTGAATTACGAAATGGAACCTTCGGACTATGCATCAACCGGCAGGAATGCCGGAGTCATGAAACAAATATTTGCAAGTTTAATAGGTAAAATAAATGTTGTTTATACTGATACAAAATCTCGAAAAATGTGTGTCCTATCTATAATAATAAAATCAGAATTCATTCACTATGACAAACACATTGATGGGAATCTTGAAATTACCTATGCTTCATATTCTTTTTTATGCTGTTTGATAGTGGTTGGCGTAATTGGCTAAATTTCTCTGTCTGTACTTATGCCTGTCAGTCCGTTTGCTTGCTCAATCTTTTCGCTAACTGTGATCATTAAAAATCAAATCTGTTTGGGCAAATGTGTTTATATTAGTCGAAAAATTAGGCCCAAAGATTTGTAGAATATTGCATATAAAATAAATAAAAATAATAATAAAAAATAAAATGAAAAAAATAAATAAATAAAATAAAATTAATAACAAGGAAATTATTTAATAGTAATAATAACGGTTTGATAGTATGGGGTGGCGCACAGGGTGCTTTAAGAATTTTTCGTCTATAAAAAAAAGGCAGTGAGAATTATTGATGATGACAGTCAAAGAACTCGTGCCAGACCCCTGTTTAAACAACATAGCCTGTTCACTATGTACAGCCAATATTGTGTATTAATTCTCGTTGATGTACACAATAATGCAATTACCCTGAAAACAAGTTAAAATGCCCATGATTATGATTCGCGCCATCATGGTGACCTGGAGGTACCTTGGATGAGGTTGTGTACAACGCGAAGTAGGTATGAGTACTAAGGAATAGAGCAGTCTAATAAGAAGGTAATAAGGGGGATGTAAATACTGCAGTCAATTGAGTGAGGCTCCTTCCTGCCTCAGATGGGATGTGATTTGATATAACAGAGAATTCCTAAAGACGGTTTTTAACGGTACGGCGAAGCTAACGGTTATCAAAAAGCATCCTATGAACTCTCTATTATAAACGCTTGCTGTAATATGAGTTATCCTTAGTCTACCTGATGGTTGTTTCCCTCATTCGCTGAAAATCGCCACTTGTTCGGCCACTGTACGATAATGGAAGCACCTTTTCAATATACAGGTTTGTATTGCTTTCGCTGATGATGTGGCTTTGATATTGAGAATCAAAACATGGATTGATTTACTCAACCCCAGTCAAATTAATTCTTTCTCAAATTCATCAATGATTTAGCAATAATAGTTTGACGATTACCTGATTTTTGGTTTATTATTTTCAATAATAAGCCAATGTGATCGTATAGCAAAAATTTTTTATAACCCCCCCTCAAACTTTGTCATTTTACGTTTCAAAGTGCGTAGAATCCAAATTTGCAATGTCCGTCCGCCGTTCGCCGTCCGGGCCATAAAAGGCCTTAGAATTGACTTGAAAAATCCGTTCTTTCGCACATAGACTCCACTTGGGGTCTAGTTGGTCCTAACTTCTCGCCAGCTCGATCGCTCCACACCCATGGGTGCTATGAGCCAAAAATAGGTGAAAAAGTGTCTTTTTCGAGGCTATAGAAATAGGTTGTGGCAACTCGAAGTAGGACACGCCGAGGAGTCTGGACGGGCCTTATGACGTACGCAAGCCAACTAAAACTACGATCATACTCAATTGAAAAAATAAACCTTTGTGAAATAATTTGCAGCGTTTTCTAGCACAAGTTCATCAAAGAGCTGGCGTCATGGGCTATGACATGTTATTCTGTAGATAGAACAAGTTATCTGTGTGAAATGAGAACGAATGAAATACGAGAATTAATCAAACCTAGAATTATTCTTAATTGAGCATAAATGTCTCGTACAGAATAATTAGAAAATGTAAGAGTCGTTGGTTTTCAATGTATACATGGAAACGTGATTTAGTTGGTGACACTATCAACGAGTGGTAGTAATTTCATCACATTTTCCCCTGTCAGTTTCCACACATAGTCTTTGAGATGCTTCGGAGGGTTCTTGGTCCTTACTGAACGTTTTGAAGATTGTGGTATTTGCTGTTTTTGGGGTGGCTCTGGAAGGGAATAATTGCGCTCATTCGGCTCAATATTTGAATGTTCTGGCTCAATCGCATCTGGCTTCTCTTGTTTTACTTTGAGAATTCATGAAACAATCGCGAAACATACTACAGAACTAGTTGCAAACCGGTTGATTGCGTGATACCCTGAGCTCTTCCTCAAATTAACCTAAAATGCCATATCTTGATAAAGAGAATTAGAATATCATTTATCTTTTTTTTTCCTATTCTATGTTAATGGCTATCAAAAAGGAACCTAAAAATTATGTATTACGCAAATGTATACAGTATTCTAATACATGGAATTGAGTTTTGGGGAGGTGCATGTTCCACAACTCTCTCAATATTGTCTATTTAATTTTCTCTTTCGCATCGTCTCTCGATCACGATTTCGGACCAGGATCATTGTTTAATTTGAAAAACAAATTGGTATTCAGCCACCGCGAATAGTTTTGGTATATCGTCCCCTGATTAAAATCCACAAGATTAAGGAATATTTTCCCTATTGTACTGTTCACTGAATCACATCTGTGTTAACAGCCAAATTTTATCTCTCAACCTTCCACTTATTTAGATTCAATTTGAAGATTTTAGAAACTCCATTTTCTAAAAATGGAAAGCCTTTGCGATACTTAAGAAAGATAATCAGACATGAGAAGAGTTGTTTGAGGTATCGTATCACATGTTTCACCAGTTAGTGTGCAGGTATTTCTTCAATGTACTATAACATAGACTATCCTTCATTATTCAATAAATTACAGCAAATGTTATTTTTCAATAACTCGCTCTAACATCCATGCCTGAACACAGCTCTTCTCATTCATTAATCGTGGTAAAACATTTGACCTGAGCAAGGCTTCATGCGACTTTTCACTCATATGATTTGTTTCGAGTAATCTATTAAGAGAAATCACCCAACGTTTCATACTGCTTCATCTTAGCTTTGAGGAAATCATTAAAGTACTTTGCAAATGTACATTATTCGTTTATCATAATAAATATCCATTGTATTTCTGCTTCCACTTTACTGAACTTTGCTCGTTGGTTTTCAGCATCAGTGTCTTCTTTGTTGAGTGGAATGATGCAAGGATGGACTTCGCCGATGGTCTTGAAACTGCAGAACCCCGATAGTCCAGTTGGACCCATGACCAAAGAGGAAGTTGCGACTTTGGCTTCGATGCCTGCTTACGTGGGGTTAATACTAGGATTCTCCATAATCTACGTAGCTGACAGGATGGGAAGAAAACCAGCCCTCATAGCTTTGGCTATTCCAACTGTAATCGGATACATTGTCTTGGTCTTTGCCAATACTCAAGTATGGTTGTACGTGGGAAAAATTGCAGCAACATTTGGTGGTCTGGGCGTAACAATGTCGCAGATGTATGTTTCAGAAATAACTCATGAATCTATCAGAGGTATTTTAATGTCGCTTTGTACGATGCAGATAAATGTTGGGATTCTCTTGGCATATATTTTAGGTAAATTTTTGAACTATCAATGGTTCAATGCGGTGTATGCTGCGATTCCAGCAGTATTTATTGTCTTGATGTTCTTACTACCAGAAACGCCTTACTTTCTCGTATCGAAATCCAAAGAAGCTAAAGCCAGAAAATCATTATTGTGGCTTAAAGGAGGGGACGCTCCTGCAGCCGAAAACGAGCTTCTCATAATAAAGAACACGAACACGGAAGATAATGATACAAAACCCTCGTTAGTTCAAGAAATGAAATCTAGAGCGACCAAAATTGCCTTGATGATAAGCTTGTTAGGATACATATTTCAGTGCGCATCAGGAATTTTCGTTGTAATCAATTTTGCTGGAACAATCTTCCAAGAATCAGGTAGCCCGTTAGACCCAAACGATTCCGCCATTATTACAGCAATTATCAACCTTGTTGCTTCTTTCATTAACTTGTTTCTAATTGATAGATTTGGAAGAAAACCACTTTTGTATATCTCCTTCGTAGGTGGAGGAATCAGCTTATCGGTTTTGACATATTTCTTATACGCCCAACAATATAGTTTAATGGACGTAGCACAAGTAGGATGGATCCCTATTGGAAGTTTAGGAATCTTCATATTTTGTTACGGCATTGGTTTGGCTTCGGTCCCAGGGGTTTTGATGAATGAAATAACTCCAACCAACGTCAAACCCATTTTAGGTACCGTAGTTGGTATAATTGCTCATGCGCTGGTATTTTTAGTTGTACAAACATTTCCGTACCTTGATGATGGAGTAGGCCTATGGTTCTGTTTTGCTATCCCTGCTGTATTCAACATCATTGGAATTTTTTTCACTATGTTTCTCGTTAAGGAAACCAAAGGTTTACCTCTAGCTCAAATAATCAATGATCTCAACAAAAAATAAGACTTTATCGACTAATATTGCATGTTTTGAGTACCAATTCATCACTTTTTTGCCTTCAATGGCTTTTCTAATCAATTCATTTTAGCGAATTTTTGAAGAAAATTAAGCTATTGCTCTCGCCTCAAAATTTGTAGAATGTGAATTTTTGAAAAAATTTTATGCAGAAATCCGTTTCAGGCTTCTAAAATTATTTTAACGAAGAGAAGAATAAGTACATAAATATAAAAGAAATCGTAAATCTGTACCTGGTGCCAGATAAAGTATAACTAATCTATTATTGATATTGTTAAAATACGTTGCGTTCTTCCTTTTACTGGAAGCACGAAAAACGTATAACAGAAACTCCATATTTTTTTTTTTTCCTCATCACTTTTATACAGATAGAATGAAGAAGAGATTAACCTGGAATTTATAAATTTACTTCTTCTTTTACCGATATCTCTTTTATATTTTTTCATTAATTTAACTTATTTTTCTTATATTTTTTATAGTGGAATAAGGGCGCCATTCTTCAGTCTAAGGCGCATCACCTTCCTCCTAGAGCCCCATTTCCTCAATTTCATAGCATGTTAGTCCGAAATTTGGGTTTCGATTCCCACCCACTGGGTGACGTTCGAGAAGGTCTTCTGCCACTTATCAGACTGCACCCATGCGAGCCTCTTGGGAAAGCGTTCAAATTCTTGCTGATACTTAGGCGCCGTCACATGAAGCCACAAGGGGTGTGAAGGACCGCTTCACGTCATTTGCTGCTGCATCATATTTGACGTGTTTGGCATTTGCTGCATTGTGGGATGTTGTTAGTCGATCCTGAGAGCAGTATGAGGCGGTGTCAGCGTTACTCACGTGCGTATCAAAGTACGCTGTTCTCTTTGCGTTCCAGAATCCCTATACTTTAAAGTCAGCAGTTAATTTTGGAGTGTCATAGGTATACGTTTTCTTGCAAGATTGGTTCCAGGCCGAAGAGATTCGAGGGACATGCCATCTTGGCACAGGAATCTATAATTTGGTCGTGGCCGTACTTTATGAGGTCACCTATTTCACAATTAAGCACATGATTGAGATTGAGATTCATGTTGCCACATCCATAGCCAGGTAACCTCTTGCTCTTTCTCATATCTCAAGGCGATCACATCTCGAAACTGTATGGGGGAGGTCCAAGTCATCTCGAGTTATATGGGCAGATAGTGAGCTTCTGAGTAGTGGAGGTCACCGTCTCCAATGCTCTCCCCTGCTGGAGGGTAACTGGGAAATTATCCAATCACTTTGCTCCCCATGCGATGCAACCTTTAGCCTTCTCTCCTATGTTTAAATGGCATATATATGATCTTCATGGGCCTCCAAGTTGAATGAGTCTCTAGATTTTATTGAATTAGCCTATACGTAGGTTGTTGTTTTGGATGTGTTGAAGGTCAGTCTGGCGGTTCTCACCGGATCTTCACTGCTAACCCACCCCACTGAACAGGCAGGTCATAGAGTTTAGCCTTGAGATCACCCACTTCAAAACCAATCATTGCAGGGAGGAGCTCTTTAGAGGCCCTAACTATTCACTACACTCCTCAATTATGCGCTGCAAAAAAGACCCATCCTTTGAGAGAGATTTTGTGAAAGTCACATATCCTGCTTGAAGACTCTTCTTGGTCACTTCTAGGACCTTTCTTACGAAACCACCCATTCCCGAACTTTTTCCCTCATATACTCTCCTTTGGAGCCTGCACTGCGAATGATTCCTCCGAAAAACGTTTGGCTGTACACAACTTCAAGGTTCGTAACTCCAACCAAAGCCTGAGCTTCCTTTCTTAGGCCTGATATGATGATTAGGTAACTTTTGGATGCTTGGGGAAAAATATCCGCGCAAATGGTGAGCCAATTTTTTTCTTTGTTTCCCAATGCAGGACGAGTCAACGGCGTACATGTCTGTTGGTAATTTGCACTCATGAGGAATCTTGTCTGATGCAATGTCCCCATGGCATACATAAGAATGCATAAGAGATCCCCTTGCGTTGTCCCTTCACGGCTCCGAATGACCTTGTTGCTCTGTCTGAACTTTGGTTTTGGGAAGCCCCTGCACGTGTTATAAAGAAATTGGTAGAACCAAGGTCAGAGCACCCACGCATTCCAAAGAGCTAAAGATCTAATTATGGAGTTGAAGGCATTTTCGGCATCAAAGAGAATGATACTCCCTCTTCCTCATTGCCGTAAAACCTGTGCGTCATTTGCCAGCGCTCCCACGAATAGCCCTTACTCCTTTAGAACGCTGATCAGACCCGCATACCTCTTTTAAGTTTATGCCAGTGATTAATTTTGCACAAATTCTTCGAAGGACATCCCCCACCCTAATGGTTCTCACAACCGGATTTTCGTCCGATGCGAACCCCAATGTGAGTCAACAGGACCTTCATGCAATCCCACTCTATTATGCCGTTTGCAACGCGTCTTACAAGAGCTGTAATTCCTTCCCTTACAGGATCAATGTGTTTTCCGAATCATCAACAGTATCCCTCCACGTTGCGGCATCACTGCCACTTGAGCCAGCTCTGCCTTTCAATTTTGGCGACGTGATATCCAGAAATATTAACTTCTACCATTGTTGGCAGTTTGTGGTCAGCAATGAAGCAACCAACTACTGGTTGTGTTTTTTTTTTTTTTTTTTTTTTTTTTATGTATGGCTAGGTGTCATCTGATTTGGGTGCATTGACTCCAGCACCTCCAGAACTGTGCTTCCATAGGTAGGCGTGGGTGTGGTTGGTGTACTCGACCACTGCATTGCCTGTAAGTTACCCACGTGTCGACTTCTCTGAGCTTTTCTTTCGACAGCAGCCTCATAGACACCCCCTCTGGAATCTTCTTCCACCGAGCCAAGCTGACGTTCGCTTCGTTCAGCCTCCTCCACCAGCTCAATAAGCTTTTCTTGCCACCACAGACCTAATCTTCTGTTAAGCAGGCGACGGATGTCTCCTTCTGCTGAAATCTTGTTCGCCCTCTGAAGACAAGTGGCAAACAGCATGAAAATTCTGTCTAAGCTGTTATTGTCATACAGGAGCTTTTGAATTGCTTCTGCCAAAAGTGAAACAAGCTGTCACTCCACGATACCAAATGGTACAGAGAACTGTGTGCCCTCCAGTCTTATCAGCCTTTTTCAACACATGTCATAAGTCCCATTATAGTCCCTCATTGAATCCAAATTAACCATGAGTGCATCCAGGCTCATGAACAAACACATTCAGTGGGTTGTATGTCGAAATCTCTTGGAGTCAATTGACTATTCAATGACAGAGTGCTTTGTGAGTGCCGTATGTGGATAGCATGTATATGGCCTGATCTTGCCTGGCCTTGAGAGATTTCTTGAGCAATATGGGCATTCATCTGTGCCCTTGCAAAATATTCAGCATACTCTATTAGTTGCAGTACAACAATTGTACTACAGCATATTATAGCAAATTGTACTATATCATATTATATGCTGTCATGATCTTATAGCAAATCCAAATTGCTGCTAAGAGAAATGCAAAGCTCTCTGGGAACTCAAAAATTCCAAATTTCAAAATTATTCACTTGCGAGAAATCTACTTACATAAATATCACAAAACAGTTGAAAGCCCGAGAAAGATATTTTCACCAGAGGGTGTCAATCCCTAAATAGTACCTCTGCGCCAAATTACAAGCCTCAAGACCTTTAATTTTTTAGAAAAAATTAGTTTTTCCGGTGGGTGATTCCAAAACATAGATGTGAGTTATATCTTGTATTTTGTTAAAATGTTTTGTTGTGTGTGCCTTTTTTAGTTAATAAAAACACCTACCTCAATGTGATATAGAATGTATATTTGATTTAGTATTAAGATTTTAGACCTTATTAAGGTTATGTTTCGTTTACGATTTGCTATGAAAAATGTGCTCGTGCTCCTCTGTGTATTAGATCATTATTGTATTTGTATTCAAAATATGGTTTGGACGAAGAAATCAATGTTCAAGAAATGAATAGTTGGGAGAAGTATTGATATTTTTATTCTTCTTTTGGTGAAGTATTGTACTGATATAGTTTCATCGTTTGAGAATTTCGTTGTTTGTCTCCACAAGTAGAGTTTCAACGTTCTGCGATTACTGTTCAGTTGAATGCAAAATAGCTAAAATTATACATACCTATATAGCTTTAAAAAAAGTTTTATAACTCTCCCAGTACCAATATGTAAATAGTTTATTTGTAGTACTGCTCGTAGTCGCACATCATTATCCCGAAATGACGTTATTGAGTGATAAGTAAGTACATAAAGTGATTGTAGAAGGAAAATAATCAAGTGATTGTAAGCAACATTGTATGCAATTGGAATGATTTATTTGAATCCTAAAATAGACAATGATGTAGACCAACTTATAGAAAGGTAGTACGTACCATGAAAGACCTTTATTTATAGTGGATCAAGTGACCACTTCTCCTAACTCACCTAACTCCTGTTTTAGGTGACGGAAAAGTGATTTTTCGTAGAATATATAATATGTCAGTTTATTTTTGAGAGGAAACATTACAATTTCGACATTTGTCTCCAATGTAAACAAAGTTGTTATTAAAATAATTTCATAAAATGTAAATACCAAACTAGAGACAATGGTTTGATGTAACAAGGAAACAAATGAAACAACAACACTAAAGAAATAACTTTGAAGATAATTATACAAATAATATAGACTAGAAAAATACATCACAAGCGATATTGGTAACTGTAAATAAAACTTTCAACTAAATTGTGCAGTGCTTAATTTTATAGTTAAGTCACCATGCATAACCACTAAGCACCTAGGCTTTCTATTTTCAGAGTGTCCAAGAAAAAATATTAATTTTCATGCTTCACTGCTGAACATGCGAGATCAGTATTAGGCGGGTTTGCTGTTTCAATAATAATCAACTCCGTGACTTAGAATGTTCAATATTAAAACTGGTCCTGCCTACTTAAATGCATCATTTTCTTCACCAGGCCCATAAAGATAAAAGAGAGTTACGGAATGGGCAGTTCAAAATGGAAACACTCAAAATACTGTGCAGACTAATGCTAAAAAGAAGTTCCAGACATGACTATAAGAACAAATTTTCGTAACTTTTCACATTTTTCTCTGAAATTTGAACCTTCTCTTTGCAAAACTAACCGCAATATTCTGCAAAAAAAGTTTTCCTCGTAGTTTGCTGTTCTTACTAATTTAACCATTTCGACAAGTTGTCGCAAAATTTAACGATTTTTTAGAACGTTTTTGTGAAATTTGAGCACATTTTCCAAATATTTGTGCTCACTTTTCTAAACGTTCTATCTAAATTATACTCGTAGTAATTAACTATAATTAACTATAGTTAATTATAGTTATTAGTTTGTGAGTCTCACAATGTGTAATTCTATATAATTCTTGTTAGTGTTACTGTCATGACTTATAAATCAAATGTAATTTTTAGAGTTTTCAATTACAAAATAGACAGAAAAAAATCAAAACCTAACTACAAAAAGATATAACCTTATAAAATATACTGAATACGATGAGTAGGTTATTTCTAATACTTATTATGGCTAATGAAATGTAGTAATGAATAGTTAATTATTTGAAAGCAACCTTTTTTACCTATCCATAATTTAGTAAAAACTTTTATGAAAAGTTCACTAAAATCTCAGTTCTGATTGAGAGTTGATCAAAATACTATTATCATATTTTCATATTGCACGTAATTGAAGAGATGATTATCACATGATATTAATATTGATAACATGGTGTTCTAAAGCTACATTTTAATATTATCCTAGTCTTGAAAAATAATATCTATCATAAAAATATTTTGTAGCATAGCTATGTACAATATAGTAATCAGAATCTAGTTGGGGTATTTATAGATTATTGTAGGTAGATGTAATAGAGTCCATTCCATGGCACAATGCTTGGGTACTTCCACCTTGGTCGGTAAACCACTTACATATACGCAGTAGGTATGTTTCATGTGAACATATGAATCATAATATCATCAAATATGGTATTTTATATGTACCGAAACGTTAGGTAACTAAGTAAGGGGCACTTTTGCCTAGAATCGTATTTTGGTTTCAACTAGAAAATCAACATACATAGGTAAAACACTCCTCAATGATGTGAACCATTACAAGTTATTCAAGTTCTAAACTGTTAGTTATGGAAATTGAGAACTAAAGCAGAATTCTCCACGTATAATTAAATAAAGATAGATATAAAAACATTTTCTGTGCGAGTTTACTTCATTATTCGAGTTCAGAATATCTATTTTTCACTTTGTGAAGCATGTAATATTAGTAACAATAAATCCATGATAATGAACGTGTTTCTGTACAAACTAGCAATAAAATGCAGGAAAATTTTCATGAACCGGCCTAACAGTTGAATGATTTATTGGATTCCTCATAAAATGAAACATTTGGGAATCTTATTTATATAAATGACTTATTTGAATCGGTTGAGATTTTGTCAATTTGTTGATGAGTTGATTCTTTTCCTTTTAGCGAATTTTCGTAGCCCACGGTCGCATCGTGTCCAATTCTAACCAAACAATACTTACGGTCGACCAAACTATCAACAGACTAAAATTGGAATCGAACCAAATAACAATCATGGAAATCGGTTGAAAATTGTAGCCTGGGTGACGACGGCAAAATTTGTCGAAAAAACCACGTTTTTCTGGATTTACCCCCTCCATTTCCCCTTTTCCATTTCGGAATCAAAAATTTCCGAGGTTTGATGCACAATTAGACTAAAATTGGGATCGAAAAAAGAAAAAATCTCGAAAATCGGTTGAGAATTGTGGCCTGGGCAGCGTCGACAAAATTTATCACACACACACACACACACACACACACACACACACACACACACACACACACACACACACACACACACACACACACACACACACACACACACACACACACACACACACACACACAGACGTACACCTATGCATGTATTTGGTCTTAGAATGGTCTGAAACGGATTTGTATGTGGTTATTTTTCTCTCTCATGCTTGGGTTGTCCCCCACCCCCCTGGATCAATTCCAATAGGTCGTCCCTCTTAAATAAGAAGCCTTGCCCGTATGACCTAGCTTCTAAGGGACGTCCTAAAACGTACTTGAATAAAAAACTGCAAAAAAGTTTAAAATCCAAAATCTTCTTTGAATCGCCGATTTTGTGTAATACGAGTTTCTTTTGCCACAAAATTGGTTTTTAATAATTTTTTGTACTCAAATTGCTCATATTTTAATCGCCCTGTTGATCATCAAAGGGCAATTAATCGTGCAGTAGAAGCGTCAGCACAAAGTTCGTCGGGATGGTTGTCAGCACTACCATTGGAAAGACACAACTTTGATTTGTCAGCCAGTGAGTTCAGAGATGCCATAACAGTACGGTACAAACGAAACCCACTGAATACGCCAGAATCCTGTGACGGATGTGGTGCAAGCACGTTCAATGTTGAGCACGCTCTAACATGCAAAACAGGAGGCCTATTATCCGGAAGCCATAACGAAGTACGTGATGTATTGGGCGAACTCATGTTTGAAGCCTGGGGAAATGTTGTTAAAGAACCCGTCATAGTGGAAGCGTCCAATACCTCAGCAGGGCTCAGGGGCGATCTGTCGTGCAGAGGTGTATGGGAAAGGCAGAGAGAAGCCATCTTTGATATTCGTGTCATTGACACAGATGCGCCCTCTCATATTTCCCGTCCAGTCTCGGCAATTCTGAAGTCTGCAGAGGAAGAAAAGAAAAGGAAATATAATGACGCAAGTATTCAAAGACGATCCTCCTTCACCCCAATGGTTGGCACGACAGATGCGATATTCGCTCCTCAAATGGCGAACTGTATCAAGATAATGGCAGAACGGTTGCCAGACAGATGGTCTAAACCGCAAAGCCATGTTACCGGGTGGCCACGAGCGCGGGTTTCCTTTGCCATTCTGCGTGCAACGTCCATGTGCATGAGAGAAACTAGGAAGGAGTGGAGAAATGCAGAGGACCTGATAGGCTTTCGTGATGGAGCAGCGATAACAATGGGTTTGGGACCTTCATCTCGTAAATAAAAAAAAAGGAAGAAATGAACACAACCAAACAAGCCTAGCAGGGGAAAAAAGAGAGAGAGAGAGAAAAAAACCAACCGATCAGCACCCAGTGCCTTAGCGAATGAAAGAGAAGATTAACTTGTCAATAAATAGTAATTAATTCGAAAAATATTTTAATACAATTTAACATAATATTATACCATAGATGATAGTTTAAGGAAATTCGCTCATACGATCATGCTGCATGAATGGCACTTTTTTTCGCTCTACAATCTTTCAAGTTCGAGAAAAGTTATTACTTTTCTCGAACGAAGATTGATGTAACTTGGTATCTTTGTAGATTAATTTTAGTTATTTGTTATATTATATTTGGTATTCTCACTCTCGTATTTCAAACTTATATTGGATAACTACTTTTGTCTCTTCATTATTGTTATACCTGCAAACCTGGAAGGAAATAAAACATGGCCTTCCAAGAATAAATAATATAAATCTTTGAGGTGATTAGTGTTTTCCCCTCAAGTTTTATACATCAATCGTGCATATTTACATGTCCCCTGTTTCCAAAATGCTTAACACAGCAACCCCGAAATCAAATAACTCCAACATCCTTTACAATACAAACATCATCAGGAATTCAAACAGGTTGGTACGTTCATTTGATTCTAAATTATTTTTAGAATTTAACATAATAGATGAATAATTTTATATTGCAATCACTTGACAGCGTTTGCACATACATTTGGCAGTATCAACGATTTGATTTATAATGGAAACATAAAAATTAAAGAAAGAAAAGATAACTAGAATTTTGATCTGATCGAAACCATGTAGACATTGTTCATATTCCAAATCGGTAGAGTTTCATTCAACACCCCTTCTGTCAGTGATAAACGCCCTGCAGCAAAGGTTTCTTTCTGGATTCCAAGGGTTTGTAGGAGTGTTGATACACCGATGCGAGCCTCCAGTGTTCGGGATAGTCCATTCCAGTGGTTCCAGGCCACAGTGAAAACGGTGGGGCCAAAGTGTTTATTGAATAGCTCCTTTTGGCGTATGGGGTCCTAGGCTTAGGGACAGCCAGTGGTTTTGCTGTGTGGGGTCTTGATCCTGAAAATTCAAACAGTTATAAAACAGAGAAAAAAAATAACCCCCCCCCCCCCCTTCAAAGGCAAAATGTATAAAAACAAGACAGAGGAGGGATCTGGTATCAAATTTTTGTTACCTAATTGTATAGAAATTTTAGAACATTGTGCTTATCATGAAATTATAGAGACAAAACTTTTCTAAAAGATATTCTGCTTTAGAAACTTATTTTCAGATATTAAACAATTTGTTTGTAGTTTTTATCGATTTCAAACATATTTCAATGAAAAAAAAAAGCATAATGAACAGTGAAATTCTGTGTAGGACACATTCTTCTAT
The DNA here is from genome assembly GCA_030762985.1 of Adelphocoris suturalis. Lineage (NCBI taxonomy): Eukaryota > Metazoa > Arthropoda > Insecta > Hemiptera > Miridae > Adelphocoris > Adelphocoris suturalis. The sequence goes on from CM061050.1 coordinate 14,964,700, forward strand.
TTCATAGATAAACTTTTTCCGTGTATATCCTCCTATAAAATGTAGACTATTTTGTAGTTTTTACCATTTTTATAGATGTTCTTTTAGCTCATTTTTTTGAAATTTGAACACTTTGATGTGCTCAAAAAGTGCTGTTCAACGAACTTATCAGTTAATAATATTGAATCGTTTTTTCTAGAAATTTGCTAAAACATCGGGCGGCTTATTCTAATTTCATATTCATAATCATTATTCTAATTACAGTACTTTCAGGTCTACCTATAAAGAGCGGAAGAATTTAAATAAAAGATGTACAACTTTTCAGTCTTAAATCAAAATTCCTAGCTGCAATTTATATTTTAGATATTCCTGACAAACTTTGGTGTCATGTCTGTATGTCTGCTATCTTTATAATGAGTAAAATTACACGAAATCACAGTCTGGTATCAATATAAATTTCAAGGATTGTGCAGGTCAAGGAACCTTTACCCTTGAGCATAGTAGTCTCTGTTATTACGCGAACCTGATGTTTTTTTGGTAGCTGTTGTTCATAAGGACTAAGCTAGTTCTATTGACATATACTGCTAATTGGAACTTCAATAGAGACTAAGGTGGTTGAGATATGATCAGCCCGGCGGCGGAGACGATCTCCGTAAACCGAGAGAGGATGAGTATTCGTTCTTGGTACTGAATTTAGGTTTGCTAGGTTCAGCAACTATACAATAACCATGCACCTTGCAGGAAGTAGCGGACTTCATTGATTATTTTCCAATGACCTCCATGGTCTACAAGTTGAGGAATCTCCAAGTTTGGCAGACACTAACGTCCACCGGTCGCTTTGAGTAATGAGAAAAGGTAGGGAAAGCTAGAGAAGGAAGGTTGAATAACTTCTGTTCATTAGTTTGACTGTGGAATGAATATGAATCCGAGGGCAGTATGGTCTCCGCATTTATGCCCGGTCCCCTTCTACAGTGTGCCCTCAAGCCAACGACGGCCGAGAGAGGTATTTGGGAAATATAGATAAGACTGTCTTCGTCTTCTAGCTTGATTGAGTAAACCACAAAAAGTACGTTACAGGAATAATTAACAACAGCAACAATCATAATTTCTTCAGTTTGCATCTAAATAGAAGTATGAATAATTTCAATTTTAATTAAATATACTAATATCTCTGCTTCAACTTCCAAGATATAATTGCTACTCAACCTTAATTTCAGTGTTTTCGATTCTTTACCTCCGACCCTTTTGGTATCCTCAAAATGACTGATGTTGATATTCTACATATTGCAACATGTCTTTGTTAAGTGGTATTCCCCCACCAATTCTGGGCGAGTCAATTCAGGCCTTTCCCCTCACCCTCCTATCTCTGGCACCGCATTACTGATCATATAACCAAATGTTGTTGAATTTAATTATCAACTAAGTTTTCAAAGTATTTAATAAAACCTAAAGTACTTGTATGGAAGTTGATACAACCACTTGTGGAATGCCTGTTTTATGTAATACAATAATAAAATGTTATTGCAAGAGGCTGAAACTTTATCAGAATCCAAATGGAGGTAGAAACCCTCCGAAATCAAAATTTCCGCTTGCTTTCCACAGATTTTCGGAAAAATTGTGTCTCTACTGTGCCTATATATTTGTCTATCCCGGACAATCAATATCCCAGGCAAGACAATACCTACCTCGATTTTTCTATTTTTATGTAATTTTCCGTGGTTGAACGGATTCGCACTTATAGGACCCACCGTTGAATCGACAGGGAGGCACGCACAATCATGAACAACTGCTCATCAAAAGCTAATGGCTCTGATTTGCTCAAAGGTACCTATTTGTGGTTACATTGAACCCAATTTGAATTACCATAAATTTCAGTTCTACTTGATTACGTAGGGCTAATGCGTATTAAGAACGAACATCTAGCAAGAAACAAAACTCCGAAACTATTTAGCCAAAACCGTTGAATTTTGGGAATTTTTCGAGACAGCTTGTAAAAGGAGGTTCCCAAGGAGGAAGCGCAAACGTAAAATTCGATGCTAAAATTAACGTCGGTACTTTTTGGCCAATTTTGGTTTTATTATCACCAAGAATTGCGCGAGCTAGACTTTACAAAGCCTCTTATAATTTGCATTGCGTAAGATCATTATTAGATAAGTTTCTGTAATATTTAGCGACCAATCAATTGTAAATGTCCTTGTAACAGTAAGTGCGGAAAGGCAACTGTTTGGAAGAAGTTTCTTTGTTTGCATCTCAATAAAACATTAAGTCAGGCTTTAGACATAAAACAGCCGTAGCTGAATCTACCCTGTTTAGAAATTTTATATATTACCTGTGCTGTCTGATTTATTGGAATGGTTGGAATTATTATTTGGAATCCCAGCTTTGAATGCCATTTTATAGTCGCTCTTCGGTCTATGGTCGTGCCCATTGGCTTTCGGATTTTTCGTCTCGCAAGCCATGCATGGGCGGGAAAATAACATCTTCTGCTTGCTTTTCGAATTCTCAATCCCGACCGTAGACAGATTCGGGCTGCTCCTGTGGTGTTTCAACTTTGAAAGCTTCTCGGAGTCGAACGAAGAATTGAAGGAAGCTGAAATAGATATGAATTTATACGATTTGTCTCCATATAGATATGAATGTTTTGATAAATCATATCGGATATAGATTATAGATAGAGTTGAGTGGAGTATCAATGATATATAATGATCTATCTTAGTGAGCTGGGATAGAAAATAAGTTAATATGAATACCCCCACTCACTTTAACCACTAAAACTAGGTACCTACCAAACATTCTGCATTGATCAGTATTATTTCGTGTTCGGTAGGTAAATAGACATGTTTTGGTAGGCTATTCACTAATAAACTCAATTTTAATTCACAATCGTGTTACCAATCGCTTTAAAATTATTGCTATATTATTCCTAATAGGGTCCGAACGATCGGTCTTACAGCACTCTAGGAGGTCTCTTTCGATTTACTTTAATTTCCTCTTCGATTTACTTTAATCAATGTAGACCCAATGAAACGCCGAAAAATTCACAATAGGGGAGTCCTCAATCATAATGAAACGCAGCAATTTTTTTAAAATATTGCATCCCTTGTAAACGGTTCGTCGTAACCGAGAGCTCCATTAACAGCATTAGGTGTTCTTTTTGGAATGTTTTTGAGATTAATTTATGGAATTCTCAATAATTCCATTGCTCTTCTTCACATAAATTAGATGCGAACTACAGATTGAGCTTTATTTTGTAAAATTTGGTACAATAGCTTGACAGAAAAAACGAGGGTGAACGGCTGATACAGACGGACTTAGAATCTGATTAGATTTCCTGAATTCATGTTTTTTGAAAAGCTAACCAACAAATTAGGAAGGTGGGTTATTTAGATTTTTTTCTACGTCCATTACAAATGTAAATTAGTGAATTATAGAAAACAAAAATCCTATTTAGAATAAACCACCTACCTTTCAGAGCGTCTTTAATGCTACCGCCACTACCGCTATTTTTGTTGGTGCCACAATTGCTGCCATTGCAATTGCTCTGGTCTGCTGTAGAAACCGGGATATTGGGATTCCGGTTCTCAAGAGACTCCAAAGACTCTCGGGCGCTGGACGCTGATCTTCGCTTACTCCCATTGGAATGAGCGCTCCCTCTAGAGGAATCTTTTCGCGATGTCGGTGGCCTGGTTTTCCCAACTTTATCTGCAAACCATTGATGGGATTCTATCAATGAGGTTTTGGGAAAATAATTTTGAATGGTACCAGTTATGAACTCCAAAAAATAGGTTTATTAAATCATAAATTTTATTTATATTCAAGAAAAGACGTACAAAACATACGAACGGTATATTAGGCTATCGGGAAAAACAGTTTTCACAGGTTTGTGAGAGTTCGCCCTGGATTATGCTGGGTCCACACGCTCAAACCATTTACACAAACTGAGTTGGACAAGCCGCAATTTTTAGTCTTGCTCATGGGTGGGTCTCATGAGAGTGTTGAGCGAATATTGGTATGTAGTTGTTAAAGTCAGGCTCTGCGTAATGCAACAATTAATTAAAAATGTAGTTACGGGACGAAAACCACTCTTTGTCCATCCAGAAATAGTTCTACAAATATTAGGGTCACTGCGTAACTTTTTTTTAATCAAAAAAACTCAAGTAGTAGAACAAATTATAACGTAGTTCCTTTTAATTAATTTTTATTTATAATATTAAAACATTTGTACACTTGCATAAGCACAACTGATTGTAAGTACGGTCAAAATTTTCAGTTTATTCGCACAAACTGGATTCTCATAGCTTTTTCAAGGGCGCTTCAGCAGAATTATCGTTCTTCAACTGTAGCCCTAAATTTTACCCCTTAATTTCTCCAGGCTGTCATTGTTTTCGAGGGAAGGATATGGTAGATAGCATGGTTACTTTACTAGACGGTACCTGTCAATCTGAAGGCGCTTAGGGAAAACCCAAGGAGCGCAGCGTCACTGGTCCCCTCTGCCACCTTTCACTCGCCCTGTGCATTGCGCTTATACCCTCATTCACGTTTCTAATTTCGTTGGTGAGTGAAGTTTTTAAAAATGGTTTGATGTGCCATAGCGACTTGTTCGAACAAAGACGGCGAGAAAAATCCTGGACTCCATTTTCACCGGTTTCCGAAGGATAAGGAGACGAGATCTAAGTGGATTGTGGCGTGTAAGGGTGCAGACTCTTTCAAGATTGACAAACGCCCGGGTTTGTTCTACTCATTTTGATCTGAGTGATTATAAGCGTGATTTGAGAGCTGAGTTACAAAAACTTCCTCCGAAATTTGATTTGAAACCGGGCACAGTACCACACCTGCTTTTGGGTAAATCTCTTGCGGCAAAAACCATATCGACAGCATCTCCTAACGATGATCGCAAAAATCGATCGGAAAAACGATCCATTCGCAAGGAAATTCAGGCTGTTCTGAGTTACGAAACGGAGACCAATTTAAAACTTGTTGAAAATCAAATTATTGATACTTCGAGAGAATTCATGAACTGTGTACGGGAAATGGAAGACGAATTTCAAAAATTTCACGGGAATTTTATTTGTCAGAACGCAGGAGTTTTTTCTCGTCTAATTGAAGTCGTAAAACATAAAAATCCCGAGATTGATAATTTCGTAGTTTTGTGCTTTGTTAGGACTCGAACATTTATCAGAATGAAGAATATAAATAAGTTACGAAAGGAAAAAAAACTTTTGAAATCAAGAAAACGGAGTGCCAGTGAAGACAGAAAAAAATTCAAGAAGATGAAGAAACTAGTTGGATAAATTTGTATTTTTGAGTTGTTATTATTATTACCTACCTATTATGTATCTACAATCTAAGTTTACCAAGGAATTGTTATGTTTTACTTCTAATTTTTTGAAAATAATCAAAGTAAATAACTTGTCTAGAATTAATGTACTTACGTATCTGTAATTAAATATTTCTATGTATTTCATTCATTATTCTTGAATATTCTCATTTTTATCCTAGATACCTACCTTGTAAACTCGTTTGCATCAAAGTAACATATATATCTGTTCTTTTCTCCGTAGATAAATGAGGAAAAGATGATCTTTCTGTTTTTTTCTCCATCTAATTATTAAAAAACGAAATTTTAAACTAGGTATAGTCATCCTAACAGAAAATAGCTTTCGATAACAATCTATCGAAGAATAGTTGATGAAATTATCAGTATAGTAACTTGAAACGTTTGTTTTGCACTGATTCCGTGCGAATTCGAGAGGCTCCCGCAATGGTGAAGGGACCAACTACGTCATAGGCCAGGAGCCCCCGACGTTGACAGGTACAGTCTAGTTAAGTAACCGTGGTAGATAGTACTTCTAGTCGAGTGTTAACACGTTCGTTGCCCATGACTTACACGTGTGCGTCATGAGCGGTCTAGCCAACAGTGCCCATGACGCACAGTGTGAGTAAAATATTTTACGTATTTCAATGAGAGTTTACAACGAAGGGCTTGGCAGGTAGGTTTTTTTTTTCAAAGAATGCTACGTGGTTGGGGCAATTTCTGGTATAGAGAAGTAGCGATGGTTCGAAGTTCGATTGGTTTGAATAATAACATGTTATTCTTCCCTTAGTCCCTAAAGAATCGGGTACAGATAGACAACTTGTCTATTAATGAAAAGATGTTTTAATATTTTTATTATCTTGTTTCCTGTATTTTTGAAACTATTTACATAAATATGAATAAATATTCAAATAAATATGAAATTTAGTACTTCTTCTTCCTATTTCTAAATTGACTCACACTGTGCGTCATGGGCATTGTAGAACCAGAAAAACTGAAAACCTATCTAGGGACGCCCAAGACGCAACGTGTGAGTCACAATGTGTTGTTGAGGTTAGTAACTAGTGGGAAACTTCAGTAATCCGACGATTGGGCATGGGTACCCAATGTGTTAACAAAGGGCAATGAAACCTCACAATGGAAAAAATGAAGTTTCATAATTTTTTCCCTGTGCTTTTTATATAAAACTGTTGGTAAGGGTCGCATGCATTTCCCGGACGTAAAATGTATATGTATGAGTTGTATATGATTCCAGGGTTCGCTGAATAAATCTGGATTGAACAAAACAACAGTGATGGAAATCACATCACAAATGGTGAAAAAATAAGGACTTATCAGCATAGCCTCTTCCATCATGGAATTTGAAACTCCTGACGTACCTACATATATTCCAAAACAAGAGCAAATTCTTAATTTAAAAAAAAAAAAGGATGGTACACCTACGGTTCTACAGTCAGATCATTTAATAATGATTAATTTTACACTTTATTAGTTCATTATAGTTAGCAATATTAGTTTATAACTGAGCCGTTTCCTTGACACTAAAAAGGCTTTTTGAGATGCTGTGATAAAATGAGAGCATAGAAAAGTACAAACGATTTTCCGCTTTGAAAACTAAGGGAGTTGATATAGCGCAAAACATGAGAGCGCAAATTGGAAAACCCCACCGTACGTGACGAAAACAAATGGAAACGTCCTATTAATCATTATTAATTTGCTATTTAAAATAAATTTAAAAAAACGGAGTTAATTGTAATGGGGAATTGGGCCTACGTAACGGTGCATGAGAGGTCAAAATGGGTTGTTGAAAGCACCGTTGGAAAATTGCAACCCGTAAGAAACTACATTGCACGGTAGAAAAAAAAACATTGCGGACATTGAACGCTGGTGCAGGTGACGAAATAAATACATTATACAGCTAAAAAACGCCGGTAGTTAAAAACCTTGGTCCGGAGAATTTGTGTCAAAATGTTCTTTTACTGTAAAAAAACTGGACCAAGAGGGCTTTTTTGGCCTTAGATCGCTGAACGACTTTGAATCGCCAAGAAGGATTCGTCGATATCGATGATTCAGACGCTGCTATACGGAATTTTCATGGTTCTTTTTTAATTGCTAGATAGAAAGAGCTGAACGAGAGCTTTCCAAAAAAAGATGCTGCTATACGAGTATGATGACCAGTAATATGAAACCTAAAATTCATTTGCACGATGACGTCATGGCCCCGGCCCACCTGGGGGAACCCTCAGCTCCCTTGCACTACTACGTCACGCGTGATCTTCCTACCCGTTTATTGGCCAAACTAAACGGTCTTTTGAGCTGAAAATTGGTATTTGAGGGCTTTCAAGTGCGCTGAATCCGAAACTGAGGTCAAAAGTGTGAAAGTTCAACACATGAAAGTTCCCCATTACCTACTTGAAGAACAAAGTATGACCCGAAATTGATGATTGATTGCAAAATACAACACTTGTCTACATGCTAACTATACAAAAGGTTCAAAATTCATGTTCACCATCAATCTTCAGTATATGACGATGAAATTGTTAAAAATCCAAAAAACGGTATATTAATCAATTTTAAGTTAACAATACCATGGTTTCACGACCTCTAAAAAATCAAGTAGTAGAAGTAAATCTATGGAGTTTACATTTTAAAATCAAAATTTGAAAGAAAGCAATATAATGTTGTTGTAAACATATTACAAGGTTTATCTTAGAACAAAATATTCATTTTCCCGCACCGTGCCATCACGTCGAGAACCTCATCCGCGGTGTGGAGAAACCGTAGGTACCCGCCGGTTTCCCTTCTTTTTTATTTCATCCGATACTATGGGTGATTCCGACTACCGTTCCAGTTACGAAGTATGGTAATATAAGGTAATGTGGAATAGTACCACGATATTTTGAAGAGATCTGCGACCTTTTAGCGAATTTCCAAATAAAATTAGGGTATTGCAATGGGTCCGAACATTTTAGAAGCGACTTTTTTTAAAAAGTTTCACCATAGAAATCCGCTTCAGGCCACCTGAACCAAATTCTGAATTTTACGGTTTTGAACATCATGGTTAAATATTGATTTGTAAATTCGTTCATATGGTCATGCTGCATGACTGGAATTTCATTATTTTTCCAAATCCTCGAATCCTGTCTGTAAAACTTGCCTAGTCCACGCCTCCATGATTTTGGTGATAGGGAGAGGCCAGTGGCAGTGTTTCACTCACACACAAACGCACAAACTTTCTCTGTCTCTCTCTCTCTCACACACACAAAAACACACACACACACACACATATGATATATATTTTCATATATTTATATATAAATATATATATGAAATATATTTGTGCCCACACACCTATGGTATTTTCATTTTTTTTCTTCGGTCATAAAATGTTCTGAAACAGATTTGTGCCCGGTTATTTATTTATTTTTCTTCTCCTGACTGGGTCGTCCCAAAACCCCCTGAATCAATTCTACTAGGTCGTCCCTCCTAGATGTTGAGCCCTAGCCTGTATCACCTAGCTTCAGAGGGACGTTCTAAAGAGTAAGTTGGTGGAAACTGCTCACCTGTGACATCGGTATTATTGTTTATGATGTCCATCACCGCCGATGGATTAACTGGCTTATCGTCCCAGCCCTTTCTGACGTTCAACAGATGCTTATCACTTTTACTCTTTTCTCGCCTTCCCTGGGAAGAATGTCTTCTAGTACCGGGCGGGCTTCCTTCGTTGGACGGCGGTCGCTGTACGAGAGTAAATACGGACGGTCCTGCGGTGTCCGTGCTGCCATCGATGTGAATGGGTTTCCTTGGCTCGTCAGTTTTGTCCAAAATGAGATCCCAGCATATCGCCAAATCGATAGGTCCTAACTGGAAAGATATAATTCCACATTATTGACAGTCTAAAGAATCTGTTACAAAAGTAACCAAGGTAACCTACTGGCCCTATGGAGACGTACTTAGTAGTGTTCAAATTAAAAGTGATTCAATTTCCTATCATCCAATGTAAGGATATGAGATTCAGGAGGCGTTAACATTGCGTTATGAACTCTTGAAGGCGGTTGACAGTTGAAAATCTTTGAATGGCTGTATCTCGATGCTAATTTGTCGTATTGATCTGTACTTGTGCTCACATTATCACAGATTCATTATAATTTCAAACTCATACTTAATAGTGATTAACGAGCTGCGGTTCATAGTTTTGGAGCAATTTAAGCTAAAAGTCGTGAACAGGACCCAGGAAGTCCAAAATCGTGGTTTTTGCTTCTATTTTACAGGGAATTTTAACGGGTCCTGATGGTTCAAGATGGATTTACTAAAGTGCAAACGAAAGCTTATCAACTCTTCCTTTAATTTTGTATATAAATATATAGATCTTAGAGTGCCTTAAAGTTGAGTTATGAGCCCTACAGACAAAAGAAAAAATATAAAAATCAATGTTTTTGAATTTTTGAAACGGTAGTTTTCGGTCCCTATTGGACCTACAGAGCTGTATTTGCGTTCAAATTGCCACAAATTTAATCTACTCGTACTTTCAGACTGGTTCTCGTAGACGGACCACACTTTCTACCACATGACCCCCCCCCCCCCTTTCAGAGCGACCGGCGGTGGTTTAGTTTGCAACTACGAATTTAGGGACACAGAATTATACATTTTCAGTATTAGTTCTGCTATTTCAAAAATAAGAAATATCACTTATTCACTTTTCGGAGAAACATAAGATCATCAATCATGTTTTACGGCAGGGAATGTTTTCAATGGTAAACATGAAAAATTGTCTCAACGCTCAATTGATCTGGTATTTCCGCACATTGGAATTCTATTTTAGGTGTACTACAGAAAAAACGTTTCAAATATCAACATTATTGGGTGATTGCCTGATCAGTGTGGTTTTTCACATTGAAGGTGGGTACCTAATTCTATTCACGTGACTATGAGTGGCGCCGTTTCAAATTTCGGCATCTTAAGGCAATTGGGAAAGACTTTGACCTCACAGCTCACTCAACTGATCAGGGTTCTTTCTCAAGTCGTAATTCTATTTTGTGTGCCCCTGATAATATATGCTCCCTTTGAAATTTCTCCATCATTAGTTGATTTAAAAAAAACTATCCTCATATCTTTTCTATTAGAAAACATTGCATTTTTCCATAGGTAACAAATTTCTACTGACCCCCAGTCAAAAGACAAATTAATGTTAATATTGCAATTCAGTTTGTACGGGTACACACCAATAATAATGGAAACTTTTCATAGAATTTTATATATTGCAATGCAATAGAAAATACTTTGATAACTTTTTTGAAAAGTTCCATGTACATACAAACATGTTTTCGTTCAATAAATATACTCGAATTCTTAAAACTAAAAAATAAAAATCATATAGGTACGTCTCATGATATCCGACCAGGATCGTAATAAAATATCGCAGATTTCGAAATCATCCATGAATCAAGTATGAATGAATGGGTTCGAATGACAAAATCGTTTGCGCTTAAAAATTTGCTCGAAAAATATTTCAAGCAGGAAATAATGTTATAATTGTTCCACTTACCTCTTATACTCGCATATTATTCTGGAAAAGTTTATGTGTACATCACTCAGGTCAAAGAAATGTTAGTGCGCAAAAATGTACCTACTGTAATTTCAAAAACATACGCTCAGAAATAGATAAACAGGTGGTTAAAAAAACTGTAAAATGGAAGTAATGTTTGTTTACGACAAATTCAAATAGTTAATCTTAATTCAGAAAAATTTCTCAAAAATTATAGAATTTGTGTAATATTGATGCTAATCAGATGCTTTGCACACATATTATACTAGGTGTCCCGACTCGATCATTGTGCAACCTTGCCTACTACCGATTTAAATCCACTACTTATTTTGGTTAAAATTGTTGATTCCTCTGAACTTACATCTTTTTTCCTTGAAAATTTAGGAGGGTCAACAATAGGTTCAGGGGAAGAGACTTTGTCACCAGCAGTTTTCGGCCTGTACACCATCATCTTACTGCACTGAGTCGGACCTGGTGACACGTATTTCTGCGCACCCACGGCTGATGCCTGAAATATATAATCAAATGTCATAGTAATGCTCGAATACTGGAAGAGGTCTACATTACATACTAAGACCTGAGCAAATTACTTTGGGAATTTCAGGAATTGCCAAGCCGGGGCATTTGTCTCTTTTCATTTGCAGAGACCTGTATGCTTGTTGCGTGACCGTATCGGGCAGTGGTTGGTGCTTCAGGTTGTCCTGTGCAAGACCCTTGGCGTATTGAGGACTGAGGTATTCGCCATCCAAGTCTGTTTGCACAACTACATGTTAATTTGATAAAATGTTAAGAAGGTTTTATGGATACCTTTAGTTAAATCAGATCCAATAATTCTTTCGCTCACTTAGGCCTTTAGAAGCAGAAGGGTTTTTACAAGTAGCACTTCCACTTCTTGAAGATCTTGAACTCCGCCTACTGGGAGGTGGTGAATTCATATCCAGCTCCTTGGGCGTTGATTCAGGCCTAGTAGCCTCATGATAGCTTTTGAGATCTTCTCTAACTCTCTCCGCCGTGTCGACGTTCTGAAATCCAAGAATAATTGAGAATACTCCCCGCTGGCAGTTGAATGGTGTCGAGTATTGATAGAAAAAAAAAAAAAAAAAAACTAGAACATCAATCAACTGAATAATACTAAAACTAACTAACTATTAAACTGCATATACACCTGGCCGTAATGTGGGACAATCTAACTTACTCAGCATCTTCCAAACAGTACTGTTCCAACAGGTTCCAAACAGTACATGTAATCAGACATTAAATGCTCCTGGCAAAATTAGCTCCATCTATCTAAGGAACCTGGTAAGTTTATATGGTGTTACCCATAATATCAGCTGCGAATTGCTGTCTTGGTCGATTTGGTTACGTCTAATTACCCCTTCAGTGAAAAATATGAATTTGGTACCAAACTTTATAACAATATTTTCTCCCCGATTTTACATGTTTAGATACGAAATTCTCATTTGTATGGTTACATGTCTGTAGTAGTTATTATGAGAAAGAAGAGTGAACGGCCTGATTCCTTTCCGTTAAAATATAATCAGAAAATCGATGAACTACTGATTTATATTCGAAATTATGCTAAAATTGGTTATTTTGGGAAAATAGTAGTTGTCCCCCTATCCATTTGCTTGGTAAATATTATGAGTTTGAAAGTATAACCTCAACAATGTGGCAAAACCGCCTTATTAGGTGTTTCTAGTTGAAAAAAATGGTATCACAATGTTGAGCTACTTTGAAACTCAAGATTGTGACACAAGAAAACAATCCTCCATCCCTACTACATTAGATAAATTCACTTTTAATGAGGGAATGGAACGGTGAAATATGAGTCTATGTTAGGTAAATAGGAGAACGTAGGTCTCATAGTTGGTCTAAAGGAATTTTTTCGTACTGAACCTTGTAATGATGTTCATTTATTTATAATTGCAACACCAACTTGGGAAAACACCAGAAAACCTTCATTTTAGTACGCTTTGTGGAAATGTGGAAGAAAAGTGGAATTCTGGTAAATTTTTCGATGGTGGTGGTTTTTCGAGGCTGGTGGGACACCCTGAATATATAAGAAAGATGTATTTCATAATAGAAATCACCTTCATTACTCTAAAACCAGTCACTAAGGTTTCTTATGGAGACAAAACCGTCGTACGGTAAACGTTTTTGGTTAACTGCTTGATACCTACTATATTTTTTTACATATGACGTGTGCTTGGGTGCCTAACTGTTCAGAAATTCACAATATGAATCCAATGGTACCAAAATCATCATTAATTTATGAGTGGAACAGATAAGGACATATTGATCAAACGGATTGAAATAGGTTGTTTCGTCGGTATTGCGCATGCGGTATTATTTATCTATAAAAGATTTTATTCTAATTAGAAAAATAATGTACCTTTGAGCAATAATCCGCCGCATAATTTCACATATTACTTTCTTAGCTTATTCCCTACCCAATATTTATATAAATTTAATCATCTCGATAAGCCCTGATGCAAATTTATTTTTCTTTCATCCTTCATGAAATGATAAAGTCATGTGAAATGGTAATTTGACAAGTGCACTGAATTAATTCCAGTTTACTAAGTTGCCTTTTTTATACGCGAAATTAAAAAAGTGATATACGATAGTTATCTGATGGTATAGAGGTGCTCATTCTAAAGTAGGAAGATAGCACTGTAATAATATTGGTTTATAGATACTGCGCGACATTTATTTTCGACGTCACTTATGCTCATGTAGAAATGTTCAGAAAACGCATTAAGCTAATATTAAGCTAATATAGCGTTAGAACGAACCACGTTTGTAGGTAGAATAAGATAACACCGCGGAGTTAATCGACTTTGAGATAATACAATAATGTCGTACAGTCCTAACACATAAGCCTTCTATTTACACGAAAGTATTGATATTGCTAGAGGCGAAGCAGTAAGTAATAACGTATATGGTTCATTATGGATTTATATATTTGTTCCATTAAAATTTGAGCCAAATATTGTCCTCTCTAATATTAAACGAAATATGACATCAGTTTTAATTTTATAATTAAATAGTATATATCAACCACCATTTTGTTTAAAAACAAGATTTTACAATCACATTCAAAATTGAACTCATTTATTTATTTTTCATTATTATTATCTAGTGTTATTTTGTGTGTGTGTGTGTGTGTGTTTGTGTATGTGTGTGTAGTTTGTGTGTGTTAATTAGTTGGCAACATACCTAACTATTGCTGAAATGACTATAGTTTACCTGGAGGGAACAATTGATATATTATCTCCTGGACGTAGAAATATCATTGCTCAAGGTCGTATACGTTCTTTATGCTGCAACTTTTTCGAGTCGATCTTCATCCTCATATAGAAAAGTCTTTGGTGTTCCATTCATTGAAAGCACTTCTTTGATAACCTCAGGTTTTTGTTAGTATACCCGTGTTGTACAGGAATATTTGAGTCTTGGAATATTTTCGGAATGAAGTTTCTCGAAACATTTTCTAATTTTTTGGCGGTACAATTCTTCCTGTTCAGGTGCCCAAGGAGTTAATTGAATTAAGTCACTCGTGATTCCGAAATGTTCATCAATAGGAAACAAGATGAAGATCCAAATGCTTAATAAGGTGAGACAGCCTATACCAAATGAAAGCTATCGCTTAAGTTGATTAAGTGCTTCGAGACATGCTTTCCAACCACCCTTTAATTGGGGATAGATAAATGGTGGAGAAGAGTTTCAGATCTTTCTCAGCGATACCATTGGCTATCGGGGAAGTTAAAGGCAGACATAGGATACGGGAATGTTAGGGAAGACTGATTCCATGGTCCGCAGCGAATTTCTTGAAATCTTGAGATATCAATGCTTTTCCATCAGGTATAAGTAATGATTCGTTTCGCATGTTTTAGATTAGGAAATGTTACCAAGTAATTAATAACTGATAGGGAACATTCATTTGTGAACTTTTCGTAACAGTACTTTGTATTTGCGCCCACGATGATCGAGAATGATTTAGTGGTGCGACTAGTGTATAATTTTTGGAAATTTCTGCGAACCCAAAGTGAAATGATTCGAATGAGTTGTGGCTAACTTTGATACAATCTTAACATCCGGCTTTGTTTCAATTTGAATTGTCAAATTGAAAATCTTGACAGTTACGGACGTATTTTCACACATCTTTTTTTCTATCCTGGCCACTTGATATTTGTAAAATTTCCTCATAGACCTTCTGAAAACCATCGTGTCCACCTGAGTGTTTCAAAGACTTCGGGGACTTTTTCCTTGCTTATCTCTCCTCTCCCATCTGGTTTTCTATCGATTGTATTGTAGACTGGAAGTTGATATTGGTAGATTGGAGATAATTTTAGGGATTAAAAGTTAAGTGATCCTGACGGCTAATGGCTACCCGATCAAAATTATGGACCAAACTATACATAGTACACTTCAAAGAAACACTTAGAACAGTATATACCTTCAACTCAACAACAACAACCAGTCCAGTATTATTCAATGCCTTACGTGAAATATAAAAGATTTTCGAGCATTATAAACACGTAAAAACTGCATTTCGAACACTTAACACGAACAGACCACTGTTTTCCAAACTAAAAGATTTCACAAAAAAAGAGCAAAGTTCAGACTTGGTCTACCATATAGTGGTAGGTGTGGAAATTTGTATGTGGGGAAAACGTCTCAGTCCGTTCGGCGTCGTTTTTCAAAACACGAATCTACGGATCTTCGACAAGAAGTTTAGAAGACAAGAACATACTTACTATGGACTTCAAAAATTTCAAAACTGTCGGAAGAGAATCTAATTTGCAAAAAAGATCATTTATTGAAATGGTTAAGATAAAAAATTCAAATTCAATTAACTTCCGAAAAGACACTCAAAACTTGTGCAAAATTAACTCGTACTATTTCATTGAGGGACTTTAGATTAATTATTACCGTCACCAGCGAACTAGGTAAAACAAACGGTTACCAATTCTTTGTAAAGTCTTGTTATGTTTGAACTGTCTTAATAAAGAAACGTTCCATTAGAGACAAAGATTTCCAACCTTTGGATTCCGGTCAGCACCCACCGGAAGCGAGTAATCGCGTTCATCTCTACGGTATGGATCGTAGTCCTCTTTCTGATCAGTCGAGTGGTCTTCAACTATTGGAATATCCTTTTTGGCTGAACTTTTCCTTTTCTCCTTCTTCTGAAAACGTGAAAAGAAAGGAAATTCACATTCCCATGAATACATAACTAAAAATTGCTGATAATTCTCCTGAGTTAAATAGTTTAACGACAAACTTCTAAATGAATAAAGCATTGGAGGAAGGAAACTTATTTATCTGCAATCGTACAGTCATATTGAGCCAATACTTCATAGCCTAATGTAACTGGGTTTTACATTTTCATTATTATTTTTATTTTATTTATTAGCGAATTTTTGAAGAAAATTAAGCTATTGCTCTCGCCTCAAAATTTGTAGAATGTGATTTTTTGAAAAAATTTTATGCAGAAATCCGTTTCAGGCTATTCTGAATCATATTCTGAAGTTTAACGCATTTTTTTATGTATGTATGTATGTGTGTCATTCCAGACGATAACTGTCCGTAGAATTGTGCTAGAAACTTCAAACAAATTTTGAAATGTTAAGGACACAAAACGAAAGTTCAAGTTCGTTTATCGGATTACATCTTCGGGTTGAAATTTTCAAAAATGTAGTCAAAAATTTCAAAATAGCCTGTTTTTTGCGATTTGTTGCGCGAAATAATTTTTTCAGCATACTAACATGTGGTATATTCGGAATCAGCGTAAAATTTCCTATAAGAATATGTATCAAGTTTTCAAAAATTTCAAAGTTGAAAATCAGTCAAAAATCGAAATAATCGAAGATTTCTTCAAAAATTCGCCCATGGGATCATGCTGCATGACTGGACTTTCTTTTTTTTCAATCTTATTTCAATTATTTTTCCTTCTATTTATTCATTTATTAGTTTTGTTGCTTACATTAAACATTCAAAACCTAGTGAACTCTACCTCTTTCCACACAGAAAAATAACTTTCTATCTGATATATAACATCAGTAGTAGTAAAAATTTCAAATGTTCAGAAAACTCCGCAGTGGTGTAATTTGAGGAGGGGTAGGGTGGACAGATCCCCCCCCCCTTGATCCCAGAAGATGTAGAAGTTCATCTTACAAATGATGCTTCGTGGGCAATAATTAATAATTTCACATTACTAACGTCAGTACCAATTGAGGAGCTTACTTTCAAAAGGGGTCATATCCATTTTTCGAAAAAAATCTGTTAAAAACGGATTTTCAATCTGTAGGATAACCAAGATCGATTTGTATGAGCAGTTAGCGTCAAAAAGGAACATATCCTTGTGTATTTGAAGGCCAAAGTTTGATGTTTGGATCAAAAGGGATCACATCCATTCCTATATGATGGGTAATTTTCGTTTCAATCAAAAGGGAATATATCCTCATCTTCCTTCAAGTTGATGCTCGTTGATGTTTTTCAAAAAGGAACATATCCAAAATGCCATCTACCGGATTTTTTTCCAACTCTAGTTTTGAACATACCTGTTAGAATGTCTGTGCTGTTTGGTGATAAGATTTGAAGGGTTTGGTATGAATAACCAACAGAGTGCAGGAGCAATACTCTTCGGCACCCCTGTTATCAACTGTGCTCCTGTACTTCCCAATATTCAATGATATCAAGACGATTCAATGATATCATGTGATAACATGTTCCACTCCTGTTTCGCTGATTTCTCTAGTGCTTCTTTCTGTTTTTAGTTCGTGTCTCTTGAGATTTTTAGGCTTATCGTCGTTTTTGCGTTGCCAAGGTGTCGTGTTGGTGTTGCCAAGAAAGGAGGGTTTTGCTGGCGTTCTTTTGGGTACCCATGAAGTAGCACCCTCACAAGACGATGGCGAAGAGGAAACTGATTTTCATGTTTGAAATGTTGACAGATTTCAAAGATTTTTTGAGATTTTTTTCTATATTGGCTTTTTTGTTTGTTCCAAACTGAAAATTGGTTGATAATACCTTACCTTATTATTACCTACATTATATAATTTGGAAACATAATCCATGTGTTTTTTTCATACCTAAAAAAATATGAATTACCTGCACTTGATTTCTGAAATTTTTTATTGAGAGCTTATTATATTAATTTCGAGTATGCAACCCGCAAATCACGTCTGTTATGCGGGTCCGGCTACCTAGCAACTTAGAATGCTCCTCCAAGGCTGGTTCGAGGGAGGACCAAACAAATGCCGTGGATAATAATTGCCCATCCAAGAGAAGCGAAATAACTAAAAAACTAAAAAAAGGTAAGTTGGATTCTTTAAAGAGAAGCTATGGGAAACTACGTCGTGTCCCCACTTCTTTTTGGGTTGTCCCTTAAGACATAAGCCATTTTTCTCCTCTCTCACGTCCCTTAATTTCTATACCTTTACTGACCACCGATTCATGTTCGATTGATCGATTCATTGCGTACTGGAAGATCAAGAACAATAGCTACACCGTAAACTAATGAATACTCGGCTACCCCCCTTCCCCCCAAATACTTGTATGAATAAATGTTATTAAAAAACCATCAGTGCTACAATATTCTACAGAAGCCTCTAAAAAATGGTAATAATATTAAATTAAAAAAATAAAAATAAAATAAATGAATGAATAAAACAAATAAAATAAATAAAGTTAGCTCATATTGCAAATTACGTTTAACTATACCGTTGGAGGTAGCACTGGTGGGATGTTACGGTCGTAGATGGGAACGTGGTAAGATCTCTTCTCCCAAGAGGTGAGATGTTTTCCAGTTGGGCGAAGCGTGTTTACGTCTCGGGCTGCGGAAATGAGTTGAATGGTTGGGTTTTAGGTAATTCAGAATTACTGAAAATGTTGTTACATAACTTTACGATGACCATGAAAATATGTATCAATTTATAAGATGAAAAATTAAGATAGAAATGAAATTCGTGGCTTTACAACAGCGAATGGTCTTCGCAAATTGGAGTTAGAAACCTTCAATTGAGTGAAAAAATAAAAATGAAATGTCCGTTTGTTACATGTCAACGCTTTTTTAACAATGAATCCATCACAGTGTGAAATAATAATATTGAATCAGACATATGTTTGTGTATTTTTGTGGGTAAATTTTATTCACAATGAATACTTGACGATATTAGTTGAGCCCTGGCTAATTCTGAATTAGTATCTAGCACATATGGCAATAAAATCAATCAAGCCTACGGAATCAGTCATATGACGCACAGGGCGTAAGAAGAATTATACAATTTTCAGGGTATGGCGAATATTTGATGATTTATTGTGTTTGATATTAGTTATTAGTTTAGTTAATATCAATTAATATCACTAATATATTATTAGTTTAGTTAATGAGTTAGTTATTACAGGGATTACTGTTTGTTCTTCCAATCGCTCTCCCTAAGCACTAGACCTAGAGGAAGAAAGACGACTACAATGTTGGGTGGGCAGTATAGATTCCTCATATATATATTAGTTGAAGATAAGTACAAATCGAAATTATTGAATGCAATGAATGCAAAACATAACAGTGTCTAGTAATTGCATAAATTCATATTTGCATGTGCGGAAATTTTCTAAAGGTTAACCAACCAAATAATTGAAAATTTCTTCAAAGTCGATTCATTATTCTCGGAGTTTCATCCAGTATTTGTTTTTCGTATGCGCAATAGTTAGGTACCTATTATTCAAGCAAATGCGAGAAAATACGAGGGAAATTACCCTGGACCCAACAACTTCTCGAGTTTGAACGAAATCGCGCATCGTACCCACACAGACTACTATTATTCCCGGCAATGAAATTTATTGGGGACCGTCTAGGAGCTAAACCGCACAATCCTCGAAAATTTCAATAAAATCGATATATTAGTCTCGGAGTTTTGTCTGTCAATCAAATTTAGTTTTGCGCTACTAGTGCTTTAGTTATTACGCCACCAATCGCGATATAATTCATAGAGAATTTTCCTGGAACATATACCCATCTACTCCCCGAGTTTGAACGAAATCGGACGAATAGATGTTAGGAAATCGACGTCATAATATTTTAACGTTTGCACACGCGCAAAGACTAATATTGATGTGACGCAATAAAAGTTATAGGGACCGTCAGGAAGCTTACCCGCACTATCTCTGAAAATTTCATCAAAACCGATCCATTAGACTCGTTTTGCCTGTGTCAATCAATATTAATTTCACTCATGCGCAATGGTTATTACGATACCAATCGCGATATTATTAATAGAGCATTTTTCTAGATCATGTACCAAACTACCTATCGAGTTTGAACAAAATAGGAATAACAGATGATGGGAAATCGCGCATGCGTTGAGGCTAATGTTATTCCTACGCCATTGAAAATTATAGGTGACCATGTAGGAGCTTACCTTCACAATCTCTGAAAATTTCATCGAAATCCAATTGAAACTTGGTATAGTTTTGGGCGTGACAAGGATTTACCACAGACAGACAGACGGACACAAATCAAAAATTGATCAGCAAGCTCTGAAACGCAAATAGCAAGTGGAAATTTCGATTTTGGAGGATACAAATTTTTTCGACTTCTTTCACGAAAAAAGCTTCCCTACCTTCGGTAGAGAGGAAGCAAAATAACGTCAACGTGTCTGTGAATGAGAATCCGTGAGAACATAATGATTATATCACATCTCCTTATGAACATTAGCGTCACCTATAGACGGACTAGCGAAGTGTATGTAGATAGATACTCGTACTTTATTTTGTGTGATAACATTTCATTCGGTATGTAATTATATTTAGATTTGTGCTCTAGACTGCGTTCGATAATTACCTTATGCCCTGTGATCTGTCTAAAAGGGCTATCTAATACAGAAATAGTAAACCTTCTTGCAATAATTTGCAGCTTTTTTGGTTTGCGAGCTTATGTTTTCTGGAATATTATCTAGGCCAAGCCATGTAAATCGTTCATTGTTCTCGATTTTTCACATAAATGCCCGTAGTTTAAATTTTACTTCTTCATTTCCCTAATCTATAACTTACATTTTAAGCTGTAATTACTCAAGATTGGAACAACGAACATATTGGAAGTCTTTTGCCAATACTCGTGGATAAGACTGACAAAATAGAACCAACCACATAAGTGATTTTTTTTTTCTATCCAATTCGAACTTTTTCGTTGAACTTATTTGATATGTATCCACTCTGTGACATCCGCAAAACGGATTTTAATTTTGAAAGTTTTGAGAAATTTTATTGTTATTATTTTTCATTTCGGAAGGCTCTGCAATTGCCTACGGAAATTGCTAATAAGATGCAGATCTTAGGCATCTATCCAGAAGGCACACTCTTAAGAATCGGAACTGTATTAGAAGAAAAAGCGTGACCCAGGTTTTTTTTTTTAAATGTTGTAGGTATCTGTTCTGCTCTACACTAAGTGATAGCAAAGACGTCTCAGAGGACCATCGGAGACTTTTTTCTTAGTTAGGTACGGAAACATATATACTTTTTCCCAAGAAATCCAAATGTATCGCATGATTCAGCGAAGATACGCCTACCTACTTACCAACTTTCCTCGTTATTCTTTTCGGTAGTTGCCAAGTTGACGTGAAGTGGTTCCAAGGCTCAATTCTCGTAACACCAGGAAGCAGATGACCTCTATCATCAGCTATGACTTTCGTGTGACCGCGTCTCGCTCGGGGTCTTTCGTGCGGATATTTCTTAGGAACTTGCCAGTTTCCAAGCCTCTCGGGTTGAAAGTTCTTCTCAAACTGTAACAAATTAGTGCATCGAAGAGTTTAGGGTTGTTTATCTTATTATAATGAATTATTGATGAAAGGAAAATTTGATTGAAAATTTCCTTTGATTTGAAGACTGGACAGGCAGGGAACTCATTCATTGTGGATGCAAGTGTTGTTAAACTAATTAGCATATATATATAACGATAATGCATTTCATCAGTTTCTATTCGAAGAGTTCGTATCTTAGGAATCATAATATATGCTTCATGTCGACTAGACTAAATCAAATTAGGTGCCAAACGTCGATACTCACATTGGGTATGAAATTAAAATTGTTCTATTTTCAGCGTATAATATGAGACAGGTAGGTAACATATAGAATATAGAGATTAGAAATGCCTTTATAAGAATTATTAAATACTATATTAATAAGAGCATTTTCACATTTTAAATGATGATCTACATGAATAGTGATTTTGTTTTATTTATTTATTTTATTATTATTATCATTTTTTAATGAGTTATATTGTGTGATGTATGTGATGAGCGAACTCCATTATACAGTAGGTACCTACTACTGAATCTTGTAGATGAATGAATCTTGCAGGCGAAAGGTGTGAACACCTACTTCAATGTAGTTACAGATCTGGTAGTGGGGAAAGGGATTTCACGGTGGTGCAAGAGAAATCACGTTATGAGACTTAAAATGGGTCTTTTAACACATTTTGCCACCCGCTGAGCACCATATGCCGGCAACCTCCGGGAGACCAAGTACGTGACGAGGGTGAGTCGTTCGTTTTCACGCTTCCTCGGTGACCTCACTAATTTACAGTGGATGGGAAGTCTAGGGCTGGTAAAGAGGGTTCGGAATAGTGGAACCTTATTGAGAGCAATACATATGGGGCCGAAGTATGTCGGCAACGTTCAGTCGTCTTCGGGTCTACTAGCGATATACTCGATGCACATTATTTATTCACTCGCACTTGTACCGAGGACGGTTAGGCCGCTATTCGGGGGTGGTCTTTTCAAATATTTTAGAGAAAAGGTTATTGCAAGGGCTATCAAGTTTCCAAACTTCGTTTCTGGCTCGCCATACCATACCAAACAATTCTAAAAGAGAAAATTTCTTGCCACCAATTGATATAGACCTTGATCTGGACGTAGAAATCTTGCACGGCGGTGCGTTATCACTCACCCTTGCCCTCATCCGAGCAATGCCGAATTAGAAACAAAGCTCTTTGATAGTGGTGATGTAGTCCACCCGTTTCGACACCCAACCGCTGGATGACAAGGAGCCTGCAATCTGCTTAAAAATCGCATCATGTCGTAGAATATGTTCATCATGAGTCCAAGGACACTGCAGCACCACGTGGTGCAGGTTCTCATTTTTACGACGGCAGGCAGGGCACCAGAGTGTCCACTGTCCCGCGACCAGCCGGACGGTGTGAAAATGGCAATAGTTGCGGGCCCTCATGCCCTCTGACGCACATTCTACCCACTGGGAAGACCTGGACGATTCAGAGCACTGACGGAGTGCGGAACACACACACACGCACACACACACGCACACGCGCACACACACACACACACCTTTGGTTTTTTCACTGATTTGTTCTTAGAATGGTCTGAAACGGATTTGTATTGTTTTTGCCCCTTTTTTCATTCTTCATTGAAAGCAGAACCGATTAGTGTCAAAGGGCCACCGATCGGATCGTGTATTACATACAAGCAACGCACAATCGGAAACGGATATAATCCAATTTGTTAGAACTTGAAAATGTATGACAGTGAATTAATTACATATATTTAGGTGACATTTTAAATTTTTGTTTTGTTTTACATTTTAATCATTTACCAGATGATAAAATATACGATGTTTCAGTCAGTGACATAGGTATTGTACATAAGTATGTATGATTAAACATGAAAACAACGAGACAGCTCATAGTTGCGATGGATTCAGTAAATCTAGAAGATTGTTTACAAGCTGCAATTCTCTTACTACTTGATTTATAATATTACACAGACATAGTGTGACAAGATTAATTGGGACAGCAACTTTACAATCCTTATTTCAATATTGCGCGTTTAGTCAAACGAGGGTTGATTCCAAACCAAACAGACACGCACTGGGTCCATTGTTTGCTTGACGGTAGTTATGTAAAAGTTTTGCATACAAATAGCTCGGGAGGCTCGAGGAACAGGTGCCACCCCTCTGCGGCGGTAATAACTCACGGTGGATTAACTTTACGGGTTTCCACCCTTCACCGCTCGTTCTTCAACCCCATTGCCAGCGACCCATTAGCCTTCGGATCAACAACGGTATTCGAAGGCAGGGAGGGGGGAGGAGGGGGGTGCCGGGTGCGTGCTGGTGGTTTGTGAGATGTGAGTTGGTTTTCATATCAGCATCGGCAAAGAGCGAATGAAGTAAAATTTTGAGAATAACTGATGAGAAACGAATTAATCTGTCATGTTGGGTGTTGGACATAACTTCCTCATAAGAATTTTTTCGATACGGGAACATCGTCAAGAATTGATTTGACAAGATTTTTGCTTACAACCGAGGCTTGGCAACATAACGTAAAAGCCTACAAAAATCGTATGGTTTGGTGAGGCAGTTAGTTTCGATTATCAGTTTGGTTAATTACAATAAATTATCGGCAGCTAATGACCCACCTGGTTAAGGTGCGGCTTGAACCACTAAATAATAAAAATTAAAAATAATAATACAATAAATTATGCAAATTTATTCATGAATTCTGAAGCAATTCCCCGTCTACCAAAGTAGAGAGATAAAAATGCCAAAACAATAGGTAGCAACCGTAAATCTATGCTTGTACCTTCAAGATAATTTCGTTTCACCGGTTCTTCAGGCCTGTATAAATATAGTGGGAACTCGATATTAGGAGCATCATATGAAAACAAATTCGAATTACTGAGGATTTATTAATAGTTCTGAATTGTGCGTACCAACTACATACGTAAATTTAATCAGATAAGGACTGTAGGTACATTTATGAATTTGGGTAAAATTATGTATTCATTTATTTTCAATTCTAGAAACATCAGTAATTTTTCGTATTAAATCTAAAGGGTTATTTCTGTAAGATAGTAAAATTATCATTTACATACCTTTCAGAGGAGTCCGTCGTCACTAGCAAGTCGAGCACCGTAGGCGAGCGCTTTCGATGTTAGACCGTCGAAACAGTAATCACCAGTACTCGACTCGCTAGTGGCGATTAATGGTATCATTTTTGTTTTAGTTGAACCTTGTGACGAATACCATCAATTGCGTGTTCTAATGATGAAAATTTCAAAAACCAACACGAATTTATTTGCCTAAGAAGTTGTAAATAAAGCCCACAAAAACAAATTGTTTGATTAGTTGTTTAGTTAAACTCAAGGTGAATCATCCCAGAGCTGATTTGCGCATTCTCTGTAACTTTCACCAACAAAGTCCGGTGACAATTGAAAGAATCGAGCGTATTTTCAGTATATTATCAAGCAAATTTTCGCAAATGATCGTGTTCTATTATGCCTAGTTGTTTTGAAAGTTGAGCTCTTTTAGTGCAAAGAAATGGTTAACTGCCAATTTTATGTCAAAACTCATTCTAAATAATATCGTGCCGTTTAAAAAAATGTTCTTAATTTTTAGCTTTTTCGCAACTTCATCAATTTTTAGCAAATATTATTAACATTCAAGTACATTTTTGACATTTCATGTCTTTGCTATGGCACACAACCAAATTTTCGTTATGTTACGTTACGTTACGTTACTCAATGATTTCTGATGATTTCCGCCTACAACCGAGTCGTTGCTAGGGAAATGGTACTTCGTCATTTTTCATCCCACAAAATTCGTTGACCATTCGTTCGAAAGCTCTCGATTTATCCAAACCATATTATATTAACTACTGCGAAGTGCGTGGCCAACAAGCTGAGTTATGAGCATGATTATATGAATAATTGTTTACACACAGGTGATCATTTTCAATTATTGATACTGTGAACATGATTGCAACTGCTTGTTAATATCTGATGATTTCATTGAGCTGGTGTTTCGATGATATGATTCATAGCAGGTGATCCGAATATTGCGAGAACGGTTTGATTTGTGAAGTGGTGATTAAATCATTTTAATAGATAATTTCTATACTTTACACTCTAGGAAGCTGTAATTTCGTAGCCTCTTTAGGACATTTACTTGACGATGCCCAGGGTCCGGATCAGCTGAGTGGCTCTTAGAGCTTGCATACGAGTCTGCAACACATACGAGTCTGCAACTAAAGATATGAAATGTCCCAATGTGTTGCAGACTCGTATGCAAGCGTTTTTATTTGTATTTTCATCTTTAATCAAAAATGTACTTTGTTCATTTAATTTCATCGTGAGTTTTGTCCTGTTTTGTTTTTTCAGTATGATTTTGTGCTTACAGTTTTTAATGTTCTGGCAGATTAAGGTTGTTTTGGCAATTGTCACATATTTTGAGTAATTTTTATAAATCTGGGCAATATAATGTGCTAAAAAAGTGCTGGCCGACGAATTCATCCTTTCATTTGGAAAGATGGATTTTTAGGCGGAGAATATAATATATACCTACCTAAGTGCTAAATTCTAGGATTCTCTTCAGAATACCTCAATACGGATTTCGATTTGAAAAATTTTCGAAAATTTTGATTATAAAATTTTTAGAGCCTCAATAAGGATTTCAATTAAAAAAATTACCGAAAATTTTGATTTTAAAATTTTTAGAGCCATTGGGATACAGCTTCATTTTCTACGAAAATTCGCTAAAAATGCACATGGTAAAAATAAATACAAAATTGTTGCGCATTCAAGAGACCAGCTTTGGTCTTATTGGGATGTAACATGATGGCGTCTTCTATAACTAGTCGCACAACCCTTGAACCCCTTGATTCAGATCACTCGTTTTCACAACCTGGGCTGAATAAGGGGGGTTTGACCAACTCCGCCAGAAGCATGGCCAACTCCGCCAGTGTTCAACTCTGCCCATTCTAATCTCATTACCAACTCCGCCAGGAAAAGTAAAAGTCATCTTAGTAAGTAGGTACACGATTCGTACAAGAAGTATATTTGAAAAAATCGAAACACAAATGTCAGTAGGTATATAAGTTATAAAAATATAATATATTGAATACATTCAAAATCGTAAGTTCAATCCAAACAGATCAAGTCTATAAAGGCACATTTTATTCGATTATAACGTAGGTACATTTTCTGAATTTCCCGAGTTGTGTTTATCTTTACGGTAGTGACGGGACGCACATTGCAAGAAGTACAATCTGTGGACATTACCCTGGCGATAATTTAGTATCAACTGGTCAAGTATCTTTTTTTGTTGTCGAAAAGCATAGCCAGAAGAAAGTTTTAGGGCGTCGGATCCGTTCATTATAGTTATTGTGTCAATTTCCAATTTTTTTAAATGCGTCTAAAAAAAACCAAAAATATTGGGATGAGCACTGCAAAACAAAGCATTAAATTTTCGGTGGAAAGATTCTCACATATTACTTGTTTTCGCAGACGCCACCTCGTCTGGAGCCCATGAGCGTGGAGGAAATTTGGCATTTTCTTCTATGTAGTTATCGACCAAATAATCTGCATGCTGTTCAACTCGATGATCTCGCGGCATGATTGATATCAGGTTCTCAACGATTATTATTCTCGAAAATAACAATTTGTCTACCGCGTTGGGATTCTGATAAAGTAAAGTAAGTTCAAAGTGCCATCGCGTAAGATTCGGTAAGAGTCGGTAGCTTCATATTTGAGCTGATAAAACAACCCTGGGTACTTTTCCGTTATACCCCCCCAGTCAGTATGTCTTCAACACGCCCGCCCGCCCGATGTTTCTAGGCATTACTTCTTACTTAGATTATGTTATGTTATGAATGTTTGAGATGCGAGCATCCAGACCGCCAAAGTATACACATCATTCTGACCTACATGTCCAACTAATCTGTATTTTTACTAAGGGATTGATTACTTGATGTTATGTAATTTTGAGATGCGAGCATCCAGACCACCAACCTATACACAGCATTCTGAGCAACTTGTGCGAATTCATGAGGAGGCACTCAACCCACAACCACGCCAATGTGGCACGTCTAATTAATCCTACTAACAGCTGAGGACCCTCGAAATTAGAAATCGATCCAACCACCAACTAATCGAAAAACTCTACAACCATTTTTGGTGCCAGGACATCAATCTGGTTTACAGTGCCAGATTTAATATGTTCTATAGGAGGATAGCGGACTATTCAGGTAGGCAGAAGTACTTGGGACTCATTCAAAATGTCCAGATTGAGAGAGGGTTGTGCCAGTTGCGTCTGTCTTCAAAGTTTTTTGTAACTGTTTATTATAGAGGTACTTCTCATAAGTTTAGAAGCGAGAGCTTATGCAATGTGAAAGAAGCTGACACCCTCTGCCATTTATGTCTATGTAAGGCAATTCATTGCGAAATACATCTGTGGGCTCCCAGTGGTTGAGGATGAGGATCGTCTGGCTAATTTGCTCGATTTTGGTGATGATAGGGAGAAAATGTTAAATTTATTTCACTTTGTTACTAGTGCACTAGCACTTCGATCAATGGCGCTCACCGAATAGGTGTCTGGTATGTAGAGCATTAGCATTGTATAGTGTACAACAGGATAGGCTTGTTGTGGATATTGTACGAGTACCACTGGTATAGCGTGGATGTTATGGATTCATAACGGATTATTATTATTTATATTAATTTCATATCGATGACCTCGTTTATTTTGCATGTACTTCATTAAGCTGTAATGCCCTGTTAACTAGATTAGGAAGAAGATATTTGACTTATTTCTTAGCTATTATACATTTTTCTAATGATAATGAGTAAGTGGACCTGAACTCTTTGTAATAATCATTGATTTAATACAATAAACAACTTACTACTACTACTACGTCTAATTAATCCGATTGGCGGATGTGGTTGCTTCCCGACTAGGGAAAAATAAAATCAAGATTAGGTATACGTTTTGTAATTTGATATCGATACCAAGTATAAGAACAAAATAGTTGATTTATTATGATTCTTAAAAAGAAGAAAAAAGGGGATAGTAGGCGTGACTGTTTACTACTAAAAAACACCGAGGGTGCCGGTACCAATTTATCAACGCCTCCCTTCAAGACAAGAAGGGGGTGGTTTATTTTCAATTACAATGAGACCCTTCCTCTAACTCTACAAAGGACCCTGTGTTCCTCTCCCTTCCTCTCACTGCACAAGGGCGATTCCCCGCGGTGGCCGTAATCCCGAGTAGATTGAGACACGCCTATCAGTTCCAAGAGCCGCCAACTGTTTTGCCCCCGTTACACTTGTGTCTCTCTGAGCTGCATCCACCCTCTGGAGACGCGTTATAAATCACTTCGCGGTCCTATTTTTATGGTAATAGTTTAGGAATCTGCGAGGGATGAACCAGATATATGTACATAATTGTTAACCCGCAGCCCATGCTGGGATTTTTTAAGGGCATTGTTTGGATGTTGGATGGAGAGATTGAACTTATTCTACCATAATCAAAAGATGAAGTATTCATGCAGTCCACGAGCGCAAATATGTCCTATCTTTGAACGAAGAATCCTCACATTTATTTAGAATGAAAGACATGCTCTAGAACTTCCTGTCACAGGAATTAGTGAGAGACAAAAGTGAAGTGGAAGGGTATGAGACTAGATTTCGAGACGGAGAGAGAAGTCCAAAGCAATTCGCCGTGTGCTTTACGCTTCACTGTAATGGCCTACCACACTGAAGAATTCAGCTCCACAATAGTATTAAAATGCCTCACTTCATCGAGATGAGAGTAGCAACCTGTGGCGGCTCCTGTGATTATGGTTAACAAGTCATCTACCTTAGAGTTCAGATGAACATTCAACCGCAAACATTCTGGCTGTTCGAAGTGATGAAAGCTTAGCACCTGCTCATGAAGTGAGTGGATACTTACATATTTTCTTTCCTTTAGGTGAGAGAGCACATAGTTCTTACAAGAGCTACGTAGTTCCTACGTATCGGCGAGTAAATACAAAGAATGTAGTAAATGCGTCGTCGAACAGCTTCACTTCACTCGTGCAAGCTGAGACTGCAACTCCCTAAAGTGAACCAGTATCGGCTTCAACATATGTTGAGGTCAGGACACACCCATCCTAGTGGCAAGGCATTCATCTTGTCTAAACCAGACCAGTCACCAGACCATTTGAGGCAACTTTAGGCCAAAAACTGATAGTGATTAAGAATTAAACCGTTTATTTTATTTTATTTTACGGTTTAAATGTAAGATAACGTAACAAAAGTAGACCTTTCTGTTCTCAATTTCGTTTTTATTACTCTTATTACCGCAACGTTTCTCCCCAGAAACAATAAATACTGAAAATATAGAGTTATCCAATAATATTCAATTTTAACATACATTGCTTAACAAACATGGTGACGCAACTATGAATAAGAGTAATGAATTCTAAATTGAGTACAGTAAGGTACATTTTCGTTTTACGTTAATTAAGAATGAACCATTTCATATTGAGGCAACTATCCTGATTTCGTTGAATATGAATGCAGGAAACTACTTATTTCAATTATTCCCTTTGTAAACCCCCAAGTATTTATTTGCACTCTAGTTACGATCAGTTTATAGTTGAATTTCAATGCGAGGTTTTTTAACAAACAATCGGTACTATACACTGCTTTCAAACCTTATATATATTCATTATGCGGATCTCGTCCACAATAAATTGGCACGATATTCTGTAGTAATGATAATAGTTATACATAAATTATTTAGGCTTAGGCTTTCCCAACACTTCGAAAGGCTATCAAGAATTTGAGGACGTGACGTGAAACAATTATCTACGCAACCCCTCAACCATGAATCCCCCCCCCCACCCAAATAAAAACCAACCCCCACACAACTCATCCCTCAACTCATGAATCCAAACCAAAAGCAAATCATTGCCTGTGAGTGACTTGTTGTGTAACTTCTGAGTCCAGAAAAACTTTCAACAAGACAGCTCTTAATGCATGTCTACCAAAATTTGCATCACGTTTTAATGTCTAACATGCTGTTCCCGGGACCTAACAAGTGAAAATGTCACAAAAATGTTACGAAGAAAACGGGACTAAAGTAGCGGTGGATCTAATTTTTTTGCTATTCAACCTATGAAGCTGAAATTTGCAATGGAGAACCCATCGGACGTCCAGGAACGAATCATGAAGTCTAAAGCCACCCAAATAATCTGAGAGAGATCCGGAGCTAGGTTCTTTGCTATTCAACCTATAAAGCTGAAAGAAATGGAGTGTGTTTCATGTTCCTTCAATGTTTAGGAGGCTGAAGATGAAAGCAAAAGGGGTCTGGGGTCTCCCCAGCGGGGTCAAGGACGGAACCTTAAGCGATGCATTTACGATGCACCCTAGTAAAGAATAAGCTGAGTGAGATAAACCCTCTCCTGTTCATCCTGGGAACTTTAAATTGAAGAGGCAGCCACTAGGGGACATCAGGAAACCAATAAAATTACGGCCATTTCAAAACATGGTAAAAACCATCAATTGTTTCTTACACGTTATCCTGCAAAGTATAATAATCTGCCAGATAATCAGCTGTATTTAAAAATTTCAGTTACCTTTCGGTTTTTGGTATTTTTCTGTTTGCCTTCTGCTTTCTCTTTTGCCAGACGCCGTTCATTAGCTACGAACTCGCGAATGAACTTATTTCTTTTCACATGTCTATCATCGAAATCGAATATCATCACTCGATTCGACCTATCATGGTTTCCCTATTTTCAAGAATGTACCATTGCATGTATTTATCGTAGATGTTCCTCAACCAAAATCTCTTCCAAATAACAGGCACGTAGACTTCAGTGTTGAATTTCATTTGGAAATACGGTTTCAGTGATTTTAATTTACCACTTTCCCAGCCCTTCTTATTCCGTGTTTAGGTTACCGCCGAATTCCAAAATACAGGATGTCTACAGAAATTATGGGACAAACTCAGGGAACCAATTTTGGAGCTCATTTCTGATCGAAAGTTGCTCATAGAGATTTCTTTTTAAACGCTTTGTTTTCAAGTTATTCAATTTTTAAGATTTTTTCCGTGTTTTGTACTTCATGACATTAAAACGGTCATAATCCCCTAGAATCACAGTCAACTCAAAACTAAGAACACCTTTGGAAAGACCGTTAAATTTTCTATAACCCTGATATAACGTAAAGTTGTTTTAGTTAGTTTTAATTGGTTTAAAAAAAAGGCCAATCTACAAAATTAGAAAAAAATATTTAAAATCGACGTTTTTTCTACCATACCTCACGAATTTTTAGTTTATTTTTCATGCTCAATTTCATGTGTTCTTACGGGTAAAACTAGATAGTTAAAGTGTAAAACTCGTTTATAACATAGAGAGATTTGCATGTGTTACCATTCGATTAAGCGTGAAAAAATGCGTAGAAACCGGCCCCGAACTCGCATTTTTAAAGAGGGTCATTTTTCACTAAAACCCTCGATTTCGTAGAAAAAAAAACCCCCAATATCAGCATACGAACATATTTTCTATTCCAATTAGCAAAGTAAAAGTGAAATAGACTATACCGTTCAAGAGCTGACATTTTGAGGACGTTTTTTACGAAGAGTGCACGCCGATAAATTCCCAAACCGGTAGCAGAAAAACGGAAGGAAAAACGTCGATTTTAAATATTTTTTCTAATTTTGTACTTTAGCCTTTTTTTTACCAATTAAAACTAACTAAAACAACTTCAGTTTATATTAGGGTTATAGAAAATGTAACGGTCTTTCCAAAGGTGTTCTTAGGGGAGTTATGGCCGTTTTCATGTTATAAAGTACAAAACACGAAAAAATAACTTAAAAATTGAATAACTTGAAAACAAAGCGTTTAAAAAGAAATCTCTTTGAGCAACTTTCGATCAGAAATGAGCTCTAGAATTGATTCTTCGGGTTTGTCCCATAATTTCTGTAGACACCGTGTATATGTTATGGAGCACTTTGTAATCTCAGAATCACATTCTGGGCGAACCGGTTCCTCGTTAATTAAATTATTAAAATTTCAATTGGCATGGAAAAATAGTTTAGGTAGAAGAATAAGAATCTGTTAAAATCTTCTTGAAAAGAGGAGGAGAAACTCGAAAAAAGAAGGCTAGAAACCGAAGACAACTCGGTCGCGTCTCAAACGAAACTGAGGTCTAAAACGGCTTATCTCCGATCGGAACTGCTGCTTCCCCTTGTTTCCAGTTATTTATAGAAGATACGGAAAACTTTTACCAATACTTCATCCGTTCGCAGGATACTTAATGGGAACACAAAATTCGGCATGTTTGCATGCCTTGTTACATAACGAAATGTTTCCTCGACCTAACAGGAAATCTCGGTTGGGGGAATGTCGGGGAAGGCGTATTCATCAATATCCGCTGAAACGCGGAATATGCCACGAAAGCCTATTCGTTTCATGAAGTCCTACCCCAGTTTAGAAAAAGATTTTTGCTGAACGACGTTTGAGTTTATTACTGAGCGACTTCGACTAGGGGGTTCTCCTAGGTCACATTATTTGAGAGTAAAATGGGTTCTGCCATGCAAGAAGATTGACAATGTCGAACGGTAAAACACGACATCGATGGTTTAGTATAATGAGATACGTATTATGAAAGCTCTTTCTCCCAGGTCAGTGGATGTCATACTCCCTTGAGACCCAACCGAATTCTTGCTGTCCGAGCCGATCAAGATTAATAACGTAGAATCCACTAGATCACGCACATGCACGATTCGTAGATTCTTTTAATCCTGACCATAGATAAGGCAATGAGCGTTACCCAAGTATTTTTGACATTTTATGTCTTTACTTTGGCACATAAACGAAAAAAGCGTTAAACAACTTGGTTGTACGTGAAAATCAAAAGAAAAGAAACGCTTGCATACGAGTCTGCAACACATACGAGTCTGCACCTAAAGACTAAAATTTCTTTAGGTGCAGACTCGTATGTTGCAGACTCGTATGCTAGCTCTAAGAGCCACTCAGCTGATCCGGACCCTGGGCATCGTCACGTAAACGTCCTAAAGAGGCCACATACGAAATTACAGCTTCCTAGGGAACAGGGGTGGCCGGTAAGGGGGGTAATCGGGACATTGCCCCAGTACTTTTGGGGAAAAAGTAACAAACTGGAATGAAGACTTTACAAACAACTCATCGTTTGAAATTAGAACGAAAAACGCAGCGTGTCGCTCCATGCTGTGGCTCCAAGGTGGATGCTAGAATGAATAGGTTTACGCTCTATCCAAGGATGTTTAAGATCCATCTACCAGCCAAAAAGTACGTAGATTGCGATAATATCACTCTATCGAGAGAGAAATTTCGTCGATTTGGGTTAGACTGTGAAGGGAAATTACAGGGAAATAAAGGGCAAGGAACGGGAAATAAATGGCAAGGAACGGGAAAGAGAGGTCATAAAGGGATATTTCTGATGATATTTGGGGTTTTGCCCCAGACAGTGTTTCCACTTTTCTAAAGACCGTAGAATGAAATTTACGTCATGAGTGGCTTCCACTAGAGGAGGTTCAGTTAATTCCATTAGCCAAACTGATTTCTTCTGGTCACTCCATGCTAAGAGTTCCCTGTTGAGAAATGTTCAATAGTTGGCACGTTGGTAGTAGTGTTTTGTTGTCTCTGCAGGTAATTTATTATGTTTCTTTAAGTTTGTTCGGGCTTGTGGTTGTTCCCAAGAGTTTACTCTAAAGTAAAGTCGGTATTATAGCTTTGTGTTATGAGTACCTATTTTCATTCAGTCCTACGTTGTTGAGTACGTCTTTTTGTAGTAAAGTCCTTTGTATTTTCGGTCGAGTTGGAGTGCGTTGTTTTATGTGTAGAGCTTCATAACTCTTTTCCGTCGGTAGTTACGACAAGATTTTGGCATCCCTTGTGGGGAATGAAGAAGAAGCAACGATCACTTTGAATAGAATTCGCACCGAAGGATGACATTCATCGACGGATTTACGTATGAAGTTTAGTCAGGTACTGATTTTGACATTTTTATTTAGTTGATATTTCTTCATCATGAAGGATCGATAGAAGAGGTTAACTTGAGCATTTCCTAGCAATTTCAACATAATCCTATCATTAGTAGCTATTGCGCACGCGCGGATGTGTATTCCTTTATAAACGCGAATAATTTCAACAGTTGTCAACTGATTTTGATGAAATTTTCAGGAAATGTGCGGGTTAGGCTGTAAATGGTCCACTACTAATTCCATACTTCTCAAATCATTACTCCATTTAGCGCATGCGCAAACGTAAATTTC
The DNA here is from genome assembly GCA_030762985.1 of Adelphocoris suturalis. Taxonomy (NCBI): domain Eukaryota; kingdom Metazoa; phylum Arthropoda; class Insecta; order Hemiptera; family Miridae; genus Adelphocoris; species Adelphocoris suturalis. Next base: position 14,999,616 of record CM061050.1, read on the forward strand.
TTTATTTTTTACTGCCCTGAAGTTGTATGCATATTCAAAATCGAATCTTTGCCCCAGTGCCACGAGCTGTGATATCTAGATAGAGAAAAATTCTTACCGGATACACGTTTAGAACGGAACCCTTAAGGAGGGACCAAAATTTAGATTTTTGAAATTTCAATTTTAAATTCTAGGAGGGACCTAGTCGTCCAATCCCGGCCGAATTTGGTGCATAGTTGGGGGCGATGGTTTAATCATTCAATGTTAATTTCAACATTATTGTATCATTATTAGCGCCTGCGCATGTGCGAATATGTTCTCCGAGAACAAGGTCTAGTTTTCTTAAGATTTTTATTACATTTTCTGGGAATTTGTGGGTTAGGCTGGAAATTGTATCTACCCTACCGAATTCATTTTTCTCAAGTCATTACTCCATTCTGCGCATGCTCTAACGTAAATTACTTCAATCATCATTTTCCCGTTTTTTTTTTTGTTTTTTTTTCCAACATCTTTACAGTGAATCGTAAAATTGCGGGGTCTGGAACTGTAAGTGTGAACCCTTCTCAGAGGCTCGATGCACCATGTTCTGATCATATATAGCATTTTCAAGTCAAATGAAACCTTTTCCAAACCAAATGAACCCTTTTCCAAGTCAAATGAAACCTTTTCCAGACCAAATGAATCCATTTTCAAGTCAAACGAAACCTTTACCAAACACTGTTTATTCCTGTCAAGTAAACAATTTTTGAAGTGTTATAAATCACAATATCTTTTGGAATCAATCAGAATTTGGGAAAATTTTCAAGGAATAAGCCAGAAAGAAGACATCGGATCGGATATATTGGTGACTCCCGTTAATTATATCATCGGTTGCTCCTATTTCTCCGTGCGGGCGTGGCGAGTAGGTAGGTGTTCCTACTGAACTAAGGTGAGAACTACTTCGATAATCCTGTCTAAAATTCATTGAATTTTCATTTTGTCAGCTTCTTTCTACAATTCCTGCAGTTTGCGAGGTTTCACCTGACTTGGGTCATTTTCTCAAAAGGTTTGATTTGGTCTGGAAAAGGTTCCATTTGTCTTGGAAAATTCTTCATTTGGTTTGGAAAAGGTTTCATTTGGCTTGGAAATGCTATATTACAAACGGGGTTTAATAACTATAGACCAATGATCTGCGTAGAAGGGCTATCTAACACAGAAATAATAAACCATTGTGTAATAAGTTGCAGCATTGTTTTTTTTTTTTTTTTTTTTTTCGATTCCAATATTAAGTTAAATTGTGCAAAACACCTGCGAAATTTTGGAGTTGCCATTGGAAAGGGAGTGAAGAAAGGTCAGGAACAGCCAATCTAATAATTAGCGCTGCCCAAGCTGCCGTTCTAAACGGTTTTTAATGATTCTTTGTTGTTCGATCTCAGTGATTTTAATCTAGTTTTTCAGCAAACCATTAAATTTCCAGATTTGCAGTAGGAGGGGAGGGGGTAATACATTATCCTATTATAAGCGCTACCTACCGAAGTTATTATCTTTAACCAATTTTCGTGATTCATTCTTTGTTCGATCAGTAGTGTAGACCTGTATACTTACATTCGAACGGTCATTAAAATTGACGTCATCACGCGGGTGGCGTTTTTTTGCAAAGAAAACGCACGAGAGTAGCTGAGGGTATAAGCCTGTACACTTACATTCGAACAGTCATTAAAATTGACGTCATCACGCGGGAGGTGTTTTTTCGTCGCAAAGAAATGCATGCAAGAGTAGCGTTGATTTTAAGCTCCGGTCTATCCTAAAGCTTTTTCACTTGGAAATGCACGCAGTCATTAAAATTGACGTCATCACGTGGGAGGTGTTTTTTCGCAAAGAAACACACGAGAGTAGGGTAGGTTTTAAGCTCCAGGAGGTGAAAATGCATTGACGCGCACAGGTGGACCGCCAGGAAACGGGCGTATAAAAATCGCACAAGGCTCTTTTGGCCATGTGCGTTTTTCGTGCTTTTGGTAGTGAGGGGGGGGGGGGGGATTATAATATATGGTAAATTGTAAACTTACCGTACGATCGACGACAAGGTATGCTGCTGCCACAACGCTCTCGATCGACTATAGTAAGTATTTTAATCAGCTACAATATTAGTCTAGTAAGTATTATATATAAGGTTGGTCTATGGTAGTTGTGAAATAATAAATGCGGTAATTTTTTCAAGTTTTTATTGCACGAATCAATCAACTTAAATCCACGTACATTCAGGTTTGGATCTCTTCGCAGCATTAACAATAGCTGATCCAAAAGAGCCTTTGAGATTTTTATACGCTCGTTTCCTGGCGGTCCACCTGTGCTCGTCAATGCATTTTCACCTCCTGGAGCTTACAACCTACCTACGAAAAAACACCTCCCGCGTGATGACGTCAATTTTAATGACTGTTCGAATGTAAGTGTACAGGCTTATACCCTCAGCTACTCTCGTGCGTTTTCTTTGCGAAAAAACGCCACCCGCGTGATGACGTCAATTTTAATGACCGTTCGAATGTAAGTGTACAGGTCTACACTACTTCGATCCTAATTTGCGTCTAGTTGTGCATCAAACAATGGAAAATTTGGATACGTCACCGCGATCGAGGTAGGGTATAGCCGATCCTTTTAGGAGCTCCCCACGCTACAGTTCTCGACTGATTTTCGCCGTTCTTATTTGGTTCAATTAGGAATCCATTCCAATTATGCAACGAACCTTGGGAGTTTGAAATTTATTATTGGTGAGGTAAATGGAAATGGTAACTCCAATAAATCAGGATCTTTTGGTATGATAGCAGAGAAATGTTTCTTCCACGTTTATTTTGTACCATTTTGTTGTCGTGAACATTTAGTATGACTGTGAAAGTCAACCACATAATATATCCAGGAGTCAATGTGAATGAACAATCAATTATAGTTACACAAAAGTATCCTTCTATCTTCAATGATAAACAACTTTATTCAATGCCACCCACCTTATAACATCATACAAATAGAAAATATCGCTTTAGGCGATAAAAGCTTCAACTTACCTGCCATGCACAAGCAGTTACGATTGTTTGCAAACCTGAATGATTGATAGATCATGTGATTGATGGTCCTTTGCTCGATAACTCTTCGCTGAAACTACGGCAAAAAGGCGGACCCTTATATTCCAAACCCAAACATTTCAGTGATGATTTACCGATGAGTGGTTGGAAACTCTTGTGTTAATGATTTCATACAGCAGAATAACTAATAAAATGTTGAGACTTGGACACGAGTCCATTACTATCGTAAAGCAAAGTTGATGAGAAACTTATTATCAACCAATCATTACTTACCTTCTAAAAACAGAATTGCCTGATTACCTGAACATTATTCTGATATTTCTGGAAAAAATTAATTGCTTCTTAGCTGGAACCGTAAAAATGAATTGAAGCGTGGAAGTGCAAAATGGTCGAAGTGCCTTCTGCCGAATTTTTCAGCAGGCCAATTCAAACGCCTAGGCGTGAATGGTATTGAAGGAACATGGCTGAGTTGAAGAAAAATATCTTTCTCTGATAACCTATGATTAGAGGAACACTTGGACCAAGTTTATGGAGTAGTGTAGTTAGCACTGCAGCAGTAATAGACATTCAAAATTTTAGAAAGCAGAAACTATGTAAGTCCCCACACGTGTTACTTCAAAAGGGAGTTTGTGACATGGGCCGATTTGGTGTAGGAACTGTATAACGGTTCATATCACTGGCCTTGACACATAGACCTGTAAAATGCAGAAACACGACTTTCCTATTTTTTGGCAATTATACCCTTTTGCACTTCCACGCTTCAATTGAAGCTTTGACGGAATCCCGACTACGTCAAAACTAGGTATGTATAATAAACGGACACCATAGCTAAAACAGATGTTATTTGCAGAGTTTAAATTTCATCGAAGATTTCAGTTTTCATCATTTGAATAATATGATTGTTAAGTTACTAATATTACTATTGTTATTAGTGATAGTCCTCAAACAATAATTGACCGCGTATCATTACAAAAGGTCTGTATTGAACATCAGCACGACAATTTATATTTTAGCGAATTTTTGAAGAAAATTAAGCTATTGCTCTCGCCTCAAAATTTATAGAATGTGAATTTTTGAAAAAATTTTATGCAGAAATCCGTTTCAGGGTATTCTGAATCATATTCTGAAGTTTAACGCATTTTTTTATGTATGTATGTATGTGTATATATGTATGTATGTATGTATGTATGTATGTATATATGTATGTGTCATTACAGACGATAACTGTCCGTAGAATTGTGCTAGAAACTTCAAACAAATTTTAAAATGTTAAGGACACAAAACGAAAGTTCAGGTTTGTTGGCCAGCGTGATCGGATTACATCATCGGGTTGAAAGTTTCAAAAATGTAGTCAAAAATTTCAAAATAGCCTGTTTTTTGCGATTGTTGTGCGAAATAATTTTTTCAGCATACTAACATGTGGTATATTCGGAATCAGCGTAAAATTTCCTATAAGAATATGTATCAAGTTTTCAAAAATTTCAAAGTTGAAAAATCAGTCAAAAATCGAAATAATGCCGTTCGCTAGTTGTAATAAAATTTCTCTACACGATCAATAGCGACTGAAATGTCGAAGATTTCTTCAAAAATTCGCTCATGGGGTCATGCTGCATGACTGGACTTTTTTATCCACGTTGGGTTTGAACAATTCTTTTCAAGATCTTTCTTTTCTTATCTTACTTTGAGGCTCTCTAGGTATGACCTGATTTTATGTCATATCTACTGAGAGATCACTGAGAAAAAGTAGGTATCTACCAAATGAAGCACGAATAATTTCACGGAATCTCTCTCTCTCTCTCTCTCTCTCTCCCCAATCCTTGACAGTAAGTTTGAAACTTCCAAGGTTGCATAACAGGACTAAAATCTGGATGGAACGAATAATAAAATTTGTCACGGAAATCAAACGAATAAGGAAAAATATCAAGATTTATTGCAATTACCCCGTACATTCGCCCCCTTCTATAATGAAATTTGAAACTCCTGATATGCCTTTCGAAACTAGACCGAGTTCATAGTTTACAACATTTACAACAGGCGTGGACTCTTCGTGGACATATTGTAAGTAAAACTTAGAGTATACCTACCTAATATGAAATGTTACAAGCCATACTTTGTTAGCCATATACTGTTCACCCATTTTTCACATTCATGCTTTGTATTTTGTAGATCCCACGATTATGACCCAGACCCTGGGTGGAAACGTCGGGAAATAAAACATAAGTACCCCATGTCTAGTTTGGTCAATTCAAGAAAACCCTCGAATGTATATATAGGAGTAGTAAGTGGGTACGTTTGGACCAACTGAGAGAAAACTAACAGTAAAATATTTAAAGTGAAAACTAACAGTAAAATATTTAAAGTGAAAACTAACAGTAAAATATTTAAAGTGAAAACTAACAGTAAAATATTTAAAGTGAAAACTAACAGTAAAAACTTTTCAACACAAAACATCAGAACCAGTGACTTTTTCTTTTTGGGCGGTAAGTTAAAAGGATCTCTCTAATAAAAATAAAAAATGTCTCATCCATTTTTACAATTTTCACTTAAGCATATCGAATTCATTGAATGTTTCGCGTATATCGATAGAGATAGAGATATGAAAGTATACAGGTTTATTGAGCAACTAGTATACGGAGAAATCTCAGCTGATAAAATTGCAAATTTTAAAACACAGTTGAAAAATGTAGGGGTTGAAAATTTTGTAAATACCGTTAAGAAAACAATACCAGTATCTCCGAAAAAAGACGTGAAATATAAAAGGAAAAATATCAAAGAAAATATGTTGGAGAATTACGTTATTCGTAATAATCGAGATAAGAAATTTCTACAAGAGTTGAACGTAAAGATTTTTTTAAAGATGATCCCAGATAAAAATATAATTGTGGACGATGGTAATATTATCGATATAATATTACCTTGATTTCGTATTCACCTTTTGCAACTCCGTCAGTTCGTAGTATTCTGAGGGGTTAGTTAAAAGAACATCGATATAAAATTAAAGATAAATGAATTTAATTGACGTAGATAATTTTATATCAATGTTTTTACGTAAGAACATCGATATGTACAACTATTCAAAAAACAGAAAAAATATATTAAGCTCCATAGATTACACTAAACTAGGCGGTAGGATATACAACGACGTAAAAAAAGATTTGGCAATCATCGACGAATTACAATTTAGTGAACATATATTCTTGTTGTATAAAAAAAGAACTGCGTCTTTGATAAAAAATTTTTTATCCATTTTACAAACGCCTATACGCAAAAAGGAAAAAGACAAATGTAAAATATTAAATAACTATTTAAACGTCGTAAAAACTTGTATTCCGTATAATATTTTTGTAAAGTTAAACATTACTGATAAAACGTGTAACAAACTAAATTTAAATTACAGTAGAAATTTCTGCGAAAATTGTGAAAACGACGAGGATTTTATAAAAGAAAACGATATTTTAATTTGTAAAGTATGTTTTTCAGAAGTTATAGAAAAGATGTATTTTAATAATAGATCTTATAATGTCGCAGTAAAAAAATATAATTATGATCGTGTTAGTCACTTTAAAAAATGTATTCAAAAGTATCAAGGAAAACAATATACTTTTATAAACCCCACTATTTATTCAGACCTCGAGCGCTTATTGATATTTCATGGAATAATTAAAGACGAGCGAGAATCTAGGTCTAAAAAATTTGCAAACGTAAAAAAATCTCATATTATACATTTCTTAAAAGAACTCGGATATACTAAACATTATGACGATTATGTACTTATACACGCAAATTTAACTGGTCAAAAATTAAACGACATAAGTCATCTGGAAAACATTCTAGTCAAAGATTTTGAAAAATTTTCTGAAAAATATTCGTCTATATTTACAAACTCTGAAAGAAAAATTTTTATAAATACAAAGTTTATTTTATACAGACTGTTATTGAGACACAACCATAAATTAGACGAAGGAGATTTTCTTACATTAAAATCTCTTGATCGTAAAAATGAAACAGACAGAATTTGTAAAGCTATATTCGACTCTTTAGGGTGGGAATACAAAACTAAGTAATTTTTTAATGAACACTGCTCATTAAAAAATAAAATCTCCTTCATACCCCAGCATTCCGAACTTTAGCAAGCGTAAAAATTATCCTCAAACTGCTGCTTCAGTATAGCTTTACTCTCTTTATAATCCAATTTTCGAAGTTGATGTTCAGTAGCATTTTTAGGAACCTTAATCTTTTTTTTATTAAGGAATGCCTTTACTTCCTCCTTTGTACGGAGTGGTGGTTTACCATCGATACCCAATAAACGTTCTTTCAACAACATTTTACTAAATCTATACTCCTTCAATTCATGTAAAATATTATCTAGTGCGTCAAGGTTTTTTTCATAAAATTGAAATTCAGGTGTCTTTACAAACTTCCAGAAACCTCCATGTTTTTCACATAAATCTAATGCTTCGTCGTCTAAACCCATAGCTCTTTATTTATTATAGAAAATATTTTTTTCGAACCCACCTTTAAGAATTCATTGACAATGAGGGGTAAGTTAAAAGAAAGAAAAATAAACAATAATAAACATTTTATTTTACATCATAAAAGAATAACTAGAAACGCAGAGTCTTTTCAAGGTTTACACTCGAATCTTGAGACAGCTGGTTCATCCTCTTCAGAGTGTTTCTGTAGATAAGGCGTTCTTCGAGGAGCGCTTTTGGAGGGGGAAATCACGTCACAACCGTCCCGCGGTTTTGGAGGGGGAAATCTCAAAGATAAGGCGTTCTTCGAGGAGCGCTTTTGGAGGGGGAACTCATATTTTTAATCAGGCACATTTTATCTGTGATTCAAACTGGAGACCGAGGCGCTATTATCACGTCAGAGAATTACGTCACACCGTCCCGCGCTCCTGTAGATAAGGCGTTCTTCGAGGAGCGGATTGGGTGGGAGAACACGACCTTCTGGTTCAGATGCATTTCATTCCATCTCCCAAAATGTTTTATACTCAGGAATCTTTAACATGGTTTCCACTCGTAAAATAATTTTATAAAATGATGAGAAGTAAATGGAGAGTTTCTTCAGCTTTGGGTTTTTATAAACCATTTTGCCAACTGCCCTGAGTTTTCTTGCATATCCTTCAGAAATATTAAATTTTGCTTGCAAGTGTTCTTTCCAGGTGGTTGCAGAAGTATTTTTCTTGAAGTTCTCGAAATATTCATTGAGAAAGTAGCCGTATGCTGAATACAAATAAAAGAGCTTCGTCTTTTGCTTTTTTATGACAACATGAAGTTTAAGTAAATAATCTTCAACTTCACCAATGTTCGTCTTATCAGGAGGTCGTAAGTCTTCAGTATTTCGATCTGGTACGAGATGATTAAGTAAAAAAATATGCGTTTTTTCAGGAGGAATAGTCTTAAATGTTCTTGGAAGTTTTAATAATTCTTTATAATTAATACGCTTTACCACTGGCACTTGAATGTTTCCAACTGTTATCAATGTTCTTGCTGCTTCCAAACTTTCACAATTTTCCACTTTCTTGATAAAGTCTATACACTCACTGTGATACTTTTTATGACTCTGAAGTTCAAAAAAAAAAATCCTCTTCATCACCAAATGCAAACCTCATATAATCTTTAGGTTGAGACATTGTACACACAGCGTCACTTCTGAAAGGATAACTGAATGAGAACTGCGTATCGCCTCTTCCTTGACTCATATCGATTATGTAACCAGTTCATGATAATTTAGATTCACCGAACAGCCGATAGATTGTGTTTGAAGTTCTAATTCTTTAGTGTCTCGTTATTCGGAGTAGTTTTTATTGAGAATTCTCAATAAAAACATATTCACCCTACCCTAAACAAGTTTAAAATTCCTCTCGAATTATATTCTTCAACGGAATGTAGTTCAGAGTAACTTCTGAAACCAAAATTACGTAAGCAAAAGTGTTTTCTGGTGCATCATTTTCAAAATCCGCTCGTAAAACTATATTATTTTTTTGTCCAGTTATGGACTGTGGTTGTCTAGTCATATTCACACTGAATATTGGATAGCTCTCTTTGAAGAACTGAGGCTCATAATATGGATGGGATGAGTCATCTTGACATATTATTCTCTTGAAATCTGTAAACATGTCGTAAGCTAAGTTATATTGCTCTGAACTCCAATCTAAATTCAAAGGTTCTCGAGGAAAAATTTTCCCTGCTATTTCAAAACTAATATTTTTTACACTCAAATGATCAAATTTGGAATTATCTTTCTTTTGATTATTTTTTCTGTCAGTTTGGAAGACAACAAACCCCCAGATCGGATTCTGTAAATTTCTATAAATATCGGTAATATTATAAGTGATATAATTTTTAATGACACGTTTTTCAATACATTGCAATTTTTTAAAGTGAAACAAATAAGGAGCGGTACTAAGTTCAGCAATTAATTTATTTTTGGATTCACCCGTATATTCGATTATCGGGACTCGCAGGTAGAAAGTTTTAATTTCCACTTTTCCCTCCACAGCTTCAACAGAAGCTGGATCGGAAGGTTTCTTGTAACGGAAGAGCACATTATCATCAGAATTTCTAGTGAATGTAATTTCAAAACCTCCCCTGTAAATTGGAACTGTTGAATCACTGAAGAACCCAAGGCCTAAATCACCCAATTTACCACTTGCACTGAAATTTCCACCTCCTATAGCTTTCGTATTAAAACCTGAATTCATTACTTTACCATTATAGTTTGCAGGGCCTGGGAAAGAAGCTATACCCATCACTGTACTAGCAATACCTGGATGATCAATTTCATCAATAAGCGTATTGTGTTTTCTTAGTTCAATTTTGGAAAAAAGATGTGCTACAAAATTGTTTATCATCCTTACACTATCATTTGTTCCATATGCTTTTGTGGTATCTTTAGGAATGTATTTTCCATCAATGTAATATTTAATATTGCTGCTAATAAACTCATCGTTTAGAAGCAACTTGAAAACGGTTCTTTTGTTCTCAGAGTTAAATTCCAAATTATTTTCAGGATTATAGTTTTGATACTCAATACTTGTGATTTCAGAATCGTATTTCGAGTAAATTGCTTTAATTTCATTCATACTTATTTATTATAGGAAAAAAGTTTTTTTATAGAATCGAAATTCTATAAAAATATCGAGATAGCGGAATAATTAAAGGGGAATCCCTATAAAAACTGACTTAAAATCCAGTTCTGAAAACTTCCCCATGTTTCAAAAGTGATAGTTTGAAAGGGTCCGCACTTTTAATTTCTTTCTTATTTTTATTATATTGATTTAGAATATTATTTTTCATATTTATATAATTTTTTATTTCTTGTTCAATATCATTGAACTCTTCATCAGATATTTTACCGTCTTTAATTGCTTTTATGAACTTTTCTTCAATCGAATTTAATTTAGCTTTTGCCAAAAGCGCAATTTCAGAGTGTTTAGTAATTTTTTTATTGACAAATCCGCTTGAAGTCCTTAATATTACTGATAAGGTTGTCAAGCCTACAGAAATTGGAACACTGAATGGAATTATTATTGGTAATGTTATAGAAGCACCAGTCAGCCCGAGTTCTGAGAGGGCAAATAAAAATTCAGTACCGTAAAGAGTACTGGATAGTTTTCCATATTTTTTACTCAAACCATTTCTCATTTTCTCTTCATCTTCTAAAAATTTAAATTGATTGATAATTCGATTGATTCTATAATTGTTCTCTTTAAACTCGGGAAAAATTATTTTTGGATATAATCTAGGATGAGTTATTGGATTAAATTCTTCAGGGGCTGAAGGTGTTTCATTATTTGTGTACATCATTTTATTATAGGAAAAAAGTTTTTTTATAGAATCGAAATTCTATAAAAATATCAAGACTATAAAATTTAATAAAAGAAATTAAGATTTTTCTTCAATGTTCTCACGCTATTTTCAAAATCGTGTCCTTCTGATAGCTTTTTCAAAATTAATAAACATAAATGTCCACAGATAGGAGGATCATATTGGTTTTGGATTTGTTCCTCATTATAAAATAAATTTTCTGAACCTAAATATTGAACAAGTTCTCTTGGTGGTGGTGCATTACCATACGAATCAAAATAATATTTTAAATTGTTATTTTTATAAAATGCAGTCCAGTGGCTTCCAGCCTCATCAGAATTTTCTAGATTTATAATTCCACATTCCGTGTGGTTCAC